>JARHVA010001193.1:0-600000 GCA_037957365.1 Torreya grandis | reverse complement strand
ACACTATCATACACATTTCACTTGAAGATGGATCCTCTTGGCCGTACAATTGACTTAAAACTATTCTTTTTTGCATGATTTTGTATCTTTAAGCGTTGTTCTATAAGTTTATTATGATCCTAACTATTCTTTAACCATTTTATGACATCATGCATGTTATAACATTTATTAAAATGCTTGTCTTTGAGAATAGTCTGTACATTTCCTCAAATTTGGCCTATAATGACTTAATAGACTTTGGGATGCATAACAAACATGGTAAAAGATTAGTGTATGACTATATGACCTATAAGACATAAAAACAACCTCATATAATGACTCATTATAATGTTAATACTCTGACCACACATGACAATAATATTAGCACATGAATGACCTTGAAGACTATACAAGTACATGTGAGACCAAACCTTAAATAATGCTAATCAAAGACTAATATGACCACTTGAAGACCACTACAAGACCTAGGTGGCCATATATAAGCTTGGAGATCCATATGAAATAATTTCAACCTATAAGGGTTGACCAATAAGACCTAGAGGTCAAAATTGGTCAACAATTTTAAAAACACAAATTTTATAGATTGTATGCATTGTTATGTTTATATTTCTACTACTTGCCAAATATTGCATATTGTTAACTATCCTAGTATAGTCAATTTTATCATACACATATGCTTTACTTGTTCTTGCCAAGTGCTTCTAGATTCTAGATAGGACTCCAATCCACTACACTAATCTAGACCAGTTATCATCTACCCATTAGGGTAATTTACATCGATCTAAGTTTATACATTTGAAACATCCACCCACATGGGGGCATCTCCTACACAGTTGCTATAACCAAGTTTTATCTTTACATACTATAAATTCCATTTTACATATTGATTTATCTAGATATTGATCATTACTCCTCATTACTCATATTTTTAACTGACTATAACTACTTAGACTTAGTATATATGCATCCTAGCATCTACATAGATTTTTACTACATAGTTATACATGATTTCATTTATAGTTTTCTGAGATTAGACTTTATTATGTTCCTATGCTTTTTCCATCTTTGAGGGCATTTGAATATTCCATTATTCTTTGGCTCTACGCTACTTATCTATTTATATGCCTTGGACATATGCCCATGTCTTATGTGTGTGTACTTTCTTAATTCTATATGCAAACATTTGAACAATACCTTTTATGTGGCTTTATGCCAAATTACTTGTTGCTTATGTATGTGGACATTTGAACATGTCATTGTATGTCTTTCATTCTCAAATCTAGTGACATGTGCCCATGTCCCTTGTATTGGGTCCCCTTGGCCTATCTTTTGTTCATGTGATTGTATATATGCTTCTTTGTATGCTTCTACACCATGACACTTGTATTTTCTTGTGACACATGGACACCAGTTTTTGATGCCACGAGGGATCTCATGCATCTACCCTTCTTACTTGGGAGCCATGATGGATATCATGCCCCATCTCGCTAGGTAGTTACTCATAATTATTGATTATACATTGATTACATCTATCTTGACACCCTTGTGCAATGCTAGATTACAACATAGATCTTACATTACCTACTTATGCTCAGATTCATTTACATTTCAATTTTATGTTTGTACATTGTATTAGAATATCATGCACATGCTTTGGCTAACACATTTTACAGAGCTACTTCTTTAGAGGGCAATTCTTACACAGGTTTCAAAACTACCCTCAAAAGAGGGGGCATTCACAGGGGTTGTCATAGATATCAAGCTCCTACATTGCTATTCATATATAAATTTCAACACACAAGCTCAGTTTTAAACATTAGACTCAGAGCAGACATAAAATAAAACAAAGACTCACAATTTATTTTAAATCACTCAGAAATCAGACCAGGCAGACATTAGTGCCTAGATTGGGACACTAGTGCCATAGGGAACTACTATCCACTATAGGTGCTACTATCCAATAGACCTAGCTTCAGGATAATAAAGATCATTCAAACTAGTACACTAGGTACAATATATATTTACATAGATACGATCATAAGTTTGATAATTGTGTTTAGATTTTACTCATATTCATTCATTTTAGCTCAGATTCATACTAGTTGCTTAGATTTAGGGGCATCATGTGTGGCACAATCACTCCCACATTTAGTTTAGTTACATAGATTTAGCTATTACATACTCAGTTTGATTCAATATGCTCATATACCAGATTGGGGGCATGTGCACGACACATTAGTTTCTATATACTCAGCTATACACAAGTTGATTAAATGGAATGACAAACTCCATGTCATTATCTACACTTCATATACTTATTATCACATTCGAATTTATCACCAGATTCATGCCTTACTCCATGTATAGTGGTTGTCATTTTGAAGTGGCCCAAAGTTGCCTAATATCCTTAAGTGGTTGTGAAGTTGACATACATAGTTAGATTTACTCAGTTAGATACTTTCAACACTTTGTGTAGTATAATTACATATACATATACGTTACACATGTGGGAAATGATGGAGTGATGGCCTACTTGAGTTCTTAAGCCACCTACATGAGAGGATTAGACACACTTACAGTCTTATTCAATCTATTCAAAGATCAAGATCCACCAATAAGGGGTGGGCAATGATGGAGTCAAAATTAGATTGAGTTCTTAAGCCACCCATATGAGGATTGGGCAAGCCATTAGCTCAGTCCAAGCTATTCAATGATATGATCACTATGTATACTCACACACACAGGTTGTCACCAAGATCATGCATTGGTTCATGTACCTAACGAGGTGTATTCATTCCTTTCCTCTCTCTTTACTTAGCTTTACTCAGTTACATTATTTTCAGCATAGTCTTTTACTTTTGATCATCTCTTAAGTAAGGATTGATTTTTGCATGTTTCATTACAAGACATTGTTTTAGATCATGTTCCACATACACACACCTAGATTTGCAGACTCAAAATCAACTACATGGTCTTCAATTCCAAGGTAAGTCTAGGTATGTTTCTTTTTATTTTATACTAATCATTTCCCTTTGTTGTATTACCAACATAAAAGGGGGGAAAATGTAATCACCTAAAAGTGGTAATTGGATGCTAAGAGTGTCGCTTGAGTTACCCTATTCCTAGCTTATCCCTAGACCTATCATAGATCCTTAGACACACTTTTCTAGTCATTGAATAGATGATAGTCACCTATAGTTAGTCAAAACATAGTCTTATAACTGTCTTCCCATATCCCAACCCAACTTGCTCAATAGTTTACCAAGTGGACATTAACGCCACATTTGGGACACTACAACCACATGGCACTAATGTCCCCAATTGGATACTGTTGTCCTTAGCCCTAGCTCTTCCCAATAGATACTTTTTCAAATGTGTGCCCCTCCTAAGGTTAGCCTAAGCATATTTTCTTATCTACATAAACTACATAACTCTCTAAATACAAGTCGAATTGACCTCTATTCACTAAATGGAAAATAAATTCAAAAAGGACATTCAAACCAAATACAAGTTGAGAAAAAATAAGATATTTGATCCCTATTTTTCCCTACTTCTACATATTACCATCTACAACATCCTTAAGCTTAGATTTAAAATATTTCAAAGCTTAAGAATATTCAAGGTGGTGATGAGGTGATGGCAATAATGGTTGATGGAATGGAACCTAGGGAAGTAGACAAGCCAAAAACTGAGGGAAGGAAATATGAGAGGCTCACTTGCTTCGCTATTATGAGTGGAGGAAAATGTAACACAAAAAATGGGCCATTAAGCTAATCTATACTTGTAGTACCTAATGTTGTGTCAATTGGGTGAGGAGGAGTGGACACTATGGTGGTTGTTGCAATGGTGACCATCAGGATGGAATGCTAAAGGGGTCCCTGAGTGATTCCCTAATCACTTCCCATAGAAGCTTACCCAAATTGTCTAGCCTACTCCTATCCTAGAATTTTAGCCTGTGAGAGGGGTCATGGAGGGGGATTTGAATGCCAACTCTCTTTCTTAATTCTTCAAGCCCTCCTTAGTGGTATTTAGATTGTATTGAATATATATGGCCACCACCAATGACATTTTTTTTTTCATCCTAGTATGAACTTCTGTGTCATTTAGGGCATATAGGAACACATCATCATGTGGATATGACACATGGCCATAATCAATTTTCACCCTAGTTTTGATTCTATTCAGGTGGTCTCTAACCTTTTTTTCTTAGATCCCTCTGTATATAGGGTGCCCATTTGAAGTCAAAGGATGTTATAGCCCTGCCCACTAGGTGAAAATGCTCTCATATGGTGTACTAAATTTGGCCAATACTAATGAGAGTTGGGTGGACTACCCCTTATTTAGCATTCCTTAAGGTAACGTCCACATAATCTATCAATTGAGCCATAATTTCTTGCTCTACCACCTTATCCATCACCAATTGAGGGAGATACATGGGAAGGGATTTGGTTCCCTCCACTCTGATAATTGTGCAATTTGAGTACAACCAATAACTACCAATCTTTATAAGAGTCCTATTATGGTTAAATAATCTAGGCATATCCTTGCCATAAATGTCTTGGTATACCATTGGATAGAATTCTTTTTTAACCTAGTCATGTTCTTTCTAAATTTGTGGATGTGGAGGATATTGAATTCATCACAAATTTTATTCTTAGGATATTCAGGTGAGGGTTCCTAGTGTTCTTTGAAAGTTGAGTGGACTATCATAGTTATGACATCCACTAGATAAGACATAAAAATTACCATCCAACTAATTTTTTGAGCTACTAACTTGGTAAACCAAGTTAACTCTGATGATTTCCTCTATGACAATGACCTTGGTGGAGGTGAGGATGTTGTCTAGCAGGTGAATCCAAACCTCATTGACGTAAGTTATGCTCAAGAAACCATATATTATATTCAACAAGGCTATGGTGATCCTGATTCTTGGTTTGAAAGTGGAAAATATGATGGTAGAGATGAGTCCTTTGACCTTGAAGGTGGTTGGGTCATGTGCCCATTCCTATAACTTACTAATTACATTGTTTATTGACATCCATTGGTCAATTAAGGGTTAGTTGTAAGCTAATTCAGGGGGAGGGATCCGATAATATTTCTCAAAGGCATGCCCACTAACATAGGCTAGAGGTGTGTCATGCTGATGAAAATATGGATTTTTTCTAAAAAATAGGTTGTTTGTAAATAAATCATAGAATAGGTCGATGCAAGGCATTACCTCTAATTTTATCATTATGTCATGTAGGCCCATTGATTTAATCACCACTAGGTCTTGTCTGTACCTTCATGTAAAGGATAAAATTTACTCCTTAGGGCCACAAGGATTTGTTGCCTCAACCTCCTCCCAAATAGCTAAGGAGTGCTTGAAGTCACAATTGAGATCCACTTCTTCAAACTTTGTATCTATGTATTGATTATACGTTGCAATGGAATACACAGAGGAGGAGGTGGAAACTTTGAAGTAGAAGCCCGGTTTATACACTCAAGTTTTAGTTCTCTAGGACTGTGTGGATACTTGGTTGCAAATGGATTCTGAATTCGCATTTGTATTCATTAATTCAATGGTAATGTGGTTGCTCTTGACTTGGTTGATTACATATATTAACCTTAGATTCACTTGCTTTATTGAATTGAATGCATTTGGTTAGCTAATTCATGTGTATTAATGGATCAAATGGCCTTGTCTCCTTTTTAATTTTGTCCATTTCCATATTTTGAATTTAGTTTGTGATGCATAATCCTTTTGCAAATCCCATTGCCAAGTGGCTTTTCTTTTTGGCACTGAGTGCTTTGTCATCCTTTATTTGACACTTCAACTTCCTACTCCTTTCAAAATCATTGCCTTGTCATTTCAAGACCCTTATGTAGTTTTGGGGACATACAGTAAAATTTCACCTTGCCACTACATCATGATTCTTTCTCTACCTTGTTCTATGCCTATTACTACTTCGAGCCTATGGGATGGTGACACCTAGTGAAATCCTATAATCTCACTTTTTTTGGGAGTATTATATCATATTCCATATTTGCATAGGCTCTAAGCAATTAGGATGATGACACTTGTTATCATCCTAGTTCTCATACTTTCCCAAAAGTGTTGTACTTTTCCTTTTTATTGTGCAGACTCTAAGTGAGTAGAATGATGACATGTGTCATCATCATAATGATCCACTTTCCCAGAAGACTTAAAAACTCTTGGAATTCTGTGATGATAGTGGGCCCACCAGATTGTGACATATGGATGGTTTTTTTTACTCTGCTAGCCTAATTTTTTTATATATTGAAACTTTGATCATGTCAATCGCTAGGTGAGTGGGATTGTGACACTTGGCAAAATCCCATCACTTCGCTTGCTTGAAAGTTATTTTAAAAGTTTCTAAGTGTCCAAATGGCCACAAGTTAGTGAAATTATATTGGGTGGCACTGATTTATTTACATGTGTAAGTGTAAGAATTCACCAAGGCAAAAAAGAAATTGTAGAGGTAGAGGTAATTAAGGCCCGAGAAATATGATTTGATGTTGAATACTTGATGGACAAAAGTTTTAAGGAACTTGTGTGTTGAACAAAAATGCCAAATAAAAGTGTCAAACATGGGAATGCCAGGCACAACCTTAGAGAACTTGCACACTTAGGAAACTTCCAAAATCCATTAATAGGTTAGACCAATTAGAATAAATAATGAAATCTTGGATAGTCAGGGCAACGAAAAATCCTATTTAGCATTAAGGAAAAAATATTATTAAGTAGAAACCCAGACATAAGAACCTTGGGAAATCCTTTCTTTTTAAGTACATGATGGATATCAATAAATGATTTCCTGCATCAAAACTAGTTCTTTTTAGGCTAAAATAGGCCCTTATTCAAAAAATTTTTGAGGGTAGGGAATGTTGAGTGCACAAATGAAACTTATAGGGGAATGATCCAAAGCATTCAAGAACCCAAAATCTTTGGTTATCAACTACAAATTGAACACATATCATATCATATAATGATAATCAAATTAGATATAGGAAAGAGACTCCCAAAACTTTATGCAACATACTAGCCTTGCTCATAACTTGGACTCGTGTGTGAAGGATGATTTTATTTTATCCTTGTTTTGAGATTTTTACCAAAGACTTGGAATAAACTATACGTTTAACAATGGTTTCTTTAAATAATAAATAAAAAATCTCAAGGAGCTTGGGCATTGCTCTATTTCCAACTAGGCATTTATAGCCCTAATAGAGATACATTTTATTCCCCCTTTTCTCTCTTTGTAAACTTGCATGATGCATGATACATTGATATTATTTCATCATGTGAGTCTGGATCACCTTTAGATTTCCTTTTAAATTTATGAGTCTTGATCACCTTTAGATTTCCTTTTACATTTATTTGATGAATCTTTAGGATGCATTGACATAGCCCCCCCTCCCCTTTTTTTGGAATACAAAAGGAAGAGAGGGTAGGGAACCACTATGAGCTGGAATAGGTATTGTTGACTGGCCGAAGCCACAAGTGAACGACCGAACTCCGCCCGAGGGCGGTGAACGGCAGAATGCCACTCGAGGGTGGTGAACGCCAAGCACCCGCCACAGGCGGCAGAAACAAAACGGCCGCCCGAAGGCGGCGAACAACAAAAGGTCGCCTGAAGGCAGGGAAAACAAAACCCCCACCCACGGTGGAGAAAATGGAAACACCGCCCTCCGGCGGTGAAGATGAAACCCCCGCCCAAAGGCGGGAAAAATAGAAACCCCGCCCCTCGGCGGGAAAGTGAAAAAATGCCGCTCGATGGTGGGGAAAACAGAACCGTCCGCCCACGGCGGGAAAAAACAAAAGGGCCGCCCATGTAGCAGGTAGTGATAAAAAAAAACCTGTAGTAAACCGAAAAAGACCCACCCAGCCGCCAGAGTAAATCGGCACGCAAAATGAGGAGTGTGACTAGCACGCAAAACGAGGCAACAAGTATGGTCTTGGCAGACTTATGACATCAGCTATAGTGTTTTTTCACTCTTCCCAATGAGACTCCTCTTGGCTCTTCCCATATAAATACACAGACTTGGTCATTTATCAAGATCTTCCCCAATTTTGTAAAGAGCACTACTCTGCAAATTCTCCACCTGAATCAATAAAATACAATTTTTGCCTCCATCTTGGATTGATTTGCTGTGTATGTCATGGGTATTATTTGTGTTTAGTCATTATCTTCCATGCTTTCACAGGTGATGCCAACAAACCAGCTATCTACAAGGCACCGGTTCTGTAGCTGAAGGGAGAAGAGCAATACTTGAAAAGGACATGACAGAGTAAGTTGCTTGTAAGTGTGCATTCCACAACACCTCGGTAAACCTTTGTTATGTATTTTCCATTATAGCCTCCCTGTTAGTCTCAGCAGCCTAGTTCTTCTGCCAGATGTGTAAGTATACTTGCATTTCCCTTGATTCTGAGAGTGGATCTGGAAGGTCACCCCTTTATTTTGGTGTATCACCTCTTTTAGAGTAGGCTATTTGTTTTCATGCTTTTTTCTCTCTCCCTTTTCATCCCCCCCCAAGTATAGCTATATATCTATATTTTTGTACTGCCTAAAACAAACAAGATACATCAGAGGGAACTAGCCCATACCTAGAGACTCTCCTCTCCTGCTTCGCCGTCCCACAGGCGAGATAGGGGTTTCCATGTTGCGGGGAGAGGGCAGGAATTTGTTTTCCTGCCGCAGGGTGCACTTTCCAACGTCAACAATTTTGGCACGCCCGGTGGGACCATAATTTTATCATTTTTCAACGCAATAGTATTTCAGGATTGATGCTGGTCCTTCTATAGCTATTTTAAAGATTTTCAACATCTGGTGACTCCACTGGTAAGAGCTCAGTTCTTTATTTTTAAGACCAGTCTCTTAAACTTCTATGCCAAAGGTTACCACAAGGTCAGCTTCAAGAAGGGTCCCCTTTGATTTCATTGAGCTACCTTTAAACTCTGCTAAAAGGCTTAGGTTTGAAAGAACTCACCCTTATCCATTAGTAAATCCTCCTAGACTTGTTGCTAGGAACATCAACCCAACTCAGCCATAGTTGCAGCCCGTTCTAGCTATGGCATTGCCTTTTGTAGCTTTTCGTGGTGAGAGCCCTTTAAACCTCCCACGCTATGATCTAATTCCAAGAACAGATCTAAAAAATGTGCCTTCTTTTGATGGAGTGGGACCTATTACAGTTATTGAGCATATCAAGAATATTGCTAACCTTTGCAATATTCACAATATAACAGAAGAAAATATTGCCATCAGACTGTTAGCCTTGTCTCTGAAAGGGAAAGCTCTCGATTGGTACGGCACCTTGCCTGTGAATTCCATACATTCCTAGAATGAATTGGGCACCCATTTAACTGATCGTTTTGGGGAAAAAAGTGACGGCCTCTCTCTTGCGGAGCAGCTGACAACTATAAAGAGAGCTCCACATGAGTACATGCAGGACTTCAATACTCATTTTCAAAAGACTTGGGATAAAATTCCCATCTTGGTAAGGCCGACTCCCAGCTACGCTTTCTTGTACTATTTAAAAGCATTAAATAGTGACATTGCTATGATGATCCAATCTATGGGAGGACATATACTGCCAGCTGCGTATGACATTGCCATTGCAGCCGAAAATTGCTTGATTCAAGTCGAGAAAATCACCCCTAGGCCTCACATGCCACTTTTCCCAGAACTGCTGCCCCCAATTCAGGCTGTCACTCCCATAATTACTCCCCTACCTGTCATTGAGAAGCCAGCTATTGTTCCATCCAACGAATTAAATTAAGTTAAGGGCTTGTTGCAAAGCATGTCAAATGAACTTGTTGCCCTTAAAAGACAACAAGCTCAAAGCAACAAGCCAAACCAGGGTTATCAGAATTACAGCCATGCCCCTAGACCCCCTTTTCAAAATTATAACCAAGGTCAAGGGTAGCTCACTACAACCAGGCCTTATCAAAATTATAACTCATGCCCCTCTTCATCATCTAAAGCCATGGTGCCTACTCAGAACAATCTAGTGCAGGAGCAGCCAGGTTGTTCAACCATGGGACAAGGTCAAGAGCAAGCCATCCACACGAATGATATGATGAATTTTTTTCAGAATTCAGAAAATCAAGCTGCTAATTTTTCCTAATTTTTTGAGTTTTCAGCTCAGCCCAGCACGAGTAACAATCAAACTCAGCTAAATTCTACCCTAATAAATCACAAAGAGGGCGAGCTCTGTGCAATTAATCATGGGGGCACTGCAGACAATCAGGCTGATTGCATTGTAGCCAACATGAAATTTAAAAGAAGAGCAGTTGGAGAAGTGCAAGCTTCCCCTCAGGCAGCAACAAATCCTCCCTCATACCCATTTCAAAGGGTCCCAATTTCCAAGCAACAGTTTGCACCTCCAGCTCCTCAGTCTATAGCTCCAGTCGGGATCAGCCCAAAGGAAAGCACGAAAGGAGTCGATCCCCAAGTTAATATAGTTGATCAAATGAATAAATTGCATGTGAACATTTCTCTATGGGATTCATTGTCTCTTCCAGGACAAAGGGACGGACTGAAGGAAGAATTGCGTGAGCTAGATCGACAGGCCGTCCCGACATACACTAATAACGTCCTAATGATGAATGGGTAGCCTTCTACTTCAGGTCAGGGAAAGAAGGAAGAAAAGACTCCCCCCTTTTATGTATCTTTGATCATAGGGAATTTCTTAGTACACAATTGCATAATTGATAGCGGGGCCAACACTTCAGTAATGCCCAAGTGCATTGCCAATAAGATGGGATTAAAATACGAAGCAATGAACAAAAAAGTCTTGCAACTAGATGGGACGCCTGCAAAGACAGTCAAAATCCTGAAAGGATTGAGTTTAACACTGCATGCCTGCCCAACATTCTCAATCCCCCATGATATAGTGGTAGCGGATGTTCCTCCATATTTCGTAATCTATTTGTCAAGGGACTTTACGTCCAAGATAGGGGGCTATCTAGCAGCAAATTGGTCATACCTAGTTTTAAAAACCAAGTACGGGACCAAGGTGAAAATTGAATCTGAGCCACTCTACAAGGACCACCTAGAGCCCTATTCACCCAAAGTAGCAAATGTCAGTTACACCATCATCGATCCAGAAGAGTCTCAAACGGATAAATCTTCATCTTCTGCTCTTGAAGGAGTTGCAGATCTACTCTTGAATGAGTGGGGAAGTGATAACTTCGAGCACGATCCTTATAAGTTTATTGAGGAGGCAGACCTTGGCATCTATTGCTTGCATGAAGAAAGCGCTGTCATGCCCAATATAATGAAGGAAAACAAAGAAGACCTTGGCCTGTGGCAGCTGTACTTCGATGGTTCCAGAAGTAAACTGGGTGCTGGTGGTGGGGCAATGTTAGTTTCCCCTTATAAAGAAAGGTACTTTTCAGCTTTCTATTTCCAATTCTCTTGCACATGTAATGTTGCAGAATATGAGTCTTTGATTCATGGACTTGAGTGGGCAAGAAAGCAAGGAATCAGAGAATTGCAAATTCTGAGGGACAGTGAACTAATAGTGAACCAAATAAGAGGCCTGAACCTAACCAAGAACTCTTTGCTGAAGTCTTACAAGCATAGAGTCTGGGACTTGATGGAAGATTTCCTTGCTCTTAACATTACCTCGATCCCCAGGGAACAGAATAAGCAGGCTGACAGGTTGGCAGCTGTTGGCACCCAATTTGATGTTTCAAAAGAGATAAGTAGGGGTTGTGGTTCGCGCCATTTGAAAGTGGTGGTTTAGCCTTCGATTCCAGACAATGTTACAAATTGGCAGGTCTTTGAAAGTGACCAACAGATAGCTCTCTTCCTGTAAGAAGAAGTTGAGTTTGCAACCCACAATCAAGTGAAATTACAGCAGCAATATGGAAATCAGATTGTTCAATTGAAGAACAATAAACTCCCTAAGGGTCTGGTCACACTTGAAAGTATTTTCAACGGAGAGGACCAATTAAGAGATGACAAAGCATGCATCACTACCAAAGAGGAGAATTATGAAAAAGTTGAAATCTTCAAAGACAAGTTGCTGGAGTTCGATAAGGTCTACACGTTTCAAGAAAGGCAAGTTTTCATTCTACTGTGTCAGGAGTTCACTGACATCTTTGCCTGGAACTATAGCGACTTGAAAGGCTTCGATCCAAGACTCGCCCAGCACACCATTGAATTAGATGAAGGCACAAAACTAGTCACACAAAAGCAGAGGCCTGTTAATCTGATGATCGAGCTCCTTATGCAGAAAGAATTGGTCAAGTTGATTGAGTCCGGCATTATATTTCCAATCAAACATTCCTTATGGTTAGCTAATTTGGTTTCAGTTAGAAAGAAAAATGGAGAGATCAAGTTGTGCTTTAACTTTAGAGACCTTAATAAAGTCTCTTTAAAGGATCATTATCCCCTCCCAAACATGGAGCAGATTCTCCAAAAGGTAACTGGTTCTGAACGTTTCTCCCTCCTGAACAGTTATTCGAGATATAATCAAATTCTGGTGCGAGGCTGCGACCAATACAAAATAGCCTTCACCACTAAATGGGGAACGTTCACCTACTAGAAGATGCCTTTCAGGCTATCCAATGCGGGTGTTACCTTCCAACGAGCCATGGACATGGCTTTCAGTGGTTTGATAAATAAGAACGTGCTGGTGTACCTTGATGATATAACGGTTTTCTCCAAGGAGGCGGGACAACATATGAATCACCTCAGGCAGATTTTTGAGAGGTGCAGGGAATTTGGCATCTCCCTAAATCCAAAAAAATGTGTATTTGCAGTTCATGAGAGGAAACTTCTTGGCCACATTGTGTCCAAGGAAGGTTTGTCTATTGACCCTGAGAGAGTCCGCTCCATCTTGGAGATGTTCCTACCAAAGCACAAGAAAGGCCTTCAGAGTTTCTTTGGGCGGATAAATTTCATTCGGAGGTTCATTTCGAACTTTGCTGAAATAGTTAAACCCCTAACCTCTATGCTGAGGAAGGGTGAAGAATTCAAGTGGACAATGCCAAGAAAGGATAGCTTTGAAACTATCAAACAGGCTTTGACCCAGGCTCCTGCTCTAATCAGTGCTGACTTCAACAAAGACCTCAATCTCTATACCTTCAGTAATGGAGAAGTAATATCTGCTATGCTTACCCAAGCAAACAATGATGACCGTGAGCAACCACTCACCTTCTTTAGCCAAGGGTTAGAGGACTTCGAAATCAGGTACACCTACGTAGAAAAGCAAGTCCTGGCAGTAGTGCGTAGCCTAAAGAAATTCAGGTATATGTTGTCAAACAGCAAGATCCATCTCATGGTTCCACATCTTGGTGTTAAGGATTTCTTGACCAATCGAGACTTAAACGAGAAAAGAGTGGGATGGATCACCAAAGTGATGGAGTACGATATAGACATCAAAATCACCAAGTTGGTAAGAGGAAGGGGCCTGTGTGAACAGCTAGCTGCAGATTTGAGACAAAAGGGTGAAGACAACTTGCTGATCCATGACGCAGCCACTACAGAAGAACCAGCTGTCATAAAATATTAGACGCTGGACATGAAGCATTTCCTCCTTATGGGTGAATGTCTACAGGGTCTCGATAGGGCCGAAAAAAGGTATTTTAAACTTCAGTCCCTTCCCTATGTTTTGATTGATGGAGTATTATTTAAGAAGGATCTCTCTGGGGTTCTCCTGAGATGCATTGACTCCAGTCAGGCTGACAAGGTATTAGCTGAGTTTCATGATGGGCCAGCAGGTGGCCATTTTGCCCCTAAGACCACAACAACAAAAATAATGAGAGCTGGGTATTTCTGGCCCACTCTCTTCAAGGATACCCATGCCTGGGTAAGAAAGTGCCAGAAGTGTGCACTCTTTGATGGAAAGCAATGATTGGCTGCCATGCCCCTACAGCCCATTCAAGTTGAACAACCATTCATGCAGTGGGGCCTAAATTTCATAGGGATGATCAATCCTCCCTCCAGTGCCAGACACAAATGGGTATTGACTGCTACAGATTATTTCACCAGGTGGGTGGAAGCCATTGCTTTGAAGGAAGCAAATGAGAGCGCAGTTCTGGATTTCTATGAGGATTTAGTGACAAGGTTTGGGGTCCCAGCCACCATAATCTCAGACAACGCCTTGGCTTTTCTGGGAACCAAAACTAGTGAATTGGTGCTAAGGTATGGTATATACCTCAACACTTCATCAAATTACTACCCACAGGGGAATGGGCTGGCTGAGTCCACTAACAAAAATCTGATCAGGATTATAAAAAAGACCATGGAAGAAAATCAAAAAACTTGGCATGCCAAGTTGAAAATAGCGCTATGGGCCGATCGAATCACTCTGAAAAGATCAATTAGAAATTCTCCATATACGCTTGTGTATGGAAGGGAAGCAAGGCTTCCTATCTCACTCGAATTGCCAACACTGGACCTCACTCATCAGCTACAGCTAGAAGAAGGAAGCAGCATGGATGTCAGATCGTGTGAACTAATGGAGCTCCAGGAGGTAAGGAATCGGGCCATGGTCTCTATGATCAGTCGCCAACGGTAGGTGAAAAGACATTTCGACAAGAGATCTTTGTCAAAAAGTTTCATCAAAGGAGACGTTGTCTTAAAATGGGATGAAGATAGAGGTAAGCCCGAAAAACATGCAAAATTTGATGCCCTCTAGAGCGGTCCTTACATGATTACTTAGTGCAAGCAGCATAACTCATTCCAGCTCTCTAGGTTGGACGGCGAAGAATTGCGTATCCTAGTGAACGGGATATATTTGAAGCATTGCCACTGAATTTTGGTTCGGCTGTACATATTTTCCCCTATTTTCCCTAAGTGCAGTTTGCACAGTTAGTTCTTTTTTAGCTTTGTGTGCTTCCCTTTGTTAGGGGGTAATTTCTATGTATTTGATTCGGGGATCTCGAAAGCTGTTGTGAACTCTCTTCAAAGTCACCATCCGACTCCGTGCCCAATGGATATTCAGAGGCAACTGAGTTCCAAGCATAGCAGGCATGCTTCCCCTATGAGTCGCCAATTTGTTGACCGGCCGAAGCCACAGGCGAATGGCCGAACGCTACCTGAGGGCGGCAAATGGCAGAACGCTGCCTGAGGGCGACGAATGGCAGAACGCCGCTTGAGGGTGGCAAACGCCCAGCACCCGACAAGCGGTAGAAACAAAATGGCTGCTCGAAGGTGGTGAACAGCAAAAGGCCGCCTGAAGGCGGGGAAAATGAAACCCCTGCCCACGGCAGAGAAAATGGAAACGCTGCCCTCCGGCGGTGAAGATGAAACCCCCGCCTGAAGGCAGGAAAAATAAAAACCCTGCCCCCCGATGGGAAAGTGAAAAAACACCGCCCGACGATGGGGAAAATAGAACCACCCGCCCACGGTGGGAAAAAACAAAAGGGCCGCCCATGTAGCAGGCGGCAAATTTGCCGCCCACAACAGGCAGCAGTAAAAAAAAACACCCGCAGTACATCAAAAAAGACTCGCCCAGCCGCCAGAGTAGACTGGCATGCAAAATGAGGAGAGCGACTGGCACGCAAAATGAGGCAACAAACATGGTCTTGGCAGACTTATGACATCAATGACAGTTTTTTTTTCACTCTTCCCAATGAGACTCCTCTTGGTTCTTTCCATGTAAATACACAGACTTGGTCATTTATCAGGATCTTCCCCAATTTTGTAAAGAGCACTGCTCTGCAAATTCTCCACCTGAATCAATAAAATACAATTTTTGCCGCCATCTTGGATTGATTTACTATGTATGTCATGGGTATTATTTGCGTTTAGTCATTATCTTTCATGCTTTCATAGGTGATGCCAACAAACCAACTATCTACAAGGCGCCGGTTCTGTAGCTGAAAGGAGAAGAGCAATACTTGAAAAGGACAGGACAGAGTAAGTTGCTTGTAAGTGTGCATTCCATAGCACCTCGGTAAACCTCTATTATGTATTTTCCATTATAGCCTCTCTGTTAGTCTCAGTAGCCTGGTTCTTCTGCCAGATGTGCAAGTATACTTGCATTTCCCTTGATTCTGAGAGTGGATCTGGAAGGTCACCCCTTTATTTTGGTGTATCACCTCTTTTAGAGTAGGCTGTTTGTTTTCATGCTTTTTTCTTTCTCCCTTTTCATCCCCCCCCCCAAGTATAGCTATATATCTATATTTTTGCACTGCCTAGAACAAACAAGATACATCAGAGGGAACTAGCCCATACCTAGAGACTCTCCTCTCCTGCTTCACCATCCCACAGGCGAGAGAGGGGTTTCCATGTTGTGGGGAGAGGGCAGGAATTCGTTTTCCTGCCGCAGGGTGCACTTTCCAGCATCAACAGGTATGAAAGAACAAAATTAAATTTATTAGAATGTCCCTATTAGCAGCATCCATATCAATGATTATTATCTCAAAATGAGTATTAGTGTGGAAGGTGTGTTTGATCCAAGGTATGAGAAATCTTTCTAAATTTGCATCTAATAATGAAAGCAAATTCTACATGGTTGGTCAAAGTATTTAATTGTGATATGACCATTGTTCATTTCTTATTGCATACCTAAATTTTGGAAATCTCAACAACAAAGGTGTAAACTTTGTAAACCAACCAGTTTATGCATTCCATTATAAGCCTCCCTAATTCACTCACCCTTTCCTTAAGGACATGTTCTCATGATTTTAGTAGTTAGGCTCAAGTAGGTACGAGAAGCATAAAATATTGGATATCATTTTGATCATTCAAAAAGGAAACAAGGTTGTTCTAAAACAAAAGACAACTACTCTAGAAAATAGGGAACTAAACTAAGGAAACAAAATGCAAAAAATAAGAAAGCTATCTATGAAAGTGGTAAACCTAATATAAATTTTACCTCTGCCATGACCTCTTTTATTTAGAAACATCTTTAGTGGGGACAACCTTGAAGTAGTGCTTCAAATACTACCCATTAACAAGGAAGGCTAATTCCTCACCTTTAAGGTCTCTTAGACAAAAAGCATTATCACCTAAGATTTTAAACACTTGATATGGTCCAATCCACAAGGGAGTGAACTTGTCATGATGTCCTTTCTTCTTATGGGATTTATCCCATAGAAGAACTATGTCTGAAATTATAAAATATTTGATCTTGGACCTTATATCAAACCATATTTTGATAACATTTTAGTTTCTACTAAAGCTTTGTAGTGCTTTAGTCCTTGCATCTTCCAGTTGGACTATATCCAACATCCTAGACTGGGCCCTGGGATCTTCAGCCATATATTCCTACATAAAATGATATGTTGGTAACTTAAAAGAAATGGGGAAGATAGGATACCATCTATATACTAATAAGAAGGGTGAGGTCTTAAGGGCCCACTTTTATCTTGTCCTATTTGCCCTTAATACATACTTCAACAATAGGTGCCATTCTCTTAATTTCTCTTGGGCTAACTTTTTTATGGCATCTATCAAGTTTTTGTTTGTAGATTTGGCCACCCTATTCCCTTGGGGATAATAGTTTGAGGAGGACCTAATTATTTTTTTGATTATTAAAATCCCACTCAGTGAATTCAAATGATTGGAAATGTATCCCATTATCGCTGATCAAATACATAGGAATGCCAACCCTGGTCAGTATATTTTCTTCAAGGAATTTGATGACATCCTGAGATTTGGAGTTCTTGGTGGCCACAACTTCAATCCACCTAGTGTAATAATCCATGTCATTAAGGATGAAATTATGTTCCAGTAATGAATTGGGATTGATTACTCCAATGAAATCAAGGCCACATTTTATAAAAGGATGACCTTTAATAACTGGGTGTAGTGGCATAACAACATTTACCTCCCTTTTTCTAAAGGCTTGGCATTCATGATAGGTACTAACTGTGTGTGGGCATATCCAAAATTAATGGGCCAATAATACCCCATTCTTAAGATCTTGTGGAATATGGCTATCTCAAAAGGGTGTCCATTACCCAACTTTTGGTGTAGGTTGTCTAATATATTCACACCTTCTTGTCTTGAGACACATCTTAGGTAAATGCCCTCATGGTTTTTGCAATATAGGACTCCTTTTATCATATAATGGGTAGATTTGAGCCTTAAAGCACACATTTTTTCTCTGTTACTAGGCCTTTGGCATTATCTGAAGGGTCTATTACTTGGACTTAAGGGAATAGTATGGGTGTTGGCCCTTAAACTTTGACCAAGTATTGTTCTATTTTGGTGCATGATGTGGAAGGATCATTGTCTATTTTAACTCAAATATTGACATGATATGGAAGGACCATGGCATGGTAAGACCATGGTATATAGCTGATAGGCGCAAAAGTGTAATGGTACAAAACTTACTAGGCACGGGAAGATAATGGAATAGGAGACCCAACATGAGAGGACCCAGTCAAAAGAGAACAAGTCATGAGGGACTTGAGAATAGAGGACCCAGAACAAAAGTGGAAGGTTGGGAGAGTGCATGGGAAGTAAAATGTGAGAGATGCGAGAGTAGTTAGAAGAACAATTCAAATATGACACTTTGATCTTATTGATCAGAGGTTTTGTACCAGCCCATGAGGAATGAAACACATGGCTGCCAAAATATAGCATAGAGTGAGGATCTAGGGGTGCAAAGTCTTGAGTCTATAGAAAGAACTCAATGTAAGAGCCAAGACTCTTAGTTTTTTAGGAGTTTGTATGCTATTTATTCATGAAATTTATAATTATGACACTTGGTCAGGGCTAAACAAGTATAAATACCCCTATTGTAATCATTTGGGATGGATGGTCTTTTGAAGAATATATAATAGAGCTTTGTATTGTAATATATGAATCAACTAATGAGAGATAATTTTTTGCCAAATTATGTCATGAGTGATGAAATATTCTGAGGATTAGAAGATGGATATGGTTTATCTCTAAATTATTGGTATCTTTTTATTCTATCACTACTGTTAGATAAAATGATGATCCTAGTAATAGTGGTAGTTACATCTGGGGCAAGGAGGATAATAGTAGTATATTTATGGTATTGAATAATCATTTAAAGTGTTTTATTACAAAATATGAACAAACATACATCATTGTGTTACAAAACCTTTGATAATTGGTCTTTCGCTGTGTGCTTTGGGTGAGTGTGTAAGACTTAACTCTTACATGATAGGGCCAATGTGCTAGCTTGTTGGGAGTAACTTTAGTGCTAAAGTTGGAACTAACTAAAAAACCCAATATTTTGGTTTCATTGCCAGGACCCAAAGCAATTAAAACACAATCAAAGGAAAATGTTTGAGTGCATTACATTAGAGAATATTGAATAATATGTTACTAGTGTTGAGGATAACTTTATGGTTCCATATCTTGAACCAAGAATCTCTGCATGATAGTAGGTAGAGAAGAATCTCTACAGTTCTCTATATGAAACTTTCTTTTTCAAGGTTCTAGTTCTCTTGCATGCTTGGATCTTAATATATGCTCAAGGATGATCCAAAAATCTTTGAAAAAGGTAACCTTGGACTCTTGAATGGCAGAGGAGTTTAGCATGACTTGGATTTCTCTAGATGTAAGTAGTTAACTTTTGGAGTATGCTATGACCACCTATTCATGTCTTGAGGAAGCAAAATTATAAATTCTACAAGAGCCAAGGGGACACTATCTCCCATTGTTTGCCTTCAAAATTAATAAATTAATTATTGGCCTTGGGTTGGAAACCTTGCCCATGGAGGACTAGATTCTCCTATGCATAAGCTACACATTTGGAAGGGGAGACTAGGGTTTGATTGAAGATTGTAGGTTCAACATAGTATCAAGCCAACAAGTGTTATAAAAATGGAAGTATGATGAATCCCAACAAAGGATCATGGGAGTTAGCGACATGAGAAGAGACTGAGAGAACTCTAGGAGTGATATAAGGATCAGCAAGGAAGCGGACATGCATGAGGAACCCATCACTTTCAAGCCACATTCTTTACCACTTCTATAATATGAAGGAGAAATGAGCTAAACTACAAGAGTCAAAAACCTAAGTCTGAATCAACCAGGCTCCCCCATCATAGTGCGTGCATATGCCTTTGAATTAGACAGAGTACGTATATGAAATTGGGATGTAGACAATTTAGAATTAAAAACTAAACTGGTAAGGGAGACTAAAACTAGAATTGACACTCATCTATAATCTACATTATCTTTCCCTATTTAAGGGAATTCTATGGCACAACTTGAAATGTTTGGTGGGTCTGGCCCTCAAGGCCAAAGTACAAGCCTAAACTTGAGTAACTAACCCTCTACCATGCCTCTTTCCATGAGCACTACTACTGGAGGCACTGGAGGAGGATTAGGAGGATACATTAGAGGAAGTAGACCCCATCCTCAAGGGAATAGGAGCTGGATCTTCCTAGAAACTACCTATTCAACCACCACAACCCACTGTGGTCTACTATGCGATGACATTGCATTTACTTGAATACCTAGCAGTAGAGAATGTGGCTGAGCATGTCCACAAGTGCAAACTAATTTGGAGAGCATGAGGCATCACATCCTCTGAATGTAAGGCTACTCAATTTTCAATTACACTTTTAGAGTACATGCATAAGTGGTATCAAAATTTCAACCCTCAACAAGTGGTGGTTGATTATGATCAGCTCAAAGTAGCCTTCCTATAGGAATTTGACATTCTTAAGTTTGAGTAGCTGAGTATAGTAGTGTTGAAGGACATAAAGCATGGAATTATAGAGAGCATACATGATTATGATGCATGATTCAAAACCTTGCTTTCTAAGTTATCATTTGAGATAAACCCTGCTCAGTATGCACATTTGTTTGTGAGAGGAATATTGCTACCATTTCTATGGACCCTATTATAATGAACCTTCACTAGCTCGTATGAGGCTTTGGAAGTTGCTCTCCATGCTGAAGTAATTGGAAGCTTGGATATTAGGATTAGCCCCTTTATGGAGGCAAATATAGCATCCATGGCATTATAACTTAAAAATTTAACTGCAAGCAATGTGCATAACACATGCATGGTGTCTGGTGTACCGACTATGAAACTGAAGGGCATATGAGGAATAACTACCTCCACAAGATTATTCGCATAGTACTAAAACAAACATGTGATAAATGCCATGAAAAATATGATGTCCATACTTATCCCCTTTTCAAAGGCTATGAACACTAAGGTGTCTGAGTATTGTAAGATTTGTGATGCCTATACCCATGACACAAATGATTGTTGATTGATCAGTGATATCTATGAAGCTCGAGTGCATGACACATGCCAAACCTTAGTCGCTAATACCTAAGACAATGGTTTCTATCATGAGTGAGGATTAGATGAGGTGGTTGTTAGTTTCCATCGATAACCTATTATAAATTTGGTTCTCTAGGCCACTATCAAAGAGATTGCCCAGAGTACCCAACATGTGCATTTTACAAAAAGGACCATCGGTTAGAAGAGTGTCATGATCTATATGCAACTATCACCAAAGAGAAAAATGAAAAGGGCACTAGTATGATTCAATGTGATAAACCATAATGGTGTGCATGCCCAACCATCCCCATCATTTAATAACTAAACATTATAACCCACAGTGAGGGATAAACCTAGTTAGCTAATTCTGTGGAGAAGGTACAATAGGAAGAATCATAAGCTAAAAAGTACCCTGATGTTTAGTAGAAAAAATATTTCCTTCAAGATATAATGACACTTGTATGAAAGCTCTAGGACAAGATTCAATACCTCAAGGATAATGATGTGACATAACACATCGTAGTGCAAAGGGAAGCCAAACCTCAACTAGTGGCATGGGATAATTTTTAAGAACTGTGCAAGCATATGCTGGATGAGGACATTATTCCCTAGTTAAGCACTTAGCTTAAAAGTCAAGACCACTTACCAAATAAAGTCTACCCTCACCTTAGTCGATAAAGTAAAAATCATTATTTAAATCATGCTCAGCATTAGGAAACACCTAGTTCCTCCACTCCACCTAGAAATGGAGAAATATTGGTTAATGTTGCCATTAATGGATCGGTAATTTAATATATTTTAGTAGATACTTGCATGGAAGTTAATGTTTTCACTAAAAATTCCTTACAAAAAATGTTTATTCTAACCCTATAACCTTCACCTCACATCTTATTCATGGTAAATAAGACTTGAGTGCACCCTATTGGGGTCCTTAAGAATGCCATAAGTGACATACTTAGAGTTATCTTCAAAGCAAATTTTGAGGTTCTAGAATTGGTTGAAGCTGACGATTACCCAACCCTATTTGGAAGGCCTTGATGCTATGAGAACCATGCAAACTTGAGCTTTAAAAACTAATACATTAGTTTTGAGAACACTGATCAACGAGTAGTAACACCTTTAGACCAAGCATAAGGACCTCCTTATATCAAGCCCATAAATGATGATGAAGACATCAACCACCTATATAATGTCATAGCCTAAAATGATGAGCAATGTAATCCAACCCTAGATGGTTTTCTATGCTAGATAGATACCCAGTCAATTTTTGATTCTACAAGCAATGCATGTAATTACTGGGCCCATGGTGATTATGACCTCATTGGGAGACTATGTAGCACCATTAATAGCTAAGAGAACCTCATGTGCTCACTCCATAAATGTCACAAGTTTGTTTACCTCATGGGTTTAACAATGCGAGGGACATTGATAGGACCATCACTAGAAATATTTGAAGCCCCACGGTGGGTGCCATTTTTTTATAAAATCCCATAGAAAATAACACTTTCATTATATATAATAATAATAATAATAATAATAATAATAATAATAATAATAATAACCTGGCATGATGCACCCTCTGGGATGCCACAAAAATCCCTCTAATATTTCCTTATAAAATAACCTGTGCATTTTTTAATGGGACAATGCGTTGAGGGATTTGATAGTTATTCATTCAATGTCCTCTTTTGATTCTTTCAACTCCTTGGGTTAAGTTAGAGTCTCGATGTTTTTTACCTGTTCATCTAAAGCTGTGTTAGCTTCCTTTTGGACATATTCTAGTGTAGAGAGCTCTTTATCAAGCTATCCTTGAACAGATAGAGGTACATGACTTTATCCATCACCTTGAAGAATTCTAAAATAATGATGATGATCGGATGAGGTCATTAGATCACTTGTTTGATGGTATCATAGCAAGATGGTGGCATACCCATAAAAAGCACCTTTTGAATTAGTATCAAGTATGATCTTCTCTCCATCATAGATTTCACCATGATAATAAGATCAAAGGCATACTTAGTTACAGTGGTATGCAAGCACCCAAACCACACATTGAGGCTTGTGAAAGCATATGGTAATATGAGGAAACATCCTTACCAGAATAACTTTGGGTGCATGCATTCAATGAGACTTTATGCACTTGGATGTGGGCTTGGTACATTCATGAATAAAGGCATATGGGTACAAGATTTTGGTAGTTACTAAAGGAAAACATGAATTCAATGCTATCTTATTCTTTACCAAGGATGGACTTGTGCCTCACTCTTTAGGGCATGAGGGAAGCAGTTGTTGGGGATCCACATCCCATCGAAGATTGCCTATGACAATTCATCAAGAACCTAAGGAACCTTTGCATCTATTCACTAATCCTTTTACCCATTCAGTTCCTACTCCATCGCTTAAACCTAATACAAATCGATGTTAAGAAATTCATCAAGGAAAGTAGAAACTTGTCTTTCAAGTAGATGAAAGATCTACTTCATTAAATCCTTAGACCAACCATCTAGATGTCCCTACAAGTAATGGTTCACAAATTGTTCAAGACATAAGTTCTCTAATGGACAACCCTTCACACAGGCCCATTCAAACTATTCAATGTAACATTGGTATGGAGCAAGAGCCAAAGATGGCTATAATTGGAAATTATTGGATTGACATATAAATATCAAAGATCTATGAGTTGTTGAAAGAGTATCAAGATGTATTTTCAAGGAATTATAGTAAAATGAAAGGAGTCCACCCATCTCAAGGAAAGATGCACATAAAACTAATCAATGACACTCGCTCCATGAAAAAATGACCATAAAAGATTAACCCTAATCTCTGGGCATGAGTGAAAGAAGAGATTGACAACATGCTCCACACTAGAGTAATTACTCCCATTGTTAAATTTGTATGGGTCAATCCCATGGTAATTAGTATCAAAAATGATGGATGTATATGTATATGTGTGGATTACCATGTGTTAAATGCATCATGTGCAACATACCCCTTTTTAACAACTTTCACAGAGGAAATCTTAGGAAGTGTTGCTAGTTGTAAAGTGTACTCTTTTAGTGATGGGTTCTTATGGTACCACTAAGTCAAAATCACTGAGGAAGACCAATCTAAGATGACTTTCACTATAAAATGGGGATATTTCACCTATACCATCATGCCTTTCAGTTTGAAGAATGCCCCAACAATGTTTTTATGAATAGCAGTCAAGGATTTTAAAGATTTCATTCACAAATTCCTCAAAGTCTACTTGGACTACAAGATGGTATATTGGTTGGTTAAGGACCATTGTGCTGATTTAAGACTCATGCTTGAGCATTGTTGGGTGCTATAAATTTCTTTAAATTTGAATAAATTCCTTTTCATGACACCTTTTGGCATACTTTTTGGGCATATCATTTGTAAGGAAGGACTCCTGGTGGACCCAACCAAGGGTTTTATGTTTCTTTATCTACCAATGCCCAAGACTCAATGTGAAGTGCACACCTTCCTAGAACACATGGGCTATTATATAAAGTTCATCTAAGTGTATGCCAAGATTATTGTACCCCTAAAATAACTTTTAAAGCATAATGAATAGTTTATATGGTCTAATTCTTACAAAACAACATTTGAAACACTCAAAGAAAGGTTAGTTACTGCTCCTATCTTGTAATTACTTGATTAGACAAAGCCTTTACATGTCCATGTTGATGTATCTAGCATGGTATTCGATGTGATACTTGCACAACTAGGTGAAGGACACTTGGATCACCTAATTTACTTTGCGAATAAGAAGTTGACACTGACTAAAAGGAAATATACCACCACTAAGCATGAAGCTTTGTCAACGGTCTATGCTCTACAAAGGTTTAGGCAATATATTCTTGCCACTCCACTTACATTTTATACAAATCATGAGGCCTTGAAATATCTTTTCAACAAACCAATACCATATGGAAGAATTTGTTGCTGGATTGTCCTATTCTAAGAATTCTAGTTTTTCATAGTAGTGAAGCCTAAGAAGACTAACTATGGACCTAACCACTTATCTCAAATTGAGAATGAAGAATCCTTATGTGTAATAGAATATGATATTACTGATGTAAAACTCTTTTGAGTTGATCAAGTACCTTAAGAACTAGAGGATATTTCAACATTTCTTAATACTAGCTGCATGCTTGACTCTCTCACTTCGTAAGATAAAAAGTAACTTGTGGTCTGCATCACACCCTATCAGCTCATAGTAGGATATCTTTATAAAATGGATCGTGATGAGGTATTATGTCACTGTGTAATGCAACATGACCACCCTGACGTGCTATGAGAATTATATGAAGGTATTATCAAAGGAAACTATGCTGGTGAGGCTACCACACGCAAGGTGCTGCTCATCAGACTCTAGTGGACAACTTTATTCAAAGATGCAAAGGCATATGTTAGGTAGTGTGATGTCTGCCAGTACATAGGAAAACATAACAAGAGAGATGGTATGTCCTTGTGACCCATTCCTTCATAGAAACCATTCAAAAAGGGGGCTATTTATTTTATGGGGCCCATCACTCTAGTAAGATAATGAACAGGCTATGGGTATATCATTACAACAATCGACTACCTCACGCACTAGGTTGAAGTAACACCAACAAAAGATTGTACTATAAAAACTACTACATGATTCATCTAGGTGAATTCTACAACATAGTTTAGATGTCCACAAAGGGTAATGTTGCCTAAGAAAAAGGTAAAAATACTGAAGAAGCTACCAATTATAATAGAGAAGGAAGAGGTGATTGGAGGAGACTAATTCTCCATTAGAGAAGAGGCTTTAGAGAACCAAAAAGAGAGACTAGAACAAGTATAGTCATGAAAAGAGAGGTGAGAGAAAGTGCAAAAGAAGAAAGGGAAAAGATGGTGAAGAAAGTTAAACAGATGTAGATATCATTGTAGACACCTAAATCTGGCCACCAATAACCTCCAACCAGGCTTTTGACCAATTTTCACCTAAAGGGCACAATTTGGCCTAAAAACACTAAAATGCATTAAATGAGTTAAAATTGATATATACAAGTGTAAATTTTGGCTAGAGTATCACTAAACGGGATAATGTAATTTATGGGTGAACTAACTTTGATCATATCATTTTGATTCAAAATGCCAATTTTGCACCTGGGTGCTCTAGATTACTCTTTTTTGTCAAATCTCTTGCACGAGACACATGCCTTTGTTATTTGGTGTTGGTAACATCCTAAATGGGATAATGGATCCAATGCATCTGACATTGACTTCCAATTCTAGTCCAGTCAAATTTTGGACCAATAACAAAACATTTTGACCAATTTGATTAATTTGTGCATTAAGAGCCAAAATTTGCACTAAAGTTGACTAATCATGTTTTAGGCTAATTAAACCAAATTAGGGCCCTAAGTTAATTTTCCATGGAACTTGTATAATAAATATTTATTGAAAATTAATTTCTATTAACTGCATCATTAGGTGACATGATCATATGGGGTGGCATCCATAAGCCATAAATGCACAAAATATTAGGATTATAGGTCTCCCATGCCTCATTAAGACCCTCCAGGCATATTTAATACTCCTCTATCACAAATATTAATGGGTATATCTGTAGAATGAATTTCATATTTGGATTTATTCATGGCCACATATCTCAATCTTGAGATGGATGGTCATGGTTGATCCTCAAACCATTCCAAAAATCTATAAGTAAGAGGCCTTGCCTATTGAATTTTAAGCTCTTTTCTGCCAAAATTATAATGCCCAAATGCATTCAAAAATCATTGCATCTTAGTGTTATAATGCTAAATTGTTGAGCCAAGCCAAGCTAAACCAAATCCAAAGGTGCCAAGATGAGATGAAGGTAACCACACTCTATTGAATAAGATCTCTTAAAGCACAGCCGAGCAAGCTAAAGAAGGATCCTTTTGGATTAATAAAGGATTTGATAAGAAATTGGTGTTTTGTGTTCATATTTATTATTTTTTTCCATTTTTAGTTTTGTTCTCAAATGGCTTTCCCTCACTAAGCTCTCCCTAGTAATTAGGCTTAGAGATGTATGCTAGCTACTATGTTGGTTTTTTAATTTGATTCCATTTTATCACTAAGAAGATACTAACAACTATTTTGAGTCAAATTCCTAGTTCACAATCATCAACATAAAACACCCCAGCATCTTCCCCTCTGTCTTTATTGATAGAGGAAATGCAATACCCAGAGTTGGTGCTACGTGCAAAGAAATAGGTGTCAAAAGTATCAACTACCACCATATTTGATTATAACCATCACCAACTAGGGAATGAAGTGGAAATCCAAAATGTTTATTAGGTCATGACTACTAATACAAGAAACTAAGCGTTCTATGACTTGTCCATTAAAAACTAGTTAGACCAAGCAAGCCTCTTCCAACTTTTTGAATTGACATACTTTGGCAAGCCTATAGAGGCAATATAGTTCCTCCTTTCATGTATCTATAAGGAGTATATTTACTTCATTAGGTGCAACATGAATATCACCCCAGAGAGAATCAACAAAGTGACAGGGTTACAATTCTTGAGGATAAAAGTGTTGGATGACTTAGTTGATATAGAGGAGATTCATAGGACTACCATGATGCTTGTGTACCAAAAGTAGGGGCATGTAATGCACATCAAGAACCTGTAGGATCCCACCCTTAGAGTCACAGTATAGATCATTTCCACCAAGATTAGAGGAATCAACTATTGGAAGGAGGTGGACATGACCCACCTATACATTGCTCACCAAGCCTCATAGGGACTAAAGTAAAACTAGGCACTGTACTTTGTCCAAAAAATAAATGAAGATGCAGAGAAGGCCACAAGATAATCAAGTACAAGTTTCCTTAGTGAACAATCCTTTTATTATTGGTCTTTGATGAGATCAAGGTTCAAGATTAAAACTTAGGCTCATTGAAGTGGGTGTACCGTCCCACTCATAGGTCCCCTACTGAGTTGTTCAAATCATTCACTTGTCCCCAGCAGATCACACCCTCATATAAGGTAAATATGAGGTACTAGTTTGATGGAATGAAGGCAGAATTTGGGATAAATGGTGCATTCTAAAAGACTTACCCCACTTAGCCGTAGATCAAGCATAGTTTGTTCTGAAACAACATAACTCCCTTGTGCACATCCGTATGAATCCATCGAGAGAGATTTTAGCATGGCTCAAGCTGCCATATGCCTTCTCTACATGATACTTCATAGATTATGTTAACTAGATATATTATGCAAAGCCAATCATTCTGCAATTAGAAAGGATCGATGTGGAGTGCCACACCCTCTAAAAAATGTATGTATATCCAAGCAAGAAGGCCTTTATGGAGAAGACATAGAGAAACTTAATCGATATCAAGGTTAAGGATATTTTGGTTGGGGAGTAAGTTCATAAATTATACTATAAGTTGCACCCCAAAAAATAATCACAAGATGGAGACCCCAAAGAAAAGCTTCCCTAAGCACCATAGCTATGAAGAAAGCAACTGAAGCTTAGTATGAGTTTAAGTGGGCAACATACCGAACAAAAGTGGTAAAGGATAATAGAGTTACAACCCTCCAAACCCATTACTTCTCACCTCTCCACACCTCATCCACCTTTATATCACACTTCACCTTCACCACCTCATCCATCTCCATCCCCTCACACTTCATCTCCTCTTACCTTGTCATCCCCTACTCATTCCACTTCTCCCCACTCACCTACCCTGAACCCTTTATCTCCTTAGCCCACTCTCCCACCTTCTCCACCTCCATGACCACCTTCACCTCCACCATCTCGAAGGATTACCATAGGGTCTACCCCACAAAATCCTCTAAGGTAAACACCCCAATAGGGGTCCCTATAGGTATAATTCTATAGTTCAAGATCAGACTCCGAAAAGACTCCATCCCTAATATAGGAAGCCCCATTTGATGATCCCAAAATTGATGCTGATCAAGTAAGAGTTAGTCAGATGGCCATATAAATCCATTTAGAGGATGAGCTCAAATGAGACCCAGATCAGGGAAAGGGGCCAATTGAGGAAGAATAAGAATAGAGAGAGCCGACCACTATGTGCAAACATTACTAGTTTGACATAAAGGCTAAGGACCTTTACCTTTGGTCACACTTTCACCCCAAGGATGCTACTCAAAACACTAGGAATCGGGTATCCTTCCTTTTAGAGATGTACAGTGAGGATCCCTAGTTTAACATCCCACTAGATAACATATTTTTTGGCCCAGATGCTTCTGGACTGCTAGACTTAATGCGGATTAATCTATAAAGGCTCACCCCACTAATGGTAAGTGCAACATTTTTGACACTTAGCATGGAAATAATGCACTAAAACATTATATTATATTATGCTGCATGTACAACATAAATAAAATATGATAGATTAGTTGATATGTTAAATAAAATGCTTACAAAAAAGCAAGCACTTGCCAAGGAAGTGGCCTCCTTGAAGCAACAAATCCAAGAGGCCATCGAGGCTAAAATAAGGGTTTAAAACCTTTATAAAACAATTTTGAAGGAATATCTACCACTTGAAGTAGGTGTACCACTAGATGGGGATGCCATCAAAAAATTAGAGACCTTGGTCGAACTACTGCTCAAAAAATGTAAGGAGTGACCTGCATCAAGAGACAAAGGGGAAAAAATTGAATAGTTCACCATGGTAGTGGATGTTTGCAAGCACACCTTGGAGAGAATTGGGGAAGTTATCCCCATTTTGGATGGAATTTTTTCATGCCTAACATGCCTAAATAAAGTCTTCGAAGCCTGACTCTATGATGAGGAGCCCCTGAGGTAGTAAGTGGTAGATGTTGCCCTTCTAATAAAATACTGCACCAAGTGTGCTAAAGCATTCAAAGACATAGAGATGATGAAAGATGATATTAATAATAATCATCAATAGATAAATATAGAATTTTACACAATTTGAGGATAGGTTGATAAAGATATCTTTGTACTAGAAGATGTTTGAAAGGAAACTAACATAACTCTGGATGATCAAGTGAAAAAGATCAAGACTCTAAATCAACCCAAGGAGTTGAAAGAATCAAAAGAGGCTATTGAAGGAATAATTTCCAAAGTCCTTGATGTATTATCCCATTGGGATGGGATTAAAAAGGAATTCAATCAGAAGGGGCCCAAATTTTTGAAGGATGCTAGAATGGTTTAGTCTGAGACAGACTAAGGGCATAGTGTGGGGTGATGTTGGGTCCTAAATTTTGACCAAGTATTATTATATTTTGGTGCATGAAACAAAAGGATCATTGTCCATTTTAACACAAGTATTGACATGACATGAAAGGACCATGGCACGAGAAGACCATGGTGTAGACACTCAAAAACTGTACCATGGCTAATTGTCAATGTCGAACCACCATGGACCCCTTTCATTCCTTAGATTATCTAGTCATCTATCTAACTAATTTTACACCTTTACCATGGACTTAAATTTTTAATTCATCTATCTACTTTTGACCCCTTTTTCATCTAGGCCCTCAACCATCATCGATCATCCTAATCGACAATGGTTGCCCTGGTCGTAACCGATTAGGACCACAAGCCTACTTTAAAGCAACTTATAACTTTGTGCAAGGTAAGAGTTGCACAAATTAGTAACTTTCTTGTGTGAAGTAAATCATTTTTAAAAAATTCTTAATTAACATATTTTTACCTTATAAAATTAGTAACTTGCTCCATCTCAATTAGCAAATCCTACAAAAGGAGAAAAAGAGGAAGTGAAATAGAACACAAACAAATTCATGTCTAGGCTATTGTATTTTCTTGTGTAGGTATCTAGCATCCCTTAAACAAATAAGTAGTAGCATTGGAAACCTAAACCTTTGTCCATATCACTTTTGAAGGATGAAGTGCCATCACTATAGCCAGATTGCCTCAGCCATAGACCATCAAGTTACAAGTATCTTGTGCTTATTTTCATAGATTCATCTTAATTTTAGCCTCCTTGCCCCTACTAGACCTCTTGACATCTTATTCTCCCTCCCATGAACTTATATCAAAACCCCCGCCTACTTATCCATCATTATACAACTCCACTTCAATATCCACCTAGAACACACAGGTAACCATCAATGGTTAGCCCAACCACCAATGGTTACCTCAATCATCATCAGTCACCCAACCGTCACCAGTTACCTCAATCGTAGTCAGTTCACTTGATTACCGCTGGTCACTGTGGCACAAAAATCCAATAAGCTATTTTGAACCCCTTACCTCCAACCAAACCCATTTTTCTCTATTTTTGCTTGATAACAATAGCCTTTATGATTTTTTGAACCAAACCCTGACCCTTTTTAGCATAAATATTTACCCACTTTTTGCTATTTTTAATTATTTCCTTTAAATAAGCATTTAGTTCCTCTTTCTTGCATATGTTTACTTCATATCATTGAATGTAAGTATCCTTTCTTTTCACTTTTATCAACTTAATTGTTATAATAGTGGATTGATAACCTCCTAGTAAGCACTAGACTTATTAGATCTAGCTCATGCTAGGTAGTCCACTCAACCATCTACCTAATAAATCCCCTTTCTAGTGTCTATCTTATTTATAAGTTATTCCTTCCTAGCCAAAGAGGAGTTTCCACTATCGTCTGGATTATGCACACACTTTACCAGGTATTCTTCTACACACCCCTTTTATTAGTTTTTTACTTACTTCCAAATTAAGAAATGAGCAAAAATTAAGAGAAATTTTTTGGCATGCTCGGTGGGACCTAGTTCCCTTTTCCTTCCTTTATTATTTTCCTATCAAATGAAATCTAAAAATTTCCTTTTGGGCTTAAAATAAACCTCGTGAAGACATTGATAGTTTATTTGTCTTAGTTCATCTAGTAACATAGTGGGCAAAGTAATAAATCATAGATTTCGCACTTGCTATCACACACTAAGCCAAACCATGAAACAATTAACACATCAAAACATACTTAAGACAAGGCCCAACTACGATTTCATCACTTAGCAACAACCTTACCCCTTTTTGGCTATCCTACTTTGATTTCACCACCAAGGGGAGTACCAACTTAGCTCTCTAGTTGAGCATAAACTTTGAAATTAATATATTTCAGCTAAGCACTTGACACTCTTACCATTACAGGACCATGAATTGAGGGGGTAGGCCCCAATACCAATCCATGTACTAAAGTTTAACACATTTTCCTCTTGAGCACCTAAAAAGCCTAAAACCAACCTTAGATTGCCTCTTTAGTACCTGATCTACAAGCCAAATTCCCTCTTCACACTTTTCTAAGGCATAAGTCAAAAGCAATCCAAAAAGAATTGTAGGATTTAATGCACTTTTAGTGTATGCATTATTTGCCTTTAATTATTTTCTTTTGATTTATCTTTGTTTGAGATGTGAGTTTCATCATATTTCTTATCTTCTCATATGGTCTTTACTAGATAGCAACTGAAAAACTAGACCGATAAACCACCACCTTCCTCTTCCTCCTCCATGGAATACAATTCTAATGATGAGGGTTCACCTCATCCTTCTCCCCCTCCCACTAGAATCTCAATTATTTTTGAAGGTGATGCAGACTTCACTACTTTCCTTGACAACAATTTGGTTTCTCTTCAACACTACCTTAACAACTTACCCAATCATAGCTCTATTTCTTTAGTTCCTTCTATGGATCCTCTTTATGGTATACTTCCCCACCTTATGGTGGGTACTACCTCAACCCAACCCTTGTCAACCCAATCCTTCTCCTCTTCTAACATTCCATCTACTACCACTACCCAAACCCAATCCAATATTCCAACCTCCAACCAAACACCTACCACACCCCATACTTCACATGTAGGTTCAACTTTACCTCTAGTTACCTATGCTCCAACTACCATAGGGGTGTCTTCTTCACCTATTTCCACCATTCACCTTATCCAAACCAACCCATTAACTTCTACCCCATTTCAAAACTTGATTTTATCTATACATCAAACACTTCCACCCATTAGCACTAGAGTTACCACTCAACCTCAACTTACCCAACCTCAACCCACCACCTTAGTGATACCTTTAACTCAACCCACCTCTATTCCTGAACAAGTGCCCATGATAACCTATAAATATGTCTCTAATCCACAAGGGTACATAACACCTTCTACCCAACCATTTGTGTTAATTAACTCCTATGTGACACTATCTCAGCCTTTTGTGACCACTTCCCAATATGTGACTTCTTCAACACTTTCTATCACTTATCCAAACATAGTTGCCAACCATCTTCAACAGAATGTGCCCCCTAATTATGCAGCTTCCGAACCCCAAATAGACTTGATGAAGATGTTAATGGACAAAATGACCAACATGGAGTCTTGAACTTTCCCCATGTCCTTATCAGGACCCACCCTTGATTGGTATAGTGATCTTACCCAACACCCCATCTTTTCCTCCTCTCAGTTGGCCCAAATATTTTTAGATCACTTTCCTGTGAACATATCTAAAAAGGTTTCTATCAATGATCTTGATTCCATTAAGTAATTTGATGATGAGTCAATTATTGATTTTATTGCTAGATGGAGAGCTCTTATCAACCATCTTTATTTTCCATTATCGTAACATGAATTGCTTGAGATCTTCTCTCAGGGTTGTACCAAACATATCACCCCCACTCTTCAAGTTCAAACTTTCAAAACTTTTGATGAGGCATTCACCATGGCATGTAAAATGGAAAACTATGCCATTGATGAAGGGAAACTAAAGTTACAAAACAAAAATTATAGTTTTAAATCCAATGACTGTTCCTCCACTAAAACCACTAACCAACCCAATGCCAAAGCGAAAGCATCCACAAACTCAATTGTTCTAAAAACCGCTCCACCTCCAACTATCAAGCAGTCACCTCAAACCAATTCTTCAAACTCTCCTAAAAAATAAAACTAAAACCAAAACTGAGCTCCTTTGAGATAATATACAACCATTGGAGAATCATATGCATCAGTTTTGGATAAATTTCTCAAAGCCAACCTCATCCAACTTCCACCAATTAAACCAGCTTAGTAATTTGATTCTTCTCACCTCGTACTTGGGTGGTATAACAAAAATGACCATTGTGCCTTTCACCATGTTATAACACATGCCATTAATAGATTTAATACCTTCAAAAGTCTTATCCAAAATTTGATTGATAGTGGAGAACTTGCATTTGATAATCCCAATGTACCTCCTAATCAGTCCTTTGACATCTTTCATAATCCTTTTCCCAATCATGCTCCTTCTCCAACACCATGACAGTAAACCCAAATCATCTCACTCTCATGAGGCACAAACAATCAATGCCATCAATAATGAGCCCATTTTTGTAGAGACCATTACCTAAATAACCCAAGTGGAAAAACTAAACTCACCTTCTATTCTTTTGGATACCCAGATAGAAGAATCAACCATCCCTCTCTCTTCCTTTGATGGAACCTTAGCTTTATCTACCTCTCCTTTAGGGGAAACACCGAAGGAGGCAACCATTGCTTTAACTACACCATCTTCTCCCACTCCACCCATTCAAGTGGTAGAACTACCCTCTATTCCTTTGGATACCCAAACAAAGGAAGCAATCATCTCTATTCCTCCCATTCAAGATGCCACACCAACCTCCCATATCTTAGAACCCTCTGCTCTCCCTTTGAAAACCATCCCAAAAGTGGAGATTACCTCATCTATCCAACCATCAATTTTGAAACCTTCCATCTAAGACAATAATGAAGAGACCATTCGTTGTTCTCCACCAGAGGGCTTAAGTTTTGAAACCAATAACTGAGGAACTAAACCCATTTACAAACCCTTTTCTAGACTAGTCTAAAGTCTAGAATTCATTTCTCAACCCAAATTTGATAGAGCCACCTTTTGGAATCGTCTTTGACTCCCTTATCAAAACAAATTTGAATCTTCAACTTCACTTGAATCCACCCTTAAACCCATTATTTTTTCACTAAAGACCACTTCTAAAACCATAATTGAGCCTCCACCTAAAATTGCCAAATCACCGTATGCTTCTATCACCAAACTAATCAAGAACTTAGGCATTCTTCCCACACCTAGTCATACTCACCCTCCTTTAAGGATAGACTTAACCCCATCCTTCCACCATTCTAGTTACCTAATCTTCCTTTAAGAAACCATCCCATTTTTCTCCACCTACAACCATTAAACCCTTTGGTTCTCCATAATTTTTAACCAACCTATCCACCTCTACTTTCCCACCTATAGCTAAACCTTCATCATGCAAATCCTCACCGTCAAAATATCTAACCCTCAAACCAACCTTAGGCAAGTAGACCCAACCAAAACCATCAACCAAAATCAGTCCTCCAACTCCAATTTCTATAATAAAACCTATGCCTGAGAAGGTTACCACTCTTAAAACTAAAAACCCATTTCCTCCAACACCTTTGCTTAAATCTTATTTAACCATCTTGTAAAGGTTTCTACAAACCTCTTCCATTATCTTACCTCCAATCAAACCTTTTGACCCTTCATGCCCTAAACCCTCCTAGTTCAATGTTAACTTAATATATGCATGCCATAGGGCACCAAGACATGCCACGAAGAACTACAAAGCTCTCCAAGTACTTGTTCATATCCTATATGATGAGGATGATCTATTATTAGATGAACCCTTATTTCCCCCATTACGAATCTTACCATCAACCCAACCCACCCAAGCTTTACCAAATCTCCCTCTCCTACCTAAGGATGAGAAGGAAGAATCAAAGCAAGCATCAAGCCTCCTTATCCACACCATTCATGTTGTGACCCGATCTCAGGCCCCAAAAATGGATAAGGGAAAAGCTAAAGCCTCCATTCCATGGACCTACCCATCAACCTCTCAAACCACCAACCAAAACCAAACATCTTCACCCTCACCTTCACAACCACCAAAACCCAAAGTATCCATTTTGGGAGCTTCTCCCTCCAACCCTTCTGCATTCATTCAATGGTTAGTGTTGAAACAACTTTACCAAACACTGGTGAAAATGAGCCTCTACGTAGTAATCAACACTTCACCCTACCATCACTAAGAACTGATCAAGGCTCTAGAACCGATAGAGGTTCATCCAAATGATCCTCAATCTCTTGCACCTTTGGTTGGAGCTCTCCATCTTTTGGCCCTTGTTACCTTTCAAGATTTTGAAATACCACCCCCTAATCTTGAGGACACTGATCTTCCTCTTTTCATCACAACATATATCAATAAAACCCACATCAAAAGGGTAATGATTGATGGAGGGGATAACATCAACATTATCTCCTCTCATGTATATGATCAACTTTAGCTACCCAAAAACATCATGTCTGAAAGCATGACAATCCTTCACTCCTTCAACTATACAATGGCCACTATGTTAGGGACTATTGTCCTCTATATCCACTTGGGGCCTCACACTATTCCAAAACTATTTTATGTTATAGAGGGGGAGTTCCAATACAATGTCTTAGTCAGACAACTTTGGATCCATGCCATGAGTTGTGTCCCTTCTACCTTACACTGATATGTCATATTTGAGCATGAGGGACAAGTTGTTACCATCAAAGTTGATCCTAGTCCCTTTGCCTCTTACAATATGACATACCAGCCTAATGATGTTCTCATTCCTCCTTCATCTACCTCATAACCAAATTCTAATGAAACCACCCCACCAACCATAACCATCCACACTACTTCTCATAATGATGATGAAGCATTGACTAGCTCAATTATCCCTTCTTCCCAAATTCTGGTTGATGACCCCTTACAATCCACATTTCAATGCCTCTCTCTTGGAGAATATCAGTTTTTAGCCTTAGATGCCTTCCCTACTCTACAAGAGTATGAGAATCTCAAATATGACCCTTCTTATGATCCCAACATCAGAACCATTATCCCTTTAGGGCTCCCCAATAATCAAACAAATTTTGTTTATGGGGGACTTGATTAGCCACTTCTCACTCCTACCACTATTTCATTCATCTAATTATTCACAATTGATTTCTCTTACTTGGAAAAACTAACCTTTGCTAAAACTTACATTTATAGGTACACCTAAAAGGGTTTTGTTTTTGGCCTTTATGAATAGGGACCTCATGAGTTACTCATCATTAAAACTCAAAAACCTCATGATTTTTTTGGCCTTAGGTTCATACCACCAAAATAATCCACCTCACCAAAACCCATCACCACCATCGATAAAGATCTTCCATCCTCCTCAACCCCACCTTCCTCATAGTCAGAAGGCTCCAACATCATCCCATCTAACTTTTTTTAAATTAATACTATTAGTTTAGGCCCCCTAACTTACCAAAAGGATGACCAAACTAAAACCCTTCCTCTCATGCATCCAAAAATGATTCAATATGACTCTCCCACCATCAACACCATCTAACATCAAGATGATGATTCCATCCTCACCTACCTTGGTGTTAGGGATTCTTCTATCCATAAATATCTACCTCTTTAGAACTAGAACATGCTGAATGAATCAATCATTGATGTTAACTTAGGAACTCAGGATAACCTCCGCATTGTCAAAATTGACCAATCCTTAAATTCCATGGAGAAACATGATTACCCTTCTTTCCTCCATGACCATAGCATAACGTTTGATTGTTCCTATTAGGACATGCCCAAAATTGACCCTTCCATTGCCATCCATAACATCATCATCCATCTTGAGGTTAAGTTAGTTCAACAAAAACTTTGTAGGATGCATCCCCACATAACTTTCCTTGTCAAAGAAAAACTTCAATGCCTCTTATCTATTAACTTCATTCAACCCATTGACTATCCATAATGGGTCTCTAACATCATTCCTATCACCAAAACCATAGGGGGACTTTGCCTCTACATCAATTTGTATGACCTCAATCAGACCTGCCCTAAAAATGGCTTTTCTTTACCAAACATTAACTGACTCATTGATCTTACAGTTGGCCATGAAATGTTATCTCTCATAGATGGTTTCTGAGGATATAATTAGATCTTGATTTCCCCTAAAAATTAGCTTAAAACTTCCTTTATCACCCTATGGGGAACCTTCTACTATATGGTCATGCCTTTTAAACTAAAAAATACAAGAATAACCTATCAGCGGGCCATGACCTACATATTTCATGATCTCATCCATAAAATCATAAAGGACTATGTGGATGATCTCCTTGGGAAATCCAAAAACCACAAGGATCACTTAGTAGTTCTCACTATCACATTTGACTACCTAATTCATTATCATGTCAGGCTTAATCCCAAGAAATGCATCTTTGGGGTCTTATTTGAAAAACTTTTTGGCTTCGTCGTTTCTCTTCACATAATAGAGATACACCCTGCCAAAGTTAGAGTAATCCTTGAAATGCCTCCTACCAACCTAAGGCAATTTCGTAGCCTAGAGGGAAAACCTCAATCCATCTGTCTCTTCATATCTCAACTATTAGATCAATGCTAACCCTTCCACCATCTACTAAAGAAAGATACTTCTTTTAGATGGACCAAAGAATGTCAACAAGCCTTCGATTTAATCAAGGAGTATCTTCTCTCTACACCTTTCCTCACCCCTCTTAAGGAAGACCAACCCTTTTACCCATATATATCCACCATTGATCATTCCTTAGGGGCTATGCTTGTTTATCATGATGAATAGAATAAAGAGCAATCTATCTATTACATTAGCCACACACTTCTTGACTATGAAATTTGGTATACCTAACCTGAAAAACTCTACCTCACCTTAGTTTTTGTGGCCTCCTAACTCTGCCACTATCTTCTTAAACATAAAACTATGTTATCACTAACACTAACCCCCTCAAGTTTTTGCACTCTAAGCCATATTAAAACCAATGTATGGCTAAGTGGATCATGTTTTAGCTGAGTTTGATCTTGAGTTTTTTCTACAAAAGTTTGTTAAAGGGTAGGTCATCACTGTCTAATTAGTTGAAGCCACTTTACCTGATAATCAACCTCTTCCTCTTGCTTTTCCAGATGAATCTATTACAACTCTTTCTTAGGAAGAACCCACCTATCAAATGACCATGTTTTTTGATGGATCTAAGCGCCAAAATGTTAGGGGTGATGAAGTTATTCTCCTTCCCCTCAATGGTGAACCTCTTCCCCTTTCATTTAATCTTGACTTCGAATGCACCAACAATGCAGCCAAATATGAAGCACTAGTTATAGGTCTCCAAACTACCTTAACTTTGGGAGTCAAAACTATCAATATCTTTGGCAACTCCCAATTGGTCATCAACCAAGTCACATGATCTTATTAATGTAAAAATGATGTCCTTTTTAATTACAAATAGTTTGTAGATGTACTCTTGGCATCATTTGATCACTACCTTATCCAGTCCGTTCCTCGATCTACCAACAAGTTCATAGACATAATGGCCTTCCTTGCTTCCCAAATTATATCTCAATCTACCAAATCTAAACTATTCATCACTATCCACCACTTTATCACACCCTCATATATCAATTCTAACCTTCCTACCATTTGTAATGTGGAAACATCTCATTCCAACATTTGGTATGACCAAGCTTTTAACTACCTTAACCTTGGCATCATTCCTCCCAATATTTATAAGAATGCAAGAATTTTTTTTGTTTAGAGTACCTCTCATTACACCATACTAGGGGGAATCCTTTATAAATATAGCTTTGATGGCCTCCATATCCATTTCCAGTGTGACCAGGAAGCTTTCCATGCCATCAAAGAAATACATGATATAATATGTGGGGGACAATTTAGTGGCCTAGCTATTGCTAAGCATATACTTAGACTTGGTTACTATTGGCCCACCCTCAATAAGGAGTATTATGACTATGTAAAGAAGTGTGTTGTCAAAAACACTCTAATCTACATCATGCACCTCCTCATGACCTTCAAGTATCTATCAATTATAGGCATTTTTCACAATGGGGTCTTGACCTTATTGGGGAAATCAACCCCCATTCTTCATAATGACATCAATATATCATTACCACCATTGAATATTTTAGCAAATGGGTAGAGGCCATCCCCTTTATATCCACCAAAACCAAAAAAATTATCGACTTCATCAATCACCACATCATCTGCCACTTCGGTGTTCCACATAAGATCATCACCGATAATGGCAAATATTTTAAAAACTAAAAAGTCTAGGTTTTTGTGACACTTTTCAAATCAATTTAATCTTTTCCTCACCTTATTGACTGCAAGAAAATGGATAGGCAGAAGCTTCTAACAAAATGCTCATCAAAATGCTCACTAAAGTCATAAATTCTTCATGATAGGATTGAGATTTATAAATGCCTTTTGATTTATGGGCCTATCACACTATCATTCAAACCTCTATAGGTACTACCCCTTTCTCTCTCATCTTTGGAGCAAAGTTCATCTTGCCTCTCGAAGTCCAAATTCTATCCCTCCACATCTCATTACATGAAATCCTTTTAAAAAATGACTATCATTACAAATGCCTTGTACATTTTAAACTCTTTGATGAACATCGATTGGCCACCCTTAACCATCTTTGTGTCTATCAAAAATAGATCAAACATGCATACAAAAAACATTTGAAAGTATGAGAGTTCAACATAAAAGACCTCATCCTTAAGGAAAACCAACATGTAACTAATATGGAGAAAAGCAAAAAGGGTAAATTTGATTTTAATTAGCTTGGACCCTACATCATAACCCAAAAGTATGGATCAAGAGCTTATTCTCTATCCTCTCTTGAAGGCAAACTAGAACTTGAACCTCTTAATGCTTTGCATTTGTATCCTTTCTATTGTTGAAATAGGGATAATACTCATTTTTGTATCTAAATTAAGCTCATCCCTTAGTTCACGAGATTTTCACTACCTTTCGCATCCCTCACTCCTTTAGGAGAAATCGATTACAACATAGAACCATGTTTGATTATCCATCACAGTTATGACCTAATCTTATGTATGGGCACCATGACTCTACCCATGGCATGGTTCTCATGGATACTTTTCATCTTTAATCAGATAGAATCCCATGGTCAATTATCTCTTAAGCCACTTTCCCCATATAACATTAACCTATTATGCTCAAGCTTGCCTCCATAAAGGTCAAATTTTGGATCCTAAATAGACTTGTCCATGTCTAACACACATTCAAAATATCACTTACATTATAGACTGCTCCATTGAAGGACAACTACCCAATAATTAATAATTGCTTAAAAATAGACTGCTCCCATGAATGACAACTATAAAAATCAAATTATTTTTAGACCACTCCCTTGAAGGATGGATAAGAAATAATAATTTGAAGCTTCTTACAACGATCATCTTCAACAAATTATTAAAATAAGAAAACATAATAAATAACTCTATGAGTAAGCAAGCCATAATCGACTCTTATAAGTTCCATTTGTAGACTTCCAGCATCGATCAGTCTACATATTATGCCACAATTAACTCTTATGTATGGCATGGGTAGACTTCCTACATTGATAAGTCTACATATCATATTAAGGCATGAACTTGTCTATTATGGTTCTTTGGTCACCTATAGAAGGGGCAAGATAACCCACATCAGGTTACTTGTTTCTTCTATTTTAACACAAAACCTCTTACCCATTACCACCCTACCCTTCATCCTTATCTAAACTCAAAGGTCTACAAGATTACTTAATAAAACATGATCAACATACCCTCTTTATCAATCAAAGCATGCTCCTACAAAGCATTCGACAGGGTTGTGTTCACTAAGTCAATCCAACTATGGTTTCTTATTGTTTCATCCTTTTCAACTAAAAACATCATGTCCTTTTTCTTTCCCTCTATTTTTTAGTTCATATGTCTCATAATTTTATCTCTTTATCAAATTTATTTTTTATCTACACCTACTTCATGTGCCCCCATTATATTCCATAACATTATAAGCCTAGTACATATCTTACCCATGAACAAAACATCAAGAACCATAAATCATGAATAATTATAACATACCATCATACCATCATAAAATTATCATTGAACATCATCAACATGACAACAAAATATTATTCTATCTATCAACATCATCAAAATATATCTATCAAAAACCACAAATATCTTCATCAAACACATCATCATATACATAAATAATCATCATTTTATCCATCACCAAATATCTATCCTACGAAATCAATAATGACCATAAGCATGCAAACAATCATATATGTCCTCCATGATTCAAAGTCATAATCATAATGCATCAATACACAACCATCATAAACATAAGAACATAATCATCATAAGAACATAACTCATCAATATAAATGAATGACCGAGCTATAATCAATATCATCAAAAAATAATCATCATATACATCATTGAGGCAATACATATCATCATATGTTAGTCTCTCTCTCTCATGTACATCTCACATCATCATCACATAAGCCAGTATCAAAATAAAAATCATGTACATACAAATCCTCCCCTCTATCAAGCCCCTAGGGCACCAGAACCACTACCACCTAAACCATTGCCACCTAAAACTATGTGGACTTGAACACTCACTACCATCTGGTGGTGGCCCCATAATATCCTTGCCTATCCCACTATCAATGCCCACTAGCTTGGAGTAGCTATCAATGGACCCACCTACCAAGCTAACCCTCTACTCCCCATAATGCATCACCTCTAGTAGCTAGGCTATCACCATCACCTCATAATATCTAAGTGATGGTGTCTAAGTACCATGTCCTTGAAACTATGTTAGGTGGTCCTCCTATTGCTGCTAAAACCATCCCTACTCTCTTTCTCAATTAATTTCTCTCCTGCATCACTAACCCAAGAGATGTCCTTGAGTAATCATGCTCACCAGTCAGAGTAGTGACTTGCCCCTATGAAGTGACTATCTACACCTATAAAGTAGTAACCTATCCCTGTAATCTAATCACCTGGGCATGAGCCACTACAAGTGTTACAACTACCTAACTATCCTGATCTCCTCCTTGAACCTATGATGGATCCATATCCATGGGATGTTGGCCCCTATCACCCCATCTAAACTTTATGTTCTCATATCTAGCCTGGAACCACACTATATAACCATTTATAATTCCTATATCATCAATAGCTACCCTCACTGAGAGCTCCTCAAAATCCAAGAAAACTTCTTATGGCTATGGCTCTGGGAGTGGGTACTCAACATCCTCTCTCTTATATCATGGAAAATTAGGAGGTATCATGTGTACTAGGCCAAACTATCTCCACACTCAGTCAAATGGGATCAAATTTATCACCCCATCCCATATCCCATATATCTAGTGCTAACTTTAGAGTGATAATGTGTGGTACTTGTGCCTAGGCCAAATCAACTAATCTACATATATCCTCGATATAACATCACCTACCACCAATCCCTCCAAAGCATCCCTAAACCAATCAATGTCTTTAGCTCCTCTACTGACACTTGTCAATGTATCAATATATCTCCATCACATAAAACCCACTAGAAAGGCTACCTGAGTAAACCCCTACCATGGTACTCACAATGGTATCATAATATAAATGTGCCTAAAGGCCCAAAAATGTATCACAAAATTGATACTAATACCATACCATTTATGTTCCCAAAAGGCCCAGAGCTCCCTATATATTTAGACTAGTAACACTGGGGCCCATCCAAATATAGTCCCCCAAGTAACATCTCCACTAATACCCCTAACATTAGGTATGGAAACCATCTATGTCTCAAATTTAGTAAAGTAAAACACATCACTACCATCATCATCATCATCATCAAAAGGAATCTATCCTTTGGGGCCCTATGGTACATCAACCTGATCCCAAACCCACTTGCATGCCACCAACCATGATCTCGATTGGCTCCATATATAAATCCATATAATCATCTTTGTCCTTACTCTCAATATGATAAATGGGATCCCTTTGAATGGGTAGCCATTTGATCTTCATTACATCCTCTAATAGGATGGTCATCTCACCAGTCGATAACATAAAGTTGTTCATCACTGTGTCTCATGTCTCGATCAATGTGATAATCATAGCTGCATCCCATCATAGCTACATCCCATGGTAGGTGTTGATAATGTATCATTACTCTTAGCCTAACCTCCTCCATATGCCTCCACTCCTTTACTGTCATCCCATCTTGAACCTTGGCAAATATCTTAAAGACTCAATCTCTCATTTGGATATGGTTATAGGATTACAAAACCATAGTTAACACATGTCACCATTATTCATTCCCAAATCTACCTAATTTATCAACCTATACTTAAATCTCTCAAACCTATTTTGATCTCTACCCTAACCTATCATACCAACATCTAACACCTCTATCATAAACATCCACCTTATCCACATAATATTAATACCCTACTTAACCTCCAAACACCAACAACTCACTCTATTCCTATTTAACACTTTTTCTAACTCACCCCAAACCACTTCTTTCACATCCACATTTTCACTTCTTTACACCATTTTTATTTAATAACACCACTTTCAAACAAAATTTCAAAACATTACTTTACCTCTACTTTTTTTAACATGATTTCCCAGTCCCTTTGACTGCTGATGGTTCCTTGAACCATCGATAGTCCCTTGGGGTTATTTCTCATTGGTTATCAACCGTCGATGGTTGGGTTAAATCACTACCAGTCACTGTGTGTGACCATTAGTGATGAGACCCTACCACTTTCTTCCTCCCTAACACCATTAAACTCACCTCATGACAACATTAACCTACCTAATACTATCCTACCATCCATTTCTACTACTACAAACTCTTCCCCTCCAACTGACCCTACCTAATTTGGCCTATTTTATCCACCCCTAATAAAACTAGGGCATCATAGCCCAAAAACATTTTTACACACCTTTCCCCACTCTTCTAAACTACCTAATATAGTTCTACATTCACAAATTTATCTATATTATCAATTTTAAAACAATTCTTACTTCATTCTATGATTGTTGGTGTGGTCAGAGTCCTTGTGCCACCGCTTGGTTGTACCCTCATCCACCCTCCATCTAGTTAATGCTCTAATCAACCAAACCAATATCCCACTCACAATTTTCCACCTTATCACAATCCATGCCAAATCACTGAAATGATAAAATGCTCAAAGCCTAACAATCCATAATCCCAAGTCAAAATGGTAAAAATGACTTGCCCTTTTCTTTTTACTTCCTAAATTTTTACAGTTTAATCTAACCATCTATAGTTAGGGGTAACCATCATTAGTTGATCCTAAGGGCCACCCTGGCCATTGCTAATTGGGTTCCTTAGTCTTTTGGCCCACACCCTCACTAAGACCCTCAACTTACAATCTACCCTTTTCAAAAAAACTACATTTGGCTTGAATTTCTTTTTGGATTTCATGTTCATAAAACTATATAGGAAACATCCACTTGCCTAGTGCATATGGAGTCAGCTTGACCATCTTTTATCAACCCATACCCAACCTACCACCTATTACTCCATGTCTACCTTGATGTTGGTCATTTTTGACATAGATCATTCACAAGTTTTGTGACAACTTTGCATGGTCACTTTAACTGCACTGACCAAACCTACCATGTTGCATTTTTAACTTTGAACCACCTTGTGAAAAACCCAACCTATTGTGTCATTTAATAAGAGCACATCCTACCTTAGATACTTATGACCAACACTGATCCTATCTAGTTGCCTTGATGGGCCTGACTTGATCAACTGTGACCAACACTATGGATTGGTCACCCCTGTCATAGGTCCCTCTATCATCACCCTTATTGGTACCAATATTAACAACTTTCATCTTTGTGTAATCTTTACTATCACCCTTAGTCACATTTCATTCTCATGTTTGTGTCTCAAATCTCCAGCCTTTTATGTCACCCCACTCATGGCTACCCATTTACAATTTATCAAACCCTGACCTGATTTTGATTTTGCCTCATCATTTCTTGGTTTGAGGGGGGAATACCTCCTCCCATACTCAAGGCAATTAGACCTTGACCAGTAAACCATTTAATTTTGTTCCATAGCTTATCAAACCAAAGTTTTATAATAAAAAGGGGCAAAATGTAGACACTCAAAAACTACACCTTGGCCAATTATCAATGTCGAACCACTATGGACCCCTTTCAATCCTAAAATTAGATAGTCATCTAGCTAACTCATTTCACACCTTTACCATGGACTTAAATTTTTAATCCATCTATCTACTTTTGACCCCTTTTTCATCTAGGCCCTCGACCACCACCAGTTAGCCTAACTAATGAGGTTACCCTGATCATTGCCGATCAGGACCCCAAGCTTACTTTGAATCAACTTTTAACTTTCTACAAGGTAAGCATTGCACAAATTAGTAACTTCCTTATGCAAAGTAAATCATCTTTAAAACATTTTTAATTATCATCCTTTTCCATTATCAAATTAGTAACTTTCTCCATCCTAATTAACAACTTCATCTTATAAAAGGAGAAGATGTCGAAGTGACATAGATCCATAAATGAATTCATGTCCACGCTATTGTATTTTCTTATGTAGGTATCTAACATCCCTTTAGCAAGCAAGAAACAACATTGGAGACATGAATCCTTGTCCATATCACTTTCAAAAGCTAAAGTACCATCACTTTGGCCAGATTGCCTCAACCTGCCACTAGCAAGTTACAGGTATCTTAATTTTGTTTTCATAGATTCATCTTACTTGTAACCTCCCTACCCTAACTAGACCTCTTGACATCTTATTATCCCTCCCATGTACCTATATCAAAACCCCCACCTACTTATCCATCATTATGCAACTCCACTTTAATATTCTCCTAGAACACATAGGCAACCATCAATGGTTAGCCCAACTGCTGACAGTTATTTCAACCATCACTGGTTATAGAACCGTTATCGATTACCCCAACCACAGTCAGTTCACCTGATCACCACTTATCACTGTGGTATAAAAATCCATTACCTCCAACCAACTCATTTTTCTCTATTTCTGCCTAATAAAAATTTTCTTTTTAATTTTTTGAACTAGACCTTGACCCTTTTTAGCATAAGTATTAACCCACTTTTTGCTATTTTTAGTTGTTTCTTTTAAACAAGCATTTACTTCCTCTTTCTTGCATATATTTACTTTCATATCATTGAATGAAAGTATCCTTTATTTTCATTTTTATTAGCTTAATTGTTATAATAGTGGATTGATAGTCTCCTAGTAAGCACTACGCTTCTTGGATCTAGCTCATTTTAGGTAGTCCACTTAATCATTTACCTAACAAATCCCCTTTCTAGTGTTTGTCTTATTTGCAGGTTATTCCTTCCTAGCCAAAGAGGATTTCCCACTATCATCTAGATTATGCATGCACTTTACTAGATATTCTTGTACACACCCATTTTAGTAGTTTTTTACTTGCTTCCAAATTAAGAAATGAGCAGAAATTAAGAAAAACACATAGTGCATCGCTGACAGGCATAGAAGTGTCATGGTGTATAACTTGTCAGGTGTAGGAGGACAATGGTGAAAGAGATCTAGTGTGAGAGGAGATATTAAAAAGAGAAAAAGTCATGAGGTACCCAAGAATAAAGTAATAATAATAAAAAAAGATTATGGGAGTGCATGGGAAGGAGAGTACGAAGGATGCAGGAGCAGTTAGAAGAATAATTCAAATAGGACACTTTGACCCTATTGATTAAATTTTTTATATCAACCCAGGAGGAATGAAACACATGGCCACCAAAATATAACATAGAGTAAGGATTTAGGGCTACAAAGACCTAAGTCTATAGAAAAAACTCATTGTAAGAGCCACAACTCTCAGTGTGTTGGGAGTCCATGTGCCATCTGTTAATGACATTTATAATTATGACACTTGGTCAGGGCAAAGTAAATATAAGTACCCCTATTTTAATCATTTAGGATGGATGGTATTTTGAAGAATATATAATAGATATTTGTATCATAATCCATTAAGAAACTACTTAGAGATCAATTTTTGTCAGATTATGTCATGAGTGATGAAATATTTTAAGTGTTAGAAGATGGATATGGTTTATCTCTATATTATTGGTATCTTTTGATTTTGTCACTACTGTTAGATAATAATGATGATCCTAGTAATAGTGGTAGTTACATCTGGGACAAGGAGGATAATAGTAGTATATTTATGGTATTGAATAATATTTTAAAAAGACGTATTATGAAGGATGAACACATTCATCATTGTGTTGTAAAGCCTTCAAGAACTGGTCTCTCACTATGTGCTTAGAGTGAGCGCATGAGACTTAACTCTCACATGATAGGTCCAATGCACTAGCTTATTAGGATAAACTTTAGTGCCAAAGTTGGAGCTAACTAAAAGAACCCAACAATGGGTGATCACCCTAGTTTCAAAAGTCCTTAAGTCCTGATAGGTCCAAACAATCACATCCTTGTACTTTGTGAGTATTTCCTTTAGCTTTTAATTTTCATCATAGGTATAAACTAGATTGATGTTAAAATATTTAGAGTATTCTTGAGTTCTCAAATTCTCTTTCCCAAAGTTAGATTGATCTACCTTTAGCTGCCTTTTCTTGTCAGTTTGTGGATCTATGTCAAATATCCTTTTTAAAGATACCATCCCTATGAGGATTCTATTTTCTTTGAGTTGTATGATACCATCCATCCTAAGGTCTTATACTCCCAAAAAATAAAATTCCTTTTCATCTATAATTTAGTCTTCAAAGGCCTCAAAATTATTTATAAATTGGATAATCTATTGAGCATCCTTCAAGACTTTGAAATTTTTGAAATTATCAAGGATTGAAGGGCAAGGCACTAGCTCCAAAAAACTTTTCTGCATCTTGGACTCTAGGAGTGGTGTTAGTTTGGTAGCTAAGGATGCCAATGAATCTACCATTTAGTTTTCTTCTCTTGGAACAACTCTGATGTTGAAATCCTCAAAGGGCTTAATCAGGACCTAAGTTCTATGTTTTTATTTTTTAGGTACGCTAGGTTGCATTGATATTTCCTTTTGACCTAGTTGACCACCAACTCTAAATCACCAAACACTTGTAACTATTTGAAATCATGTTCTAAGAAAAATTACAGGCCTAGGATCAAGGCTTCATATTCAACCTAATTATTGGTGCAAAGGAACTGTAATTTGCATGTTGCTAGGTACTACTTTTCATTAGTGTCCATCAAGGTGACACCAATACATGATCATTATTTTGATCAAACACCATCAAAGTAAAGGGCCCATAGTTGTGAATGTCCTTTAAACTCTTGGTATTGAGACCTATGTTAGATAGTGAAGGTGTAGATACTACCATGTGAGGATATAAAGTTGAATTTTTCATTCTTAGCATTATATCTTGTGATTAGATATTTCATATTTTGCTCTCGATAAATCCTAATTTAATTAGCCACACCCTTTCAAAACAACCACGCATGCTAGAAATCAGTGGTTACATATGCATTTAATTTTTTTAACTGAACCCAGCTAAATAGCAAACTATAAGCCTTTCAGATGATGACCACTAGTATGTCAATAACTTATTATAAACATGGATGAGAGGCCAATTATATGTGTATATTTAGCAATTCCCCAACACAAAGTACTGTAAATTAGTCTAATTATAGATCTAACCTTTTTGACTTATCTTAGGTCAGTCCTAATTTATTGTATATGGTTGTAGACATCACATTGGTTGAAACTCATGAGTCAACTAGATAATATTGAACATTCTTACTGAATGTTATGACTATCAATAGGAAGGGTGGAACCTTAGGTTTGTCCTTATAGATCATTACATTTACTTGGGTAGTCTTGGATTTATCTACATAAGATCTTTCCATCAAGGATTTCAGCAATAGTTCCCTTTGCTCGATGATTTGAGGCAATTCATGTAGGGTGATATTGGCTTTGATCTTCTTCATATCCTCTAAAATATTATACCCCCTTTATTTAGTGACTCTATGGGCTACATTTGATCCCTCTCCTTTGGGTGAGGTAGATTATTGTTACTCTTTGTATCTGGAGGAGTGCTAGCATTATTATTTAGAGGTGTAGAGGTAGTGAAAGGCTAATTATTTCTTATATTGTAATTATTTATTTGAAACTCATAGAAATCATGGACTTCATCTGTGACATCGTCTAGTTAATTATCTTCTTCTACTAGAAATGGAAAGTCATATATATCAAAGACAATAATCGTTTTAGACATGCGAAAAGAAGAAGGTTCACGAAGAGCTAGCTCAGATAGATTTGTTAGTACCTGTTATCTTTCCATTTTCATTTGAAATATTTCAAAGGCCATATATAATTCTTCACAATATAGTTCTCTAAGCTTGGATATGCTGTGAACTTTGCACCAGTTGGGTAATGTAGCCTCCATGATGTTTATCTCTATGTTTTACTAAATTTGGGAAACTATAGGGGTTAATTTCCTAATTAGTAAAGGGGTCTGGATTAAGGGGAAATTAGTAAATAAAATGTGTCTTAATTAACCTACTAATTTATTGAATGTAGGATCACTTAATTGATTCCTAAAAATAAAAAATAAGGGGATAGAGAGTAAAACTTAGCTAATTTTAGGCTGATACGAAAGAGATAGAGGCTATAAATTACTAATATGAGTGGGAAAACTATTGGAGATAGGACCCAAAAGTCTATTTTTTTCCTAGATAGGAGCACAAAAATGGGACACCTAGAATTTCAATGTTGTAGTCCTAGTTATGACATTGTAGTCCTATGGGTTTAAGCTTTTTAAGTTTTATGGGTTATGTTTGTCTATTCTGGAAGACCCTACATACCAAATTTTAGCTCCTTAGAATCACTAAAACTTGTTGTAGGTCTATTTCCATCTCTAGTTCCTATAGTTATCTATACACATATAAATGACAAATATATCAAAAGTAAAAGGGGGCAAATTGGGTTAGGGGAAGAATGATTACACAATCAAGAACCTTTGTTATTTTGATTGCTACCTACATTAACCCTCAAATTAGGGTCTTAGATTTGATGTAGTTCTCCCTTAGGTAATGTGCATAGTCAACATGCATGATTGATGCAAGCATGAATTTTTCTTAGGCCCTTCCTTGATCAAGCATGCAAATCTAAGTGTGATGCAGAGACACTGAGCTATACTATTGACTATTTTTTATTATGTCTAATGTGCCAAAGTAGTAAGTGATAGATATAAAATTCATTGTGTAGTCTTTTATAAAGGAGACTCATTATTTTGAATTTAAGAGCTTTATTTGCATTTGGTCAACATTGGGAAACTTAAGAACAAATTAAAGAAAAGGGGTAAGACTTATCCAATAGAAGAAATTGACCATTAGAACCAAAACTAGGCCTGGATAATAACGCTAGAAATTGGACACCTTTGGTTTTAGCATTGTAGTCCATATTTGGGTGCTATTATCCAAGGGGTTTGGGACCTAAGAGGATGGGTTAGTGTTTAAAAGAGTTCTCTGGGCATGAAAAGGTCAAACATGATTAGCTATGGATGACTGGGAATAGGCAAAGAGATGTCTAAGGAATGTAGTAAGATCAAGATAAGACATACAAGAGGACTTGGCTAAATGTGAATAAAGCTCATATTTGCCAGTTGGAGTCTCTTGTGAAAAGACCATGAAAAGACATAATATGTGTGTTTTCTTGACCAATTTATGGTGATTACACTCTGACATCTTGTTGGGAAGCTACTTATCATTATTCCCTAGCTTGTCGAAAGGTTAGATGTATCTCTAGTAACCAAAACTCTGGTTGGTGTTCAGTTCACTGACATTTCCTATACATTTTTTGCATAGTTAAGAACTCATTAATTAAATTATGTACCACCCTATAGATGGAATATATCATAGCCTTATTATAAATAACAATGAAACCTTGGGTAGTGGAAGCATTGACTAGGACCAAAGCTTGGCTTCTATGAGGATCAATTGCATGGACTAAATTATTAAAGAAACCTAAATTTTGGTTAGGTGTAACATGAGATAAGGGCAATTGCATATGGGTCTAAGTTTTATTATGAGCCACATGGTTTTGAATATCACCTGGGACTAGATTTAACATCAGATAAGCCTGATAAACATTTGGTCTTGCTAAGCCTTGTGACTAAGGCTTCATTTATCTATCAACCTCTATAGCCTTGGTATACACTTGGGTCAAATCTATAACACTAGATACCCTACACACAAACATTGTAGTTGTAAGATCTAAGTCATTTTTGTAAATCTCCAGGGCTAATGTACCATTTGGCTTATATGAATTGTTTATCTGGCTGTACATTTTTAGAAACATTGCATTAAATGCCTTAATGGATTTATTAGGCTCTCTTTTCATGTTGGGAAAGATTTGGTACATGATATTGGGTCAAGTGACTTAGGCCAAACTATCCTAATAAGGTTGTTTGGAATTCATTCTGGTGTAAATGGGAAAAGTTGACTAGTTACATTCTCATGAACTATATTTAGCATCTTTAAGGCAATTCTAGAGGCTTTCACATGTTCTTTGATGGTTCTGTCCCTTGAGGGAGAAAATGTCAGAAGGTATTTCTCAAGATTTATGGGAAGGTCATGGATACCCCATGGAATATTAAATGTAAAACCCATCAACTAAGGTTGAGCCATTGGAGGTGTTAGTGGTCATTTGTTTGGAGAATATGATTGAGCCTGGGAATTCCTCAGAATACCTTTGTCTAACCTAAATTTTCTATGGGATTGTAGAGGTGATTGTATGATGAGGTAATTGTAGTTATGGACACCTATGTCCTAGTAGTTGTTGCTATTAAAAATAGGGTTCCAACTAAGGTTAAATTTGTTGCTTGTGAAGTAGTTGTAATTGAAGTGGCTGGTAGAGACCACTTATTCACCTAAATTTTCAAGTAGAGGGGGTGGCTCACTTGAAAGTCATTCATAATGGTCTTGAAGTCTAACAAAGATCTTTTGAAAAGCTTGGGGACCCTATCCATTAGTTTTCTATGTGCTTTGAGTGCAACCCTAAGCTCTACATAAAGAGACTCTATTTGAAGGACCTTGCTTCTAGAAAAATTCATCAACTACTATAATTTATCATGTGTATTTTGCATTGTTCCTTCAAATTCTACTTTAAAATTATATATAATTATTTGAAGAAGGTCTTTGAAGATGGCCTTAAGGACCAATTCTCTACTTTGATTAATCACACCATTAAAACTCATTTCTTCTAAAATTATAGTGGCTTGAATTTTATATCTAATGAGATATTGCACTTCATTCCACATCTCTTGATGCCACTCAATCTAGCTATCCCTCTTAGTACCTACATAATTCTAGACCCACACTGCATCTAGAACAATTATAAAATTAATGTGACTATAATCCTTGTCCCTAGTTGCTTGGCTCAAAAAATATAGTTTAGCTTCCATCTTCTTAATATCCTCTGAAAGGGAGCATACATGCTCTCATTCAAGATGTGATTCCTTCTTTGCATCTCTTATTAATTGGAGGACATCATATAATATTCAGGGCTATCCTTAAAAACTACTTATGAAGACGTTGAATGGTACTCCCTTCTTACAGGGCCTCTAACAATAGATCATAGCACCTAAACATATCTTTTATCACTCCTCCTATAGAGTTCACAAAAGTATAAGGGTCCTCTATATGATTGCCACAACCTTTATAAGCTTGGCTGGGGGATACCATAACCTTAATTATAGGGTTTATGGTTAAGATTTGTAAAAATCACATTGATGTGACCTAAGATTTATTTTCTTGGGCTAAAGAGTCTAAAACAAAAGGAATAACTATATAGAATAGCTACGATATAACCAACTATAGTAATAGATGAGGATTAACAAGTTGGTGTACTCACCCTTTATGTAGTAACAACCTAGGAACCACTTTTGCAGATAGAATTATTATGCTTGGAAGTGTTGAGGTTGGAGGTAAATTTTTGAATTGTCCTTGTGTTGAAGTTGGAGGTTTCAAATCTGCTTCATCTCCATTTCCTCTATCTTAATCATGTAGTAATTCAATTGATCTTGAAATAGTCATCAAAATTTTAGTGTCCCTTGACTGAGCTTCCTCTAGGAACCACTCATCCTTTGAGTCATTTTCTATGGTCTCATTAATGATCTCAGATAAGGATGTTTATATCTTGTCCTTTCATTCTTCCTCTATGGACCATTCTCCCTCTATGATATTCCTTTTATCATATTCATAATTATTTGAGATTTGCAGGGGTTCTATTTTCTCAGAGCATTTATTTTATCTTTTTGTACCCCTGACTTCTCCTCTAAGGTTCCTTTTATTGGAGTGCCCTAAGGGGAAAATGAAAGAGACTTCATCTTTCTTAGGTATACTAGAGGTGGTCAAGTAGGAGTAATAGTTTCCATTAAAAGGGGGGAGCAATAGCAGGTGTATTTGAAGGGATAGTGGGTAGTGATGAGGTGATGATAACAATAGTTAATAAAGGAGAACCTTGGGAAATATACAAGATAAATTTTTTGGGAAGGAAAGATAAGAGGCTCACTATTATGCTATAATCAGTGGAGGAAAAGGTAACATAGAAAATGGGCCACCAAGATGGCCTATACTTGTAGTGTCCAATGGTATGGTATCTAGGTGAGGAGGAGTGGACACTATGGTGGTTTCTGTAATGGTGACCACTAGGATAGAATGCTTAGGGGTTCACAAAGTGATTCCCTATTCACTTCCCATAGAAGCTTGCTTATATGGTTCAACCTACTCTTATCTTAGAATTCTAACCCATGAGAGGGGTCTTGGAGGGGGTTTTGAAGCCCAATTCTCTTTCTTAATTCTTCAAGTATCCTCCTTGGTGGTATTAATATTGTACTAAATATGTCTAGCCACCACCAATGACATATTTACTTTGTTCATCCTAGTATGAACTTCTATGTCATTGAGGGCATCCAGGAACACATCGTCACATGGATATGACACATGGCCATATCAAATTTCACCTTATCTTTAATTTTTTTAAGGTGGTTCCAAACCTTTTTTATTAGATCCCATTATCTATAGAGTGTCCATTTGAATTCATAGGATGTTTTGGGCCTCCCCAAAGGGTGAAAATACTCCCATATGGTGTACTAAATTTGGCCAATGCTAATGGGAGTTGGGTGGACTACCCAATGTTTGGCAGTGCTTAGGTTAACATCCACTAAATTTTCTAATTAAGCCATCATTTCTTACTCTACCACCTTATCTGGCACCAATTAAGGGATATATGGGAAGGGCTTTAGTTCCAACCACTCTAATAATTATATAATCTAGGTATTTTTGTCATTTGATATGTGCACCCATGGATAATCTATGATACAGAAGTATTATCACTCAGCTACACATGCAAATATCAATTGTCTCATTGCAATGATGGGAATGTCCCCAAGGTGTGGGACCCTTATGTTCCTTGGCATGAGCCTTCGAAGTAGGTTGGATTCATTTTATTCTAAATACACCTAGTTTAGAACCAATGCACAAGTATAAAGAGTAAAAAGGTAAATATACCACTAGCCTAAACCTAAAAGTTTGAGGGAAAAGGGGAAGGAGAAGGTAAGAGATGTTGAAATATAAAAAAGGTGATGTGCCCATAATATAATGAGCACTCCTACTACCATAAACACACTATAAAAATTTAATATCAAGACATCTCCACATAAATTATGCCAAGGACACTCAAAATGCATAAGTATTTTGCATAGAGGCATGGGAACATAGTGTGACATAGAGAGGGATGACAAATGATCCATAAACGATATCAACACAGACCCAAATGCACACATGATATGACCTATAAGTGAGTTTCGAGTTTAATTAAGAGGTTCTAGGAATGGATAACGATGAGAGGGGAAAACATTACCCATAGACAAGGATCAATAAACACAAATAAAACATATAACATCAAAGAACATAAGGATGTAATCTTAATTGTTATTCATCTGTAAGATTTACCCAATATAAGTGATATTGGAGGGCAAATTTTAGTAGCATGAGGTTACTAAAAAATGTCTACCCATTCATAAATGAAGAACCAAGATTTTATTATGAACAAGCATATTTTACAATAAATGCACCACTACGCGTGATGGGTGGAACTTTTAATTCCTTTCCAGTGTTGTACGCATGCCTTTGAATTTTATCTAGTAGATCAAGTTTGGAGTTCGTGGTAGGATTCTTCTAGGTTACACATGTGCATAAAAGAACATAAGATTTCCTTGAAAAGGTTAGAGAGTGGTGTGTACTTATATTATGACATTTGGTAGCCATTTTTGCATTTACTAGCTTAGACACATCTTAGGCCTCGTTTAATTACTTCTAATTACCTCTTGACATGTGGCACTTTTTAATTGGTTTTAGGTACCTTAGTGATAACTATTGACAAATTTTTATTGAATGTGTGGCTTTGATGGGGATATCCATCATCTCAATGAGCTCTTAGAGGATCCCTTAAGATTGTCAACTAGGAGTAGTATGGGCATGCCGCATGTCCTTTAAAGGGACACTTGTCACTCTCAAAATGGGCCATGAATGGATATATACCATTGAGTCTTAGATCTATCAGTCTAGGTGCTTACAATTATTGATCTTAGAAGGCTCTCATGTTAAACTTGGGATATGCAACATCATCTCATGGACTATTTGATCGTACTGGGATGCATGATGGCTCATATTCTAATAGTCTTTCTCAAGAGATGAAGGATTTATACATATAGCCCATGGATTTAAATTCCAATGGCTATTGCATCTATGAGCTCTTAAGATGATTCCATGTGGTATCTTTTATATTTGGTAGATTTAATCCAAGTGTCATGCATGGAGTACCTTTCCTTCATCTAATGGCATAGCTTAAAGTTCTGATAGAAATAAACCTACCTTGGATGAGTGCTAGGTTACCACATGGAGAGATGGTACTACTCTTAGGCTAATTGAGAACTAATTTGTGATAAGTGAACATTAGGATGCCATGTTGTAACAATTAAAGGAAGCCAAAAATTTAGTCAAAATATATCTACACCCATCTATTTTGGGCTCGAGTGTAGGAAGAGAATGCTTGTGTAGAATTTATTATTAGAGGTCTAGATTACACCCTAGCTAGAAGCAAAAGTGTCCAGGTCCTACTTCTAAACCTAACTCAAGAAGAGATTGACCCCAGGCTATGGGTATCCTATAATGGGGTTAGATCTCTAAGATTTTTAATGAGGATAACTCTTATGATGCATTAGATAAGGGCAACTGTATATGGGTCCGAGTTTGATTGTTAGCCACATGGTTTTGATTATCAATTAAGATTAGATTTAACATTAGATAGGCTTGATAAACATTTGGTCTTAATAATCCTTGTGACTAAGGCTTCATTTATCTATTAACCTCTATAGCCTTGGTATACGCTTGGGTCAAATCTATAACACTGGCTACCTTGCACACAAACATTGTAGTTGTAGGATCTATGTCATTTGTGTAAATCTCTAGGGCTAATGTAACATTTGGCTTATATGAATTTTCTATCTAGCTTTACATTTTCTAAAACCTTACATTAAATGCACTAATGGGTTTGTTAGGCTCTCTTTTCATGTTGGTAAAGAGTTGGTACATGATATTGGGTCTAGTAACTTGGCCAAACTATCTTAGGAAGGTGGTTTGGAATTCATTCCAGGATCTGATGGAACCCTCTGTAATATTAATGAGCTAGTTATAGGTGGCATATTATAGTGTAAATAGGAAAAGTCAGCAAGTTACATCCTCATAAACTACATTTAGCATCATTAAAGCAATTCTATAGGCTTTCACATGCCCTTTGACCATTCTGCCCCCTAAGGGAGAAAAGGTCAAAAGGTATTTATCAAGATTTATGGGTAGGTCATGGATGCCCCTCAGAATATTAAAGGCAAAACCCATCAACCAAGGCTAAGCCATTGGACATGGAAGTGGTCATCTATTTAGAGAATATGATTAAGCTTGGGATTTCCTTAGAACACCTTTGTCTGACCTAAATATTCTATGGGCCTATAGGGGTGAATGTAGCAGGTTATTTCTAGAGGCATACCTAGTTATTATTTAGGATATATCCAATATAAATCAAGAGATATTGAAGTCTAGATAGTGAAAGAGGCCCTCTTTCTAGTGCCAAATTCTATTGTTCTAAGTTTAAAACACACCAAAAAACATACATGAGGTAACCTATAACATTATAGGATCTTAATGAAGATAAAATTCAGTCTAGGGCATGAGTTGTGGGTGTTGGGTCTTGCAGTGACCAGTGTTGGAATAACTATGAGCAATGCAACTGCTAACTTGGATAGTTCGGATATGGACACAGATCCTAGATCTACTTAGGATGAACGGGATGATGATGGATCAAATCTAGAGTGGGTAGGACTTAAAGAAACCACAAATAGAATGAAAGGCAAGGCATAAAATAAAATATATAAATAAAGAACACAGATCATTCTAACTAGCTTTAGAATAAGGATAAGTACCATAGACTAATGCTTATAACTTGTTGCTTTAGCACACAGAGCCAATAAACATGTCAAAGGGATTTGAGGAGGGTAAAATGAAATTAACTAAATGTCATTAGTTAAAGGTTTTTAATAATAAGATTAACTTAACATCTCCTAATAAAATATTATAACTAATGAATAGAGAGAACCTTTAACTAGCTATAGCCTAGTCTAAGAAGTTATATTGAAATGGAGCTTCTGCACAAATATGAAAGATTAGCCTAGTAGACTTGTTATATAAAAGTAATATTTATCAACATGAAATTGTTGTTGGATATTATTAATTGACAAAATCTTACTAACTTATCACAAGCTATTTGAAATTGCTGTAACATATACCAAAGAACTAGCCATTGATCATAAAAAACACATACTCAAGATAACATATAAATGAAAGACATGGTCTTACAACATAGACTTGAAAAATAACCCAAAAGATTTATTATATATATTAAATGCCAAAATTTCTCCTCCCTTTGGAATGTGGGAAACTACATGTATATATAGGCTTAGGATGGGATGTCTCATTGCTCAAGCTATTTTCAAAGTTTACATCTATTTGAAAAATATGTCCTGAAGGAGTGAACATGAGACATCTAGAAAAGAATGCCACCAACAACAAAACTTATTACAAAAAAACTATGATACCACTAACAAACATCATACTAAAGGGGATTTACTATGATGAGGTAGTTGCAGTTATGGACACCTATGTCCTAGTAATTGCTGCTATTGTAATCAAGGTTACAACTAAGGTTAGATTTATTGTTTGCAAAGTAGTTGTAACTAAACTGGCTGGTGGAGACCACTTTTTCATCTAAAGGGGGAGGCTTACTTGAAAGTCATTCTCAATGGTCTTGAAGTCTAATAAAGATATTTTGAAATGCTTGGGGAGCCTATCCATTAGTTTAATATGTACTTTGAGTGCAACCCTAAGCTTTACATAAAGAGACTCTATTTGAAGGACCTTGCTTCTAGAAAAATTCATCAACTATTATAGTTTATCATGTGTCTTGTACATTGTACCTTCAACTTCTACTTTGAAACTATTCACCACTATCTGAATAAGGTATTTAGAGATGGCCTTGAGGACCAATTCTTTGCTTTGATTAATCACACCAGTAAGACTCATCTCCTCCATAATTATAGTGGCCTACCTTTTATAGCTAATTACACTACATTCCACATCTCTTGATGCCACTCAATGCAACTGTCCCTCCTAGTATCTACTAATTCGGGGCCCACACTGCATCTAGAAAAATTATTAAATTAATGTGACTATAAGCCTTATCCCTAGCTTCTTGGCTCAAAAAATATAGTTTGGATTCTATCTTCTTTATATCCTCTATAAGGGAGGATACATGCTCCCATTCAAGTTGTGATTCCTTCTTTGCATCTCTTATTAACTAAAAGACATCATATAACTTTCTAGCCTATCCTTACACACTACTTATAAAGAGGATGAATGGTACTCCCTTCCCATAGTGCCTCTAATAACTGATCATAGCCCCTAAAAATATCTTTTATCACTCCTCATTCAGAGTTCATAAAAGTATAGGGGTCTTCTCTATGACTGACCAAGTCATAGGAGTGGGTTCTACATTTCTTAGTCAACTAGAATACATCTTCTCTTTATTATAACTCCACCTATTGTCCTTCAACCATTATGGTTTTACTTTTGATTTTCCTCATAGTCATAGTCTCCTTATCAAAATGAAACTTAACTATCAACTATTATATAATGACCAGGTCCTTCTTGCCTTCCTTTTCATGTTGTATTTTTGAATCCATTCATCTTCAAGGCAACTAGTTATTGTGAAGGCTCTACCTAGTCTGTAATAGTGTAAGATGGGGATTACCCAAGGGGGAGCATATCTTGGGAGAAAATGTTTTCAGTTGAGTGAAATGAGGAATATCTCTTCTCCATCCAGTGATCCTTTTGGGAGATACTATAAATTATCAGTTTCCCTTTGTTTGACTTTTTCTATGTTGTAACCGTAGTCGACTCTATTTGGGATGGATGATTAATTAGTAAGTCCCATTGAAGGGATGGTTATGGAGGAGCAACTTGGGAAGTAAATATGTTGGTCGAAACCAAAATTTCAAAATTCACATGTTGGAAGTAAATGGAAAGTCATATATATCAAAGACCTTAGAAATTATTGACATGATAGAAGACGAAGGTTCATTAAGAGATATCTCATATGGATTTGTTAGTACCTCTTATCTATCTATTTCCATTTGAAATATTTCAAAGGCCATACATAATTCTTCACAATCTAGTTATCGAGGCTTGGATGTGTTGTGAACTTTACACCAGTTGGGTAATGTAGCCTCCATGATGTTTATCTCTAACATATTTTTGGGTAGCAACTCAACATTATTCCCTAGCCTATTGAAAGGTTAGATGTATCTCTGGTAACTAAAACTCTAGTTGGTGTTCTGTTCACCGACATTTCCTATACATTTTTTACATAGTCAATAACTCATTACTTAACTTATGTACCATCCTCTATATGGAATCTATCTTAACCTTATTATAAATAAATACACCTTAGGTAGTGAAAGCATTGATTGGGACTAAATCTTAGCTTCTATGAGGATCAATTACATGGACTAGATTATTAAAGAAACCTAAATTCTAGGTACGTGCAACATGAGATAAGGGAAACTACATATGGGTTTGAGTTTGATTGTTAGCCACATGGTTTGAATTATCACTTGGGATTGAATTTAACATTAGATAGTCTTGATAACAATTTGGTCCTAATAAGCCTTGTGATTAAGGCTTCATTTATCTATCAACCTCTATAGCCTTGGTACACACTTAGATCAAATCTATAACATTGGCTACCCTACACACAAACATTATAGTTATAGGATCTAAGTCATTTTTGTAAATCTCTAGGGCTAATGTAACATTTGGCTTATATGAATTGTCTATCTAGCTATACATTTTCTAAAACCTTGCATTAAATACCCTAAATGGTTCGTTAGGCTCTCTTTTCATGTTGGCAAAGAGTTGGTACATGATACTGGGTCTAGTAACTTGGCCAAACTATCTTAGGAAAGTGGTTTGGAATTCATTCTAAGATCTGATGGAACCCTCTGTAATATTAAAGAGCTAGCTGTAGGTGGCATATTGTAGTGTAAATGGGAAAAGTTAGTAAGTTACATCCTCATAAACTACATTTAGCATCATTAAAGCAATTCTATAGGCTTTCACATATCCTTTGACCATTCTGCCCCCTAAGGGAGAAAATGTTAGAAGGTATTTATCAAGATTTATGGGGAGGTCATGGATACCCCTTAGAATATTAAAGGCAAAACCCATCAACCAAGGCCGAGCCATTGGATATGGGAGTGGTCATCTATTTGGAGAATATGATTGAGCCTGGGATTTCCTTAGAACACCTTTGTCTGACCCAAATTTTTTATGGGCCTATAGGGGTGAATGTAGCAGGTTATTTATAGAGGCATACCTAGTTATTCTTTAGGATACATCCAATATAACTCAAGAGACATTAAAGTCTAGATAGTGAAAGAGGCCCTCTTTCTAGTGCCAAATTCTATTGTTCTAAGTTTAAAACACACCAAAAAACATATATGAGGTAACCTATAACATTATGGGATCTTAATGAAGATAAAATTCACTCTAGGGCATGAGTTGTGGGTGTTGGGTCTTGTATTGACTAGTGGTGGAATAACTATGAGCAATGCAACTACTAACTTGGATAGTTCGGATATGGACACAGATCTTAGATCTACTTAGGATGAACGGGATGATGATGGATCTACTCTAGAAACTAAATAAACCATAAATACAAAGAAACCACAAATATAAAGAAAGGTAAGGCATAAAATAAAATATATAAATAAAGAGCACAAATCATTCTAACTAGCTTTAGAATAAGGATAGGTACCACAGGCTAATGCTTATAACTTGTTGCTTTAGCACACAGAGCCAATAAACATGTCAAAGGGATTTGAGAGGGGTAAAATGAAATTAACTAAATGTCATTAGTTAAAGGTTTTTAATAATAAGATTACTTTAACATCTCCTAATAAAAGATTATAACTAATGAATAGAGAGAACCTTTAACTAGCTATAGCCCAGTCTAGGAAGTTACATTGAAATGGAGCTTTTGCACAAATATTAAAGATTAGCTTAGTAGACTTGTTATATGAAAGTAATATTTATCAAGATAAAATTGTTGTTGCATATTTTTAATTGACAAAATCTTACTAACTTATCATAAGCTATTTGAAATTGTTGTAACATATACCAAAGAACTAACCATTGATAATAAAAAACACATACTCAAGATAACATATAAATGAAATACACGGTTGTAAAACATAGACTTGAAAAATAACCCAAAAGATTTATTATATATATTGAATGTCAAAATTTCTCCTCCCTTTATAATGTGGGAAACTACATGTATATATAGACTTAGGATGGGGATGTCATATCGCTCAAACTATTTTCAAAGTTTACATCTATTTCAAAAATATGTCCCGAAGGAGAGAACATGAGACATCTAGAAAAGAATGCTGCCAAAAAAAAAACTTATTACAAAAAAACTATGATACCACTAACAAACATCATTCTAAAGGGGATTTACTATGATGAAGTAGTTATAGCTATGGAAACCTATGTCCTAGTAGTTGTTGCTATTGTAATCAAGGTCACAACTAAGGTTAGATTTGCTGCTTGCAAAGCAGTTGTAACTAAACTGGCTGATGGAGACCACTTGTTCACCTAAAGGGGATGGCTCACTTGAAAGTCATTCTCAATGGTCTTGAAGTCTAACAAAGATCTTTTGAAAAGCTTGGGGAGCCTATCCATTAGTTTTATATGTACTTTGAGTGCAACCCTAAGCTCTACATAAAGAGACTCTATTTGAAGGACCTTGCTTCTTTAAAAATTCATCAAGTATTATAGTTTATCATGTGTCTTGTACATTGTGCCTTTAACTTCTACTTTGAAACTATTCACCACTATCTGAATAAGGTATTTAGAGATTGCCTTCAGGACCAATTCTTTGCTTTGATTAATCACACCAGTAAGACTCATCTCCTCCAAAATTATAGTGGCCTACCTTTTATAGATAATTGCACTACATTCCACATCTCTTGATGCCACTCAATCCAACTGTCCCTCCTATTATCTACATAATTCTGGGCCCACATTGCATCTGGAGAAATTATTAAATTAATTTGACTCTAAGCCTTGTCCCTAGCTGCTAGGCTCAAAAAATATAGTTTGGATTATATCTTCTTCATATCCTCTACAAGGGAGGATACATGTTCCCATTTGAGTTGTGATTCCTTGTTTGCATCTCTTATTAACTAGAAGACATCATATAACTTTCTAGCCTATCCTTACACACTAATTATAAAGAGGATGAATGGTACTCCCTTCCCATAGTGCCTCTAAAAATTTATCATAGCCCCTAAACATCTCTTTTATCACTCCTCCTATAGAGTTCATAAAAGTATAGGGGTCTTCTCTATAATTGCCCAAGTCATAGGAGTGGGTTCTACATTTCTTAGTCAACTAGAATACATCTTCTCTTTATTTTAACTCCACCCATTGTCCTTCAACCATTATGTTTTTTCTTTTTATTTTCCTCATAGTCATAGTCTCCTTATCAAAATGAAATTTAAATATCAACTATTATATAATGACCAGGTCCTTCTTGCCTTCCATTTCCTATTGTATTTTTGATTCCATTCATATTCAAGGTAACTAGTTATTGTGAAGGCTCTACCTAGTCTGCAATAGTGTAAGATGGGGATTGCCCTAGGGGGAGCATATATTGGGAGAAAATGTTTTTAGTTGAGTGAAATGAGGAATATCTCTTCTCCATCCAGTGATCCTTTTGGGAGACACTATCAATTATCAATTTCCCTTTGTTTGACCTTTTCTATGTTTTAACCGTAGTGGAATCTATTTGGGATGGATGATCAATTAGTAAGTCCAATTCAATGGATGGTTAGGGAGGAGAAACTAGGGAAGTAAATATGTTAGTGGAAACCAGACTTTCAAAATTCACTTGTTTATTAAGTCCATAGGGTTGAGGACTCGAGTCTGTAAATAATTAAAAATTAGGAGAGGTATTGAGCAAGTTTTGTAGATAATCTATTATAGATGTATGAGTAAACCTAGTAAGACCTTTATAATCTTGGTTTGGGGATGCCATAGCCTAAATTATAGGGGTTATGGCTAGGATTTGTAAAAATTGCACTGATACGACCTGAGATTTATTTGCTTGGGAAGAAAAGTCTAAAGCAAAAGGAATATCTATAATAGAACTAGCTAGGATAAAACCAACTATAGTAATAGGTGAGGAATAATAAGTTGGTGCACTCAACCTTTGGGTAGTAACAACCTAGAAAACCAATTTTATAGATAGAGTTATTGTGTTAGGAAGTGCCAAGGTTGGAGGTACATTTTATAATTGTCCCTATGTTGAAGCTAGAGGTTTTAACTCTACATCACCATTTCCTCCATCTTAATCATGAAGCAATTCATTTGAGCTTGAACTAGTCATCGAAATTTTAGTGTCCCCTAACTGAGCTTCTTTTGAGAACCACTTATCCTCTGAGTCACTTTCTGTGGTCTCGTTAATGGTCTCAGATAAGGAATGTTTATATCTTGTCTTCTCATTCTTCCTCTGTGGACTATTCTCCCTCTGAGATTCCCTTTACCATCTTCATCATTATCTAATATTTCTAGGGGTTCTATTTTCTCAGAGCTTTTATTTTATCTTTTCCTACCACTGACTTCTCCTTTGAGGTTCCCGTTATTGGAGTGCCCTAAGGGGAAATTGAAAGAGCCTTCAGCTTTGTATAGTACACTAAAGGGGGTCAAGTGGGAGTAGTAGTTGCCAATGAAAGGGGGGAGATATAGTAGGTGAATTCGAAGGGATAATGAGTAGTGATGAGGTGATGGTAACAATGGTTGATGGAGGGGAACCTTAAGAAATAGAAAAACCAAAAATTAGGGAAAGGAAAGATAGGAGGCTCACCTATTGTGCTATCATAGTGGAGGAAAAGGTAACACAAAAAATGGGCCACCGAGCTGATCTATACTTATAGTATCCAATGTTATGGTATCTAGGTGAGGAGGAGTGGACACTCTGGTGGTCATTGTAATGGTGACCACTAGGATGGAATATTGAGGGGTTCCTTGAGTGATTCCCTATTCACTTCTCATAGAAGCTTACCTAGATTGTCTAACCTACTCCTGTCTTAGAATTCTAACCCATTAGAGGGGTCTTGGATGGGGTTTCAAAGCCCAATTCTCTTTATCAATTCTTAGAGTATCCTCCTTTGTGGTATTCATATTATATTGAATATGTCTAACCACCACCAATGACATATTTAATTTGTTCATCCTAGTGTGAACTTCTATGTCATTGAGGGCATCTAGGAACACATTGTCATGTGGATATGACACATGACCATAATCAATTTTCACCCTAGATCTAATTCTATTCAAGTGGTCTCCTTTATCTTGGACCCCACTATTTATAGGGTAACCATTTGAAGTCATAGGATGTTCTGGGCCTGACCATAGAGTGAAAATACTCTTTTATGGTGTACTAAATTTTGCCAATTCTATTGGGAGTTGGGTGGAATACCCCATGTTTGGCATTACTTAGGGTAACATCCATTGAATATTCTAATTAATACATTAATTCCTACTCTGACACCTTATCTGACACCAACTGAGGGATATATGGGAAGGGCTTTAGTTTCAACCACTCTAATAATTATATAATCTAGGTATGGTTGTCATTTAAAATGTGTACCCATGGATATTACATGACATGGAAGTATTATGACTCAGATACACATGCAAGGATTGGTTATCTCATTATAATGATGGGAACATCCCCAAGGCATGGTACCCTTGTGTTCCTTGGGATGAGACTTCAAAGTAGGATGGATTCCTTTTATTCTAAACTCACCTAGTTTAAGGCCAACACACAGGCCTAAAGAGCAGAAAGGTAAATATAATGCTAGCCTAAACCTAGAATTTTGAGGGAAAAGGGGAGGGAGAAGGTAAAAGATGCTGAAATATAAAAAAGGAGATGCACCTAAAATAAAGTGAGTGCTAATACTGCCATAAACATACTGTAAACCTTTGAGAATAAGATGTTTCCACATAGATTATGCCAAGGACACTCAAAGTGCATAAGTATTTTACATACAGGTGTGAGAACATAGGGTGACACTGAGAGGCAAATGATCCATAAATAATATCAACACAAACTTGAATACACATAGGATATGGCCTGTAAGTGAGTTTCAATTTCAATGAAGAGGTGTTGGTAGTGGAAATGCTGAGAGGGGCAAACATTACCCATAGATAAGGATCAACAAACACAAATAACACATAAAACATTAGAAAAAAAGGAGGTGAACTTAATTCTCATTAATCTACAAGATTTAGGCAATACAAGTGCTTATGGAGGGTAAATTTTAGTGGCGTGAGGTTACTAAAAAATATTGGTCCCTTTACAAGTGAAGAACCAAGAATTTATAATGAACAAGACTATTTTACAATAAATGCACCACTTGGGGTGATGGCTGTAACTTTTAATTCCTTTACATTACTATGGGCATGCCTTTGAATTCTATTTGGTAGATCAAATCTAGAGTTGGTGGTAGGATTTTGTTAGGGTACACATGTGCATAAAAGAACATAAGATTTCCCTGATAAGGTCAAAGTGTGGCGTTTACTCATATTCTAACATCTGGTAGCCATTTCTATATTTACTAGCTTTGACACGTCTTAGGTCTCACTCAACTGCTTCCAACTACCTCTTGACATGTGGCATTTTTAATTGGTTTTGAACGCCTCATTGATAATTATCGATAACATTGTATTAAACATGTGGCTCATATGGGGACACACATCATCTCCATGGGATCTTAGAGGAGCCCTTTGGATTGTCAACTAGGATGAGTGTATGCATGACACATGTCCTTTAGAGGGACAATTGTCACTCTTGAAAAGGGTCATGAATGGTTGTACACCATCGAGTCTTAGATCTGTTAGTCTGGGTGCTTACACTTGTCAATCTTGAAAGGCTCTCATGTTGCACTTGTGACATGCGACATCATCTCATGGATGGTTGGATCGTACTTGGATGTATGGTATCTTAGATTTTAATGGACTTGCTCATGAGATGAGGGATTTCTACACATAGCCCATGGATTTAAATTCAAATAGCTAGTTCATTTAGAAGCTCTCAAGATGATGCCACATGGTATATTTTAGATTTAGTAAATTTACTCCAAGTGTCATATGTGGAGCACCTTTCCTTTAGTTAATGGTGTAGCTTGAAGTTTTGATAGAAATAAACCTACATTGGATGAATACTAGGTTGTCATATGGAGAGCTAGCACTACTCTTGGGCAAACTGATAACTTATTCATGATAAGTGAGCATTAAGATGTCATGTTTTAATAGTGGAAGAAAACCAAATTAGTCAAAACATATTTACATCTATTTATTTTGGGCTCAAGTGTAAGAAGATAATTCTTGCATAGATTTTACTATTGGAGGTTTAGATTGCATCTTAGCTATAATAAGAAGTGTTTAGGTCTTACTTCCAAACCTAGCTCAACATGGGACTAACCCCAAGCTATGGTTATCCTATAATGGGGTCAGATCTCTAGGATTTTTAATGAGTCTATCTCCTTTGATGAATTATTTTAGCTCATTCCCATTACTAATACCTACTAATGACCAAGGAAAAGGGAGAGAGGGATAACATGAAAGGAAAACCTAAGCTAAAGATGGTGATGCACCTAAATTATGGTTGATCCACTCTACTTGACTCTTAAAACACTAATAGAAAAAGCATAAGGATAAATCCAAGATTCCAAACATCTATCATATATTATTATTTCATGCAAAGGTTCACCAAATGACAAAAAGCTGAGGAAAATGAAGGAGAGGTCTAAAGCAAGACACTAACTAGTCACAATATCCACATGCAAGATTCAATCAAAATATGTAGAACACTAAACATGACTATAGTAACTAGGTGAGATAATGACTTGACAAGGGAAAGAATTCTACCACATATGCAAATCTAACATGTACACATTATACCAAAATGATGAAATCTAAAAATAGTCTTGTATTCATCTCAAGTGGTTACAAGCTCCATCTTGGTAGATTTTAATCATACCTAAAAGAGGTAGTATAGAAAATCATACCAATGCCCAAGACTCATACCTAAGAGAGGGAATATAGATTTTAATCTTGGTAGAGTTTAATCATACCAACTCCCAAGACTTAGCGTGAAGTGCACACCTTCCTGAAACACATGGGCAATTACAAAACGTTCATTTGAGGTTATGCCAAGATTTTTGTACCCCTAGAAGAACTTTTAAAGCATAATGAATAGTTTATATGGACTAATTCTTACAAAATAGATTTTGAAACACTCAAATAAAGGTTAGTTACTGATCCTATCCTGTAATTACTTGATTAAACAAAGCCTTTCCATGTCCATGTTGATGCATCTAACATGGTAGTTGGTGTGATACTTGCATAACTAGGTGAAGGACACTTGGATCACCTAATTTACTTTGCTAGAAAGAAGCTAACACCAATTGGAAGGAAGTATACCACCACTGAGCATGAAGCTTTGTCAATGGTCCATGCTCTACAAAAGTTCAAGCAATATCTTCTTGCCACTCCACTTACATTTTATATAGATCATGAGGCCTTGAAATATCTTGTCAACAAACCAATACCACATGGAAGAATTTGCTGCTGGATTGTCCTATTCCAAGAATTCTAGTTTTTCGTAGTAGTGAAGCCCAGGAAGACTAACTATGGACTTGACCACTTATCTCAAATTGAGAATGAAGAATCCTTATATGCCATAGAATATGATCTTACCAATGTATAACTCTTTTGAGTTGATTGGGTACCTTAAGAACTAGCGGATATTGTAACATTTATTAATACTAGTTGCATTCTTGACTCTCTCACTTTGTAAGAGAAGAAGTAACTTATGGTCTGCATCACACCCTATCAGCTCATAATAGGATATCTTTATAAACTGGATCATGATTAGGTATTATGTCACTATGTAAGGCAACATGATCACCTTGAGGTGCTATGAGAAGTCTACGAAGGTATTATCAGAGGACACTATGCTGGAGAGGCTACCATATGCAAGGTGCTACTCATTAGACTCTAGTGGCCAACTTTATTCAAATATACAAAGGCATATGTTAGGTAATGTGATGTCTGCTAGTACATAGGAAAACCTAATAAGAGAGATGTTATGCCCTTGTGACCCATTCATTCTTAGAAACCATTAAAAAAGTGATCCAAAACTTGAAAGCTTTGGTTGAAAGATAATTCAGAAATAAGAACAACACAATTTAAATAATGCTATATTTGAAAAGAGATGTTTTATTGATCAAAATTGTAGACCCAAACATATGCCTATCTCTAAGAAGAGATGTTTTATTTCCATTTTAGGTTGCATCTTCATTTATACATGTTTTGAAGGTGTGAGGAGGATGTGGAAGGTCACCAATCTTAGGGAGATTAAGTGGTTTGACTTCCACGATTTACAACAATACAAAATTCGAGGAATTATTATTTTTAGACTGCACTACTAAAATTAAAATTTGGGTCACTTCCATTGGTTTTTTAGGGTTCAAACTTCATTGATCAAAGATTCATTCCATATCATGATGTTCCCCTCATTATTATCTTTCTAACAGTTCAAACGGTGAGTCAATTGTAGCTACGGTGTAAAAGTTATGGCTCTCAAAAGTTTTGCCATCAATTGGGGTGGACCCATCACCCGAATTGTCATCTGAATTGTTACCCAGATCAAAAAGGGGGATATTGATTTTGTGGGGCCCATCACTCTAGTAAGAAAATGAATGAGCTTTGGGTATATCATTGTAGCAATTGACTACCTCACGTAATAGGTTAAAGCAACACCAATAAAACATTGTACTATAGCAAATGCTACATGATTCATTTGGGAGAAGGCTATAACATAGTTTAGATGTCCAAAAAGGGTAATGTGACCAAAGAAAAAGGTAAAAATAATCTATAATCTACCAACTATACTAGAGAAGGAAGAGGTAAGTGGAGAAGAATAATTCCCCATTGGAGAAGAGGCTTTAGAGAACCAAAAAGAGAGACTAGAACAAGTATAGTGCATGAAAAGAGAGGTGAGAGAAAGTGCAAAAGAAGAAAGGGAAAAGATGGTGAAGAAAGTTAAGTAGATGTAGATATCATTGTAGACACCTAAATCTGGCCACCAATAACCTCCAACCAGGCTTTTGACCAATTTCCACCTAAAGGGCACAGTTTGGCCTAAAAACACTAAAATGCATTAAATGAGTTAAAATTGATATATTAAAGTGTAAATTTTTGCTAGATTATCACTAAATGGGATAATTTAATTTATGGGCCAACTAAATTTGATCAAATCATTTTGAGTCAAAATGTCAATTTTGCACCTGGGTGCTCTAGATTGCTCTTTTTGTCAAATATCTTGCACGAGACACGTGCCTTTGCTATTTGGTATTGGTAACATACTAAATGGGATAACAGATCCAATGCATTTGACATTGACTTCCATTTCCAATCTAGTAAAATTTTGGGCCAATAACAAAACATTTTGACCAATTTGATTAATTTGTGCACTAATAGCCAAAATTTGCACTAAAGTTGACTAATCATGTTTTATGCTAATTAAACCAAATTAGGGCCTTAAGTTAATTTTCCATGGAACTTGTTGAATAAATATTTATTGAAAATTAATTTCTATTAACTGCATCATTAGGTGACATCATCATATGAGATGGCATCCATAAGCCATAAATGCACAAAATATCAGGATTATAGGTCTCCCATGCCTCATTAAGACCCTCCATGAATATTTAATACTCCTCTATCCCAAATATTAATGGGTATATTTGTAGAATGAATTTCATATTTGGATTTATTCATGGCCACACATCTCAATCTTGAGATGGACGATCATGGTTGATCCTCAAACCATTCCAAAAATATATAAGTAGGAGGCCTTGCCTATTGAATTTTAAGCTCTTTTATGCCAAACTTATAATGCCCAAATGCATTAAAAAATCATTGAATCTTAGTGTTATAATTCCAAATTGTTGAGCCAAGCGAAGCCAAGCCAAATATAAAGGTGCCAAGAGGAGATGAAGGTAACCACACTCCATTGAATAAGATCTCTTGAAGCACAAGCCAAACAGGACAAAGAAGGAGCCTTTTGGAGCCATAAAGGATTTGGTAAGAAATTGGTGTTTTGTGTTCATAGTTATTATTTTTTTCCATTTTTATTTGTGTTCTCAAATGGCTTTCCCTCACTAAGCTCTCCCTAGTAACTAGGCCTAGAGATGTATGCTAGCTAGGGTGTTGGTTTTTTAATTTGATTCCATTTTGTCACTAACAAGATACTAACACCTCTCTTGAGTCAAATTCCTAGTTCACAATCATCAACATAGAACACCCCAACATCTCCCCCTTGGTCTTTATTGATAGAGGAAATGCAATACCCAGAGTTGGTCCTACGTATAAAGAAATAGGTGTCCAAAGTATCGACTACCACCATATTTTATTATAACCATCACCAACTAGGGAATGAAGTGGATATCCAAAATGATTACTGGGTCAAGACTACTAATACAAGAAACCAAGTGTTCTATGACTTGTCCGTTAAAAACCAATTAGACCAAGCATGCCTCTTCTAACTTTTTGAATTGACATACTTTTGCAAGACTATAGAGGTAATATAGTTCCTCCTTTCATGTTTCTATAAGGAGTATATGTACTTCATTGGGTGTAACATGAATATCACCCCAGAGAGAATCAACAAAGTGATGGGATTACAATTCTCATGGATAAATGTGCTGGATGACTTCACTGATACAGAGGAGATTAAGAGGACTACCATGACACTTATGTACCAAATGTAGGGGCATGTAATGCACATCAAGAACCTGTAGGATTCCACCCTTAGAGTCATGGTATAGATCATTTCCACCAAGATTAGAGGAATCAACTATTGGAAGGAGGTGGACACGACCCACTTATACATTGCTCACCAAGTCTCATTGGGACTAAAGTACAACTAGGCACTGTACTTTATCTAAAAAATAAATGAAGATGCAGATAAGGCCCATAAGATGCCAAAGTACAAGTTTCCTTAGGGAACAATCCTTTTATTTTTGGTCTTTGATGAGATTGAGGTTCTAGATTACAACTCAGGCTCATTGAAGTGGGTGTACCATCCCACTCACAGGTCCCCCACTGAGTGCTTCAAATCATTCACTTTTCCCTAGCACATCACACCCTCATACAAGGTAAATATGAGGTATTGGTTTGATTGGATGAAGGTGACATTTGGGAATGAATGGTGCATTCTAAAAGACTTACCCCCCTTGTCCATAGATCAAGCATAGTTTGTTGTAAAACAAAATTACTCCCTTGTGCACATCTGTATGAATCCATCAAGAGAGATTTCAGCATGGCTCAAGATACCATATACCTTCTCTACATGATACTTCATATATTATGTTAATTAGATATATGATGCACAACCAATCATTATGAAAGTAGAAAGGATCAATGCAGAATGCAACACCCTCTAAAAAATGTATTTATATCCAAGTGAGAAGGCCTTTATGGAGAGGATAGAGACAAACTTAATCAATATCAAGGTTAAGGATATTTTGGTTGGTGAGTAAGTTATAAATTATACTATATGTTACACCCCCACCAATACCCATAGGATGGAGACCCTAAAGAAAAGCTTCCCTAAGCACCATAGCTATGAAGAAAGCAACTAGAGCTTAGTATGAGTTTAAGTGGGCAACGGGCCCAACAAAAGTGGTAAAGGATAATAGAGGCACAACCCTCTAGACCCATTACTTCTCATCCCTCCACACCTTATCCAAATTTACATCACCGTTCACCTTCACCACCTCATCCATCTCCATCCCCTCACACTTCATCTCTTCCTACCTCGTCATCCCCTACTCATTCCACTTCTCCCCACTCACCTACCCTGAACCCTTTATCTCCTTAGCCCACTCTCCCACCTTCTCCACCTCCATGACCACCTTCACCTCCACCATCTCCAAGGATTACCATAGGGTATACCCCACAAAATCCTCTAAGGTGAGCACCCCAATAGGGGTCCCTATAGGTATAATTCCATAGTTCAGGACCAAACTCTAAAAAGACTCCATCCCCAGTATAGGAAGCCCCATTTGATGACCCCTAAATTGATGCTGATAGAGTAATAGTTAGTTAGATGGCCATATAAATCCATTTAGAGGCTGAGCTCAAATGAGACCTAGATAAGGGAAAGGGGCCAATTGAAGAAGAATAACAACAGAGAGAGTCGACCACTATGTGCAAACATTACTAGTTTGTCATAGAGGATAAGAACCTCTACCTTTGGTCATACTTCCACCCCAAGGATGCTACTCCAAACACTAGGAATTAAGTATCCTTCCTTTTAGAGATGGACTAAGGGCATAGTGTGGGGTGATGTTGGGCCAGATGCTCCTGGACTACTGGACCTAATAAGGATTGATTGATAAAGGCTCACCCCACTAATGGTAAGTGCAACATTTTTGAAACTCAGCATGAAGATAATACACCAGAATGTTTTATTAGATTCTGATGAATGTACACCATAAATAAAATATGCTAGAGTAGTTGATATGTATAATAAAATGCTTAAAAAAATCAAGCACTCACCAAGGAAGTGGCCTCCTTGAAGCAACAAATCCAAGAGGCCATCGAGGCTAAAATAAGGGTTTAAAACCTTTATAAAACAATTTTGAAGGAATATAAAGCACTTTTAGATGGTTTACCACTAGATGGGGATGCCATCAGAAAATTAGAGACCTTGGTCAAATTGTTGCTCAAAAAATGTAAGGAGTAACCTACACCAAGAGACAAAGGGAAAAAAATTGAATAGTTCACCATGGTAGTGGATGTTTGAAAGCACACCTTGGAGAGAATTGGGGAGGTTATACCCATTTTGGATGGATTTTTTTCATGCCTAACATGCCTAAATAAAGTCTTGGAAGCCTAACTCTATGATGAGGAGGTCCTGAGGTAGTAAGTGGTAGATGCTGCCCTTCTAATAAAAGACTGCACCGAGTGTGATAAAGCATTTAAAGACATAAAGATGATGGAAGATGCTATTGACAATCAGCATCAATAGATAAATTCAAAAATTTCCACCCTTTGAGGAAACTAACACAACTTTGTATGATCAGGTTGATAAGGAGATCTTTGTACTAGATGTCTGAAAGGAAACTAACATAACTCTGGATGATCAGGTGAAAAAGATCGAGACTCCAACTCAACCCAAGGAGTTAAAAGAATAAAAAGAGGCTATTGAAGGAATAATTTCCAAATTACTTGATGCATTATCCCATTGAGATGGGATAAATAAGGAAATCGAGCAGAAGGGGCCCAAATTTTTGAAGCATTATATCATGGCTTAGTTTGAGATGGACTAAGGGCATAGTGTGGGGTGATGTTGGGCCCTCAATTTTGACCAAGTATTATTATATTTTGGTGCATGACATAGAAGGATCATTGTCCATTTTAACACAAGTATTGACATGACATGTAAGGACCATGACATGAGAAGACCATGGTGCAGACACTCAAAAATTGCACCTTGGTTAGTTATTGATGTCAAATCACCATGGACCCCTTTCATTCCTCATATTAGCTAGTCATATAGATAACTAATTTCACACCTTTACCATGGACTTAAATTTTTAATTCATCTATCTACTTTTTACCCCTTTTTCATCTAGCCCCTTAACCATCATCGATCAACCTAATCAGAAATGGTTGCCCTGACCGTACCAGTCAGGACCACAAGCCTGCTTTAAAGCAACTTATAACTTTGTGCAAGGTAAGCATTTCAAAAATTAGTAACTTTCTTGTGTGAAGTAAATCATATTTAAAAAATTCTTAATTAACATCTTTTTACCTTATAAAATTAGTAAATTCCTCCATCTTAATTAGGAAATTCTACAAAAGGAGAAGAGGAGGAAGTGAAATAGAACACAAACAAATTTGTGTTTAGGCTATTGTATTTTCTTGTGTAGGTATCCAGCATCCCTTTAGCAAACAAGTAGTAACATTGGAGACCTAAACCTTCATATCACTTTTGAAGGATGAAGTGCCATCACTCTAGCCAAATTGCCTCAGCCCTCCACCATCAAGTTATAAGTATCTTGTGTTTATTTTCATACATTCATCTTAATTCTAACCTCCTTGCCCCAAATAGACCTCTTGACATCTTATTCTCCCTCCCACGAACATATATAAAAACCCCTACCTACTTATCCATCATTCTACAACTCCACTTCAATATCCTCCTAGAACACATAGGCAACCATCAATGGTTAGCCCAACCACCAATGGTTACCTCAATCATTGTCAGTTACCCAACCGTCACCAGTTACCCCAACCGTAGTCAGTTCACCTGACTACCATCGATCATTGTGGCACAAAAATCCAACAAGCTATTTTGAACCCCTTACCTCCAACCAAACCCATTTTTATATATTTTTGCTTGATAACACTATCCTTTATGATTTTTTAAACCAAACCTTGACCCTTTTTAGCATAAGTATTAACCCATTTTTTACTATTTTTAATTGTTTCCTTTAAACAAGCATTTACTTTCTCTTTCTTGATATGTTTACTTTCATATCATTGAATGCAAGTATCCTTTATTTTTTCTTGTATCAGCTTAATTGTTATAATAGTGGATTGATAGCCTCCTAGTAAGCACTATGCTTCTTGATTCTAGCTCATGATAAGTAGTCCACTCAACCATCTACCTAATAAATCCCCTTTCTAGTGTCTATCTTATTTACAGGTTATTCCTTCCTAGCCAAAGAGGAGTTTCCACTATCATTTGGATTATGCACATACTTTACCAGGTATTCTTCTACACACCCCTTTTATTAGTTTTTTACTTACTTCTAAATTAAGAAATGAGTAGAAATTAAGAGAAACATTTTGGCATGCTCGATAGGACCTAGTTCCATTTTCCTTCCTTTATTATTTTCCTATCGAATGAAATCTATAAATTTCCTTTTGGGCTTAAAATAAACCTCTTGCATACATTGATAGTTTGTTTGTCTTAGTTCATCCAGTAACATAGTAGGCAAAGCAATAAATCATAGCTTTCTCACTTGCTATCACACACTAAGCCAAACCATGAAACAATTAACACATCAAAACATACTTGAGACAAGGCCCAACTAAGATTTCATCACCTAGCAGGAACCTTACCCCTTTTTGACTATCCTACTTAGATTTCACCACCAAGGGGAGTACCAACTTAGCTCTCTAGTTGAGTATAAACTTTGAACTCAGCATATTTCAGATAAGCACTTGACACTCTTACCATTACAGGACCATTAATTGAGGGGGTAGGCCCCAATACCAAGCCACATACTAAAGTTTAACACATTTTCCTCTTGATCACCTAAAAAACCTGAAACCAACCTTAGATTGCCTGTTTAGTACCCAATCTACAAGCCAAATTCCCTCTTCACACTTTTCTAAGGCATAAGTCAAAAGCAATCGAAAAATAATTGTAGGATTTAATGCACTTTTAGTGTATGCATTATTTGCCTTTAATTATTTTATTTTGATTTCTCTTTGTTTGAGATGTGAGTTTCATCATATTTCTTATCTTCTCATATGGTCTTTACTAGATAGCAACTGAAAAACCAGATCGATAAACCACCACCTTCCTCTTCCTCCTCCATGGAATATAATTCTAATGATGAGGGTTCACCTCATCCTTCTCCCCCTCCCACTAAAATCTTGATTATTTTTGAAGGTGATGAATACTTCACTACTTTCCTTGACAACAATCTGGTTTCTCTTCAACACTACCTTAACAACTTACCCAACCATAACTTTATTGCTTTGGTTCCTTCTATGGATCCTCCTTATGGTATACTTCCCCACCTTATGGTGGGTACTACCTCAACCCAACCCTTGTTGACCCAAGCCTTCTCCTCTTCTAACATTCCATCTATTACCACTACCCAAACCCAATCCAATATTGCAACCTCTAACCAAACACCTACCACACCCCACACTTCACATGTAGGTTTAACTTTACCTCTAGTTACCTATGCTCCACCTACCATGGGGTTGTCTTCTTCACCTATTTCCACCCTTCACCTTGTCCAAACCAACCCATTACATTCTACCCCATTTTAGAACTTGATGCTCTCTATACTTCAAAAACTTCCACCCATTAGCACTAGAGTTACCACTCAACCTCAACTTACCCAACCTCAACCCACCACCTCAGTGATACCTTTAACTCAACACACCTCTATTCCTCAACAAGTTCCCATGACAACCTATCAATATGTCTCTAATCCACAAGCGTACATAGCACCTTCCACCCAACCATTTGTGTTATTTAACTCATATTTGACACTATCTCAGCCTTTTGTGACCACTTCCCAATATGTGACTTCTTCAACACCTTCTATCACTTATCAAAACATAGCTACCAAACATCTTCAACATAATGTGCCCCCTAATTATGCAGCTTCCCAACCCCAACCAGACTTGATGAAGATGTTAATGGATAAAATGACCAACATGGAGTCATCCATCTCTATATCTCATAACCTTTTATCCTATGATCAAATTTGTAATAAACCCATTCATCCATTCATCCCTATCCATGCTTATCCTCCTCAATCAAAATTACCCAAGTTTTCTAAATTTCAAAGAAACGATGACCCCTAACAACATTTGAGAGCCTTCCATCATTATTTTTATTTGATCACATACGGTGATGCTCTCCTTCTTCAAACTTTCCCCATGTCCTTATCAATACCCACCCTTGATTGGTATAGTGCTCTTACCCAACACTCCATCTTTTCCTCCTGTTAGTTGGCCCAAATATTTTTAGAACACTTTCCTATGAACATATCTAAAAAGGTTTCTATCAATGATCTCTATTCCATTAAGCAATTCAATGATGAGTCAATTATTGATTTTATTTCTAGATGGAGAGGTCTTATCAACCAAATTTATTTTCCATTATCCCAACTTGAATTGATTGAGATCTCTCGGGGTTGTACCCAACATATCACCCCCACTCTTCAAGTTCAAAATTTCAAAACTTTTGATGAGGCATTCACCATGGCACGCAAAATGGAAAACTATGCCATTGATGAAGGGAAACTAAATTTACAAAACAAAAATTATAGTTCTAAATCCAAACACCACGATGATAACTTAGTAGTTCTCGCTATCATATTTGATTGCCTAATTCATTATCATGTTAGGCTTAATCCCAAGAAATGCTTATTTGGGTTCTTATTTGGAAAACTTCTTGGCTTCATCATTTCTCTTCACGGAATAGACATACACCCTGCCAAATTTAGAGCAATATTTGAAATGCCTCCTCCTACCAACCTAAAGTAACTTCATAGCCTACAGGGCAAACTTCAATCCATCTGTCTCTTCATCTATCAACTATTATATTGATGCCAACCCTTCCACCATCTCCTAAAGTAAGATACTTATTTTAAATGGATGAAATAATGTCAACAAGCCTTCAATTCAATCAAGGAGTATCTTCTCTCTACACCTATCCTCACTCTTTCTAAGAAAGACCAATCCTTTTACCTATATATATCCACCATTGATCATTTCTTAGGGGCCATGATTGTTTATAATGATGAATAGAATAAAGAACAATCTCTCTATTACATTAGCCACACACTTCTTAACTATAAAACTTGGTATACCCATCCTGAAAAACTCTACCTCACCTTAGTTTTTGTGGCCTCCAAACTCTATCACTATCTTCTTAATCATAACACCTATGTTATCACTAATGCTAACCCCCTCGAGTTTTTTCACTCTAAGCCATATTAAAACCAACATATAGCTAAGTGGCTCATGATTTTAGCTGAGTTTGATCTTGAGTTTTTTCTACAAAAGTTCATTAAAGGGTAGGTCATCATTAACCAATTAGCTAAAGCCTCTTTACTTGATAATCAACCTCTTCCTCTTACTTTTCCAGATGAATATATTGTAACTCTTTCTCATGAAGAACCCACCTATCAAATGATCATGTTTTTTGATGGATCTAAATGCCAAAATGGTAGGGGTGCTGAAGTTATTCTTCTTCCCCTCAATGGTGAACCTCTTCCCCTTTCATTTAAAATTGACTTTGAATGCACCAACAATGTAGCCGAGTATGAAACACTAGTTATAGGTCTCGAAACCGCCTTAGCTTTGGGAGTCAAAAACATCAATATCTTTGGAAACTCCTAATTGGTCATCAACTAGGTCACAAGATCTTATCAATGTAAAAATGATGTCCTTTTGAAGTATAAATAGTTTGTATATGTACTCTTAGCATCATTTGATCATTACCTTATCCAGTCCATTCCTTGATCTACCAACAAGTTCATAGACATAATGGCCTTCCTTGCTTCTCAAATTCCATCTCAATCTACCAAATCTAAACTATTCATCACCATCCACCACTTTATCACACCCTCATATATCAATTCTGACCTTCCTACCATTTTTAATGTGGAAACATCTCCTTCCAACATTTGGTATGACCAAGCTTTTAACTACCTTAACCTTGGCATCGTTACTCCCAATCTTACAAAGAATACAAGAAAAGCTTTTGTTTGAGTACCTCTCATTACACCACACTAGGGGGAATCCTTTACAGACACAACTTTGATGGCATCCTTCTCTATTGATTGCGTGACCAAGAATCTTCCCATGCCATCAATGAAATGCATGATAGAATATGTGGGGGACACTTTAATATCCTAGCTATTGCTAAGCATATCCTTAGCCTTGGTTACTATTGGCCCACCATAAATAAGGACTATTATGACTATGTTAAGAAGTGTGTTGTCAACAACATGCTAATCTATATCATGCACCTCCTCATGAACTTTAAGTATCTAATAATTATAGGCATTTTTCACAATGGGGTCTTGACCTTATTGGGGAAATCAACCCCCATTATTCATAATGAAATAAATATATCATTATCACCATTGAATATTTCACCAAATGGGTGGAGGCCATCCCCTTTATATCTACCAAAGCCAAAAAAATTATGGACTTCATCAATCACCACATCATCTGCCACTTTGGTGTTCCACATAAGATCATCACCAATAATGAAAAATATTTCAAAAAATAAAAAGTCTAAGGTCTTTGTGACACTTTTGGCATCAATTTAAGTTTTTCCTCACCTTATTGACTATAACAAAACGGACAAGCAAAAGCTTCTAACAAAATGCTCATCAAAATGCTCACCAAAGTCATAAGTGCTTCAGGATGGGATTGGCATTTATACATCCCTTTTTATTTATGGGCCTATCACACTAGTATTAAAACCTCTATAGGTACTACCCCTTTCTCTCTCATCTTTGGAGCATAGGTCATCTTGCCTCTCGAAGTCCAAATTCTATCCCTTCACATCTCATTACATGAAATCCTTTTCGAAAGTGACAATCATTAAGAATGTCTTATACATTTTAAAGTCCTTGATGAACATTGATTGGCCTCCCTTAACCATCTTTGTGTATATCAAAAATAGATCAAATGTGCATACAACAAACATTTGAAAGCATGAGAGTTCAACATCAAAGACCTCATCCTTAAGGAAAACCAACATGTAACTAATATGGAGAAAAGAAAAAAAGGAAAATTTGATTTTAATTGGATTGAAACCTACATCATAACCCAAAAGTATGGATCAAGAGCTTATTGTCTGTCCTCTCTCTAAGGCAAACCAGAACTTGAACCTCTCAATGCTTTGCATTTTTGTCCTTTCTATTGTTGAAATAGGGATCAAACTCATTTTTATATCTAACTTAAGCTTGTGCCTTGGTTCACGAGATTTTCACTACCTTTCACATCCCTCACTCCTTTAGGAGAAATCGATTACAACATAGAACCATGTGATTATCCATTACAGTTATGACATAATCATAAGTATGGGCACCATGACTCTACTCATGGTATGGTTCTCATGGATACTTTTCATCTTTAATCAGATGGAATCCCATATTCAATTATCTCTTAAACCACTTTCCCCATCTAACATTAACCTCCTATGCTCAAGATTTGCCTATATAAAGGTCAAATTTTGGATCCTAAATAGACTTGTCCATGTCTAACACACACTCAAAATATCACTTGCATTACAGACTGCTCCATTGAAGGACATTGCCCAATAAATAATAATTGCTTTAAAATAGACTACTCCCTTGAATGACAACTATAAAAATAATTTTTTTTTAGACCACTCCCTTGAAGGATGGATAATAAATAATCAATTGAAGCTTCTTGCATTGATCATCTGCAACAACTTATGAAAATAAGAAAACACAATAAATAACCCTATGAGTAAGTAAGCCATAATCGACTCTTATAAGTGCCATTTGTAGACTTCTAACATTGATTAGTCTACATATTATGCCATAATTGGCTCCTATGTATGGCATGGGTAGACTTCTTATATTGATCAATCTACATATCATATTAAGGCATGAACTTTTCTATTATGGTTCTCTGGTCACCTATAGAAGGGGCAAGATAACCCACATCAGGTTCCCTGTTTCTTCTATTTTAACACTTGACCTCTTACCCATTACCACCCTACCCTTAATCCTTATCTAAACTCAAAGGTCTACAAGATTACTTAATAAAACATGATCAACATACCCTCTTTGTCAATCAAAGCATGCTCCTACAAAGCATTGGACAGGGTTGTTATCACTAAGTCAATCCAACTATGGTTTCTTATTGTTTCATCCTTTTCAACTAAAAACATCATGTCCTTTTTCTTTCCCTCTATTTGTTAGTTCATATGTCTCATAATTTTATCTCTTTATCAGATTTAGTTTGTTATCTACACCTACTTCATGTGCCCCCATTATATTCCATAACATTATAAACCTAGTACACATCTTACCCATGAACAAAACATCAAGAACCATAAATCATGAATAATTATAACATACCATCATACCATCATAAAATCATCATTGAACATCATCAACATGACAACAAAATATTATTCTATCTATCAACATCATCAAAACATATCTATCAAAAACCACAAATATCTTCATCAAACACATCATCATATACATAAATAATCATCATTCTACCCATCACCAATTATCTACCCTATGAAATCAATAATGACCATAAGCATGCAAACAATCATATATGTCCTCCATGATCCAAAATCATAATCATAATGCATCAATACACAACCATCATAAACATAAGAACATAATCATCATAAGAACATAACTCATCAATATAAATGAATGACCGAGCTATAATCAACATCATCAAAAAATAATCATCATATACATCAATGAGGCAATACATATCATCATATATCAATATTTCTCTCTCATATACATCTCACATCATCAACACATAGGTTGGTATCAAAATAAAAATCATGTACATAGAAATCCTCCCCTTTATCAATTGCTTGGGTCACCAAAACCACTACCACCTGAAACACTGCCACCTAAACCATGTGGACTTAAACAAGCATTACCATCTAGTGGTGGCCCCCTGATATCCTTGCATATCCCACTATCAATGACCACTAGCTTGGAGTAGCTATTAATGGATCCCCTACCAATCTGGTCATGTACTCCTCATAATGCATCACCTCTAGTATATAGGCTATCACCATCACCTCATACTATCTAAGTTATGGTGGCTAAGTACCATGTCCTTGAAACTGTGTCAAGTGGTCCTTCTACTACTACCACAACCACCAATACTCTCTATCTCAATGAATCTCTCTCTTACATCACTAACCCAAGAGAGGTCCTTGCCTAATCATGTTCACCAGTCAGAGTAGTGACCTGCCCCTATGAAGTGACTATCTACACCTATAAAGTAGTAACCTATCCCTATAATCTAGTCACCTGGGCATGAACCACTACAAGTGTTATAGCTACCTATTTATCCTACTCTCCTCCTTGAAAATATGATGGATCCACATCCATGGGATGCTAGCCCCTATCACCCCATCCAAAATTTATGGTTGCATATCTAGCTTGGAACCACACTGTATAACCATTTATAATCCCTACATCATCAATAGTTGCCCTCACTGAGAGCTCCTTGAAATCTAAGACAACTTATGGCTATGGATATGGGAGTGGGTACTTAACAGCCTCTTTCCTATATCATGGAAAATTAGGGGGGATCTTGTGCACTAGGCCAAACTATCTTTGCACTTGGTCAAATAGGATCAACTCTATCTCCCCATCCCATTTCTCATATATCTAGTGCTAGCTTTAGAGTGATAATGTGTGGTACTTGTGCCTAGGATAAATTTACCAATCTACATATGACCTCCATATAACATCAACTACCACCAAGCCCTCCAAATAATACCTAAACCAATCAATGTCTTTAGATCTTCCACCGACACTTGTCAATGCATCAATATATCTCTATCACATAAAACCCACTAGAAAGGCTACCTGAGTAAACCCCTACCATGGTACTCCCAATGGTCTCATAATATGAATTTACTTAAAGGCCCAATAATGTAATGCAAAATTGACACTAGTACCATACCATTTGTGTGCCTAAAAGGCCTAGAGCTCCTAATACATTTAGACTAGTAACACTAGGGCCCATCCAAATATAGTCCCCCAAGTAACATCTCTACTAATACCCCTAAAAAAAGGTATGGAAACCATATATGTCTCAAATTTTGTAAATAAAAACACATCACTACCATCATAATCATCATCAAAAGGAATCTATCATTTGGGGCCCTTTGGTACATCAGCCTGATCCCAAAACCACCTGCATACCACCAAACATGATCTCGATTGGCTCCATATATAAGATCCATATAATCATCCCTATCCTTGCTCTCAATATGATAAATGGGATCCCCTTGGATGGGTATATATTTGATCCTCATCACATCCTCTAGTGGGATGGTCATCTCACCAGTTGACAACATAAAGGTGTTCATCACTGGGTCTCATCTCTCGATGAGTGTGATGATCATAACTACATCCTGTGGTAGGTGTTGATAATGTATATGATCCTAAAGACTTAGTTTCTCATTTGGATATGGTTATAGGCTTGCAAAACCATAGTTAACACATGTCACCATTATTCATTCCCAAATCTTTCTAATTTATCAACCTACACTTAAATCTTTCAAACCTATTTTGATCTCTACCCTAACCTATCATACCAACATCTAACACCTCTATCATAAACATATACCTTATACACATTATATTAATACCCTACTTAGCCTCCAAGCACCAACAACTCACTCCATTCCTATTTAACACTTTTTCTAACTCACCCCAAACCACTTCTTTCACATCCACATTTTCACTTCTTTACACCATTTTTATTTAACAACACCACTTTTAAAACAATATTCAAAACATTCCTTTACCTCCAATTTTTTTAACATGATTTCCCAATCCCTTTGACTACTAATGGTTCCTTGAACCATCGCCAATCCCTTGGGGTTATTTCTCATTGGTTATCGACTGTCGATGGTTGGGTTAAATCACTACCAGTCACTATGTGTGACCATCATTGATGAAACCCTACCACTTTCTTCCTCTATAACACCAATAAAATCACCTCATGGCAACATTAACCTACCTAATACTATCCTACCATCCATTTCTACTACTACAAACTCTTTCCCTCTAATTGACCCTACCTAATTTGGCCTATTTTATCCACCCCTAACAAAACTAGGGCATCATAGCCCAAGAACATTTTTACACACCTTTTACCACTCTTATAAACTACCTAATATAGTTCTACATTCACAAATTTATCTATATTATCAATTTTAAAACAACTCTTACCTCATTCTATGATTGTTGGTGTGGTCAGAGTCCTTGTGCCATCGCTTGGTTGTGCCCTCATCCACCCTCCATCTAGTTAATGATCTAATCAACCAAACTAATATAACACTCACACTTTTACACCTTATCACAATCCATGCCAAATCATAGAAATGATAAAATTCTCAAAGCCTAACAATCCATAATCACAAGTCAAAATGGTAAAAATGACTTTCCCTTTTCTTTTTACTTCCTAAATTTTTATAGTTTAATCTAACCATCTACATTTAGAGTTAACAATCATTAGTTGATCCTAAGGACCACCCTAGCCATTGATAATTGGGTCCCTTTGTCTTTTTTCCCACGCCCTCACTAAGACCCTCAACTTACAATCTACCTTTTTCAGAAAAACTATATTTGGCTTGAAGTTCTTTTTGGATTTCATGTTCATGAAACTATATAAGAAACATCCATTTTCCTAGTGCATATGGAGTCAGCTTGACCATATTTTATCAACCCATACCCAACCTACCACCTATTACTCCATGTCTACCTTGATGTTGGTCATTTTTGACTTAGATCATTCACAAGTTTTCTGACAACTTTGCATGGTCACTTTAACTGCACTGACCAACCTTACCATGTTTCACTTTTAAAATTTGCACCACCTTGTGAAAAACACAACCTATTGTGTCATTTCATAAGATAAAATCATACCTTATATACTTACGACCAACATTGACCCTATCTAGATGCCTTGATAGGCCTAACTTGATCAACTGTGACCAACACTAAGGATTAGTCATCCTGTCATAATTCCCTCTAGCATCACCCTTATTTTATGAACTTTCATCTTTGTGTGATCTTGACTATCAACCTTAGTCACATTTAAGTCTCATGTTTATGTATCAAATTCCCAACCTTTTATGTCACCCCACTCATGGCTACCCATTTACCATTTATCAAACCCTGACCTGATTTCGATTTTGCCTCATCATTTCCTGGTTTGAGGGGGGATACCTCCTCCCATAATCAAGGCAATTATACCTTGACCAGTAAACCATTTATTTTTGTTTCATATCTTATCAAACCAAAGTTACATAATAAAAAGGGGCAAAATGTAGACATCAAAAACTACACCTTGGCTAGTTATCAATGTCGAACCACTATGGACCCCTTTCAATCCTAAAATTAGCTAGTCATCTAGCTAACTCATTTCACACCTTTACCATGGACTTCAATTTTTAATCCATCTATCTAATTTTGACCCCTTTTTCATCTAGGCCCTCGACCACCACTAGTTAGCCTAACTAATGATGGTTACCCTGACTGTCGCCGATCAGGACCCCAAGCCTGCTTTGAATCAACTTTTAACTTTCTACAAGGTAAGCATTGCATAAATTAGTAACTTCCTTATGAAAACATTATAAAAACAATTGATATAATTTTAAATATATGTGAGGGGAATCATTAAGCATCTTATATTATGAGAAGATAGTGAACCTATTTAAACAACCTAGTCTCACATGGGTGAGTGGAAACAATGAGAACTAATGGTAGATCAATAATTTAAGGATTTAGGTTGACCCCTTTCTAGGTATAAGACTAGAAAATGGTTAATATTTTGGTCATTTAAAACATTATTAATTATCATCTTTTTCCCTTATCAAATTAGTAACTTTCTCCATCCCAATTAACAACTTCATCTTATAAAAGGAGAAGATGAGGAAGTGAAATAGATCCATAACTGAATTCATGTCCAGGCTATTGTATTTTCTTATGTAGGTATCTAACATCCATTCAACAAGTAAGCAACAACATTGGAGACCTCAATCCTTATCCATATCACTTTCAAAAGCTAAAGTACCATCACTTTTGCCAAATTCCCTGAACATGCCACCATCAAGTTACAGGTATCTTATGTTTGTTTTCATAGATTCATCTTACTTGTAACCTCCCTACCCCAACTAGACCTATTGAAATCTTATTATCCCTCCCATAGACCTATATCAAAACCCCCACCTACTTATCCATCATTATGCAACTCCACTTTAATATTATCTTAGAACACATAGGCAACCATCAATGGTTAGCCCAACTACTGACGGTTATCTCAACCATCACTGGTTACCCAACTGTCATTGGTTACCCCAACCATAGTCAGTTCACCTGATCATCACCAATCACTGTGGTATAAAAATAAATTACCTCCAACCAACTCATTTTTCTCTATTTCTACATGATAAAAATATTCTTTCTAATTTTTTGAACCAAACCTTGAACCTTTTTAGCACAAATATAAACCCACTTTTTTCTATTTTTAGTTGTTTCTTTTAAACATGCATTTACTTCCTCTTTCTTGCATATATTTACTTTCATATAATTGAATACAAGTATCCTTTATTTTCATTTTTATTAGCTTAATTGTTATAATAGTGGATTGATAGTCTCCTAGTAAGCACTACGCTTCTTGGATCTAGCTCATTCTAGGCAGTCCACTCAATCATCTACATAACAAATCCCCTTTGTAGTGTCTATCTTATTTACAGGTTATTCCTTCCTAGGCAAAGATGAGTTCCCACTATCATCTAGATTATGCATGCACTTTACTAGGTATCCTTGTACACACCCATTTTACTAGTTTTTTACTTGCTTCCAAATTAAGAAATGAGCAGAAATTAAGAGAAACACATAGTGCATAGCTGACAGGCATAAAAGTGTCATGGTGTAGGACTTGTCAGGTGTAGGAGGACAATGGTGCAAGAGATCTAGTGTGAGAGGAGATATTCAAAAGAGAACAAGTCATGAGGGACCCAAGAATAAAGTAATAAAAACAAAAAAAAAAGATTATGGGAGTGCATGGGAAGGAGAGTACGAAGGATGCTGGAGCAGTTAGAAGAACAATTCAAATAGGACACTTTGACCCTATTGATGAAATTTTTTATATCAACCCAGGAGGAATGAAACACATGGCCACCAAAATATAACATAGAGTAAGGATTTAGGGCTACAAAGACCTAAGTCTATAGTAAGAACTCATTGTAAGAGCCACAACTCTCAGTTTGTTGGGAGTCCATGTGCCATCTGTTCATGACATTTATAATTATGACACTTGGTCGGGGTAAATATAAGTACCCCTATTGTAATCATTTAGGATGGATGGTATTTTGAAGAATATATAATAGAGATTTGTATCATAATCCATTAAGAAATTACTTAGAGATCAATTTTTGTCAGATTATGTCATGAGTGATGAAATATTTTAAGTGTTAGAAGATGGATATGGTTTATCTCTATATTATTGGTATCTTTTGATTTTGTCACTACTGTTAGATAATAATGATGATCCTAGTAATAGTGGTAGTTACATCTGGGACAAGGAGGATAATAGTAGTATATTTATTGTATTGAATAATCTTTTAAAGAGATGCATTATGAAGGATGAACACATTCATCATTGTGTTGTAAAGCCTTCAAGAACTAGTCTCTCACTCTGTGCTTTGAGTGAGCGTGTGAGACCTAACTCTCACATGATAGGTCCAACATGCTATCTTATTAGGAGAAACTTTAGTGTCAAAGTTGGAACTAACTAAAAGAACCCAACAATGGGTGATCACCCTAGTATCAAAAGTCCTTAAGTCCTCATAGGTCTATGCAATCACATCCTTGTACTTTGTGAGTATTTCCTTTAGCTTTTACATTTCATCATAGGTACAAGCAAGAATGATGTTAAAATATTGAGAGTATTCTTGAGTTCTCAAATTATCTTTGCCAAAGTCAAATTTATCTATCTTTAGCTACCTTTTCTTTTTAGTTTGTGGATTTATGTCAAATATCCTTTCTAAATATACCATCCCCATGAGGATTCTATTTTCTTTGAGTTGTATGACATCATCCATCCTAAGGTCTTATACTCCAAAAAAATCAAAGTGATTTTCATCTTTAATTTAGTAGTAAAAGGCCTCAAAATTATTTATAAATTGGGTAATCTATTGATCATCCTTGAAGACCTTGAAATTTTCTAAATTGTCAAGGGCTGAAGGGCAAGGCACTAGCTCCAAAAAAATTTTCTGCATCTTGGACTCTGGGAGTGGTGATAAGTTGGTAGTTAAGGATGCCAATGAATATACCATTTAGTTTTCTTCTCTTGGAACAACTCTGATGTTGAAATCCTCAAAGGGCTCAATTAGGTCCTAAGTTTTATGTTTGTATTTTTTTAGGTACGCTAGCTTACATTAATATTTCCTTTTGACCTAGTTGACCACCAACTCTAAATCACCAAATACTTGTAACTATTTGACATCATGCTCTAAGGAAAATTATAGGCCTAGGATCAAGGCTTCATATTTAACCTAGTTATTGGGTCAAATGAACTTCAATTTATATGTTGCTAGGTACTACTTTCCATCAGGGTCCATCAAGGCCACACCAACACATGATCCTTATTTTGATCAAACACCATCAAAGTAAAGGGCCCATAGTTGTGAAGGTCCTTTAAAATATGGGTATTGAGACCTATGTTCGATAGTGAAGGTGTAGATACTACCATGTGAGGATATAAAGTTGAATTTCTAATTCTTAGCATTATATCTTGTGATTAGATATTTCATATTTTACTCTCGATAAATCCTAATTTAATTAGCCACACCCTTTGAAAGCAGCCACACATGTGAGAAATCAATGGTTACATATGCATTTAATGTTTTTAACTGAACCTAGCTAAATAGAAAACCATAAGCCTTTGGGATGTCGACCACTAGTATGTCAATAAATTATTATACATATGGCTAAGAGGCCAATTATATGTGTATATTTAGTAATTACCCAACACAAAGTACTGTAAATTAGTCTAATTATAGGTCTAACCTTTTTAACTTATCTTGGGTCAGTCCTAATTTCTTGCATATGGTTATAGGCATCATATTGGCTGAAACTCATGAGTTAACTAGATAATATTGAACATTCTTGTTGAATATTATGACTATCAATAGGAAGGGCTCAAGTTTGTCTTTATAGATCATTACATTTACTTGGGTAGTCTTGGATTTATCTAGAGAAGATCTTTCCATCAAGGATTTTAGCAATAGTTCCCTTTGCTTGATGATTTGAGGCAACTCATGTAGGGTGATATTGGCTTTGATCTTCTTCATATCCTCTAAAATATTATACCCCCTTTATTTAGTGACTCTATGGGCTGCATTTGATCCCTCTCCTTTGAGGGAGGTAGATTATTGTTGCTCTTTGTATCTGGAGGAGTGCTAGCATTATTATTTGGAGGTGTAGAGGTAGTGAAAGGCTGATTATTTATTAGATTGTAATTATTTATTTGAAACTCCTATTAAGCATGGACTTCATCTATGACATCCTCTGGTTAGTTATCTTCTTCTACTAGAAATGGAAAGTCATATATATCAACAACCATAAGAGTTCTAGACATGCCAAAAGAAGAAGGTTTGTGAAGAGATATCTTAGATAGATTTGTTATTACCTCTTATCTATCCATTTTCATTTGAAATATTTCAAAGGCCATATATAATTCTTCACAATATAGTTCTCTAAGCTTGGATGTGTTGTGAACTTTTCACTAGTTGGGTAATGTAGCCTCCATGATGTTTATCTCTATGTTTTACTAAATTTGGGAAACTATAGGAGTTAATTTCCTAAATAGTAAAGGGGTTTGGATTAAGGGGAAAATTAGTAAATAAAATATGCCTTAATTAACTTACTAATTTATTGAATCTAGAAGTGCTTAATTGATTTCTAAAAATAGTAAATGACGGGATAGAGAGTAAAACTTACCTAATTTTGGGCTGAAACAAAAGAGATAGAGGCTATAAATTACTAATCTAACTAGGCAAACTATTGGAAATAGGACACAAAAGTCTATTTTTTGCCTAGATAGGAGCACCAAAATGGGACACCTAGAAGTTCAATGCTGTAGTCCTAGTTTTGGCACTGTAGTCCTATGGGTCTGAGCTTTTTAAGTTTTATGGGTTCTATTCGTCTATTTTGGGAGACCCTACATACCAAATTTTAGCTCCTTAGAATCACTAAAACTTGTTGTAGGTCTATTTACATCTTTAGTACCTATACTTATCTATGCACATAGAAATGAAAAATGTATCAAAAGTAAAAGGGGAAAAGCTAGGTTAGGGGAAGAATAATCTCATAATTAAGAACCCTTGCTATTTTGATTACTTACATTAACCCTCAAATTAGGGTCTTAGATCTGATGTAGTTCTCCCTTAAGGAACGCGCATAGTCAATGTGCATGATTGATGAAAGAATGAATTTTTCTTAGGCCCTTCCTTGATCAAACATGTAAATCTAAGTGTGATGCAGAGAAATGGAGCTATACTATTGACTATTTTTTATTATGTCTAATGTGCTAAAGTAGTAAGTGATATATATAAAATGCTTTGTGTAGTCTTTTATATAGGAGACTCATTATTTTGAATTTAATATCTTTATTTTCATTTGGTTGACATTGGGAAACTTAAGAATGAATCAAAGAAAATGGGTAAGACTTATATAATAAAATAAATTTACCATTATAACCAAAACTAGGCTTGGATAATAATGCTAGAAACTGGACACCTTGGGTTTCAACATTATAGTCCATATTTGGGTGCTATTGTTTAGGGGGTTTGGGATCGAGGGGGATGGGTTAGGGTATAAAAGAGTTCTCTAGGCATGAAAAGGTCAAACCTAGTTAGCTATGGATGACTAGGAATAGGCAAAGAGATGTCTAGGGAATGTAGTAAGACCAAGATAAGACATACAAGAGAACTTGGCTAAATGTGAATAAAGTTCATATTCTCTAGTTGGAGTCTCTTGTGAAAAGACCATGAAAATACATAATATGTGTGTTTTCTTGAACAATTTATGGTGATTACACTCTGACATCTTTTTGGGAAGTTGCTTAACATTATTTCCTAACCTGTTGAAAGGTTAGATGTATCTCTGGTAACAAAAACTCTGGTTGGTGTTCTGTACATCGATATTTCCTATACATTTTTTGCATAGTCAAGAACTCATTAATTAAATTATGTACCATCCTCTAGATGGAATTTATCTTAGCCTTATTATAAATAACAATAAAACCTTAGGTAGTGGAAGCATTGACTAGGACTAAAGCTTGGATTCTATGAGGATCAATTACATGGACTAAATTATTAAAGAAACCTAAATTTTGGTCAGGTGTAACATGAGATAAGGGAAACTACATATGGTTCTAAGTTTTATTGTGAGCCACATAGTTTTTATTATCACTTGGGATTAGATTTAACATCAGATAATTCTGATAAACATTTGGTCTTACTAAGCCTTGTGACTGAGGCTTCATTTATCTATCAACCTCTATAGCCTTGGTATATGCCTGGGTCAAATCTATAACACTGGCTACCCTACACACAAACATTTTCATTGTAGTATCTAAGTCATATTATAAATCTCCAGGGCTAATGTAGCATTTGGCTTATATAAATTATCTATTTGGCTATACATTTTAAGAAACCTTGCATTAAATGCCCTAATGGATTTGTTAGGCTCTCTTTTCATGTTGGCAAAGAGTTAGTACGTGATATTGGGTCAAGTGACTTGGGCCAAACTATCCTAATAAGGTCATTTGGAATTCATTCTAGTGTAAATGGGAAAAGTCGACAGGTTACATTCTCATGAACTACATTTAGCATTTACCTTATCCATTAGTTTTCTATGTTATTTGAGTGTAGCCCTAAGCTCTACATAAAGAGATTCCATTTGAAGGACCTTACTTCTAGAAAAAATCATCAACTATTATAATTTATCATGTGTCTTGTGAATTGTGCCTTCAAATTCTACTTTAAAACTATTCATCATTATCTAAATAAGGTCTTTGAAGATGGCCTTAAGGACCAATTCTATACTTTGATTAATCACACCATTAATACTCATCTCCTCTAAAATTATAGTGGCTTGCATTTTATATCTAATGAGTTATTTCACTACATTCCACATCTCTTGATGCCACTCAATCTAGTTATCCCTCCTAATATCTACATAATTATAGACCCACACTGCATCTATAACAATTATTAAATTAATGTGACTATAAGCCTTGTCCCTAATTGCTTGGCTAAAAAAATATAGTTTGGATTCCATCTTCTTCATATCCTCTGCAAGGGAGGATACATGCTCTCATTCATGTTGTGATTCCTTCTTTGCATCTCTTATTAATTGGAGGACATCATATAACATTCAGGGCTATCCTTAAACACTACTTATGAAGAGGATGAATGGTACTCCCTTCTTACAGGGCCTCTAAAAATAGATCATAGCCCCTAAACATCTCTTTTATCACTCCTCCTATAGAGTTCACAAAAGTATAGGGGTCCTCTCTATGATTTCCATAACCTTTATAAGCTTGGCTGGGGGATGGCATAACCTTAATTATAGGGGTTATGGTTGGGATTTGTAAAAGTCACATTGATGCGACTTAAGATTTATTTTCTTGGGCTAATGAGTCTAAAACAAAAGGAATAACTATAATAGAACTAGCTAGGATAGAACCAACTATAGTAATAGGTGAGGAATAATAAGCTGGTGCAGTCACCCTTTATGTAGTGACAACCTAGGAAACCACTTTGGTAGATAGAATTATTGTGCTAAGAAGTGTTAAGGTTTGAGGTACATTTTGTAATTGTCCTTATGTTGAAGTTGGAGGTTTCAACTCTGATTCATCTCCATTTCCTCTATCTTAATCATGTAGAAATTCAATTGATCTTGAAATAGTCATCAAAATTTTAATGTCCCTTGACTGAGCTTCCTCTAGGAACCACTCATCCTTTGAGTCATTTTATATGGTCTCATTAATGGTCTTAGATAAGGATGTTTCTATCTTGTCTTTTCATTCTTCCTTTATGGACCATTCTCCCTCTATGAGATTCCCTTTACCATATTCATAATTATTTGAGATTTGAAGGGGTTATATTTTCTAAGAGATTTTATTTTATCTTTTTCTACCCCTAAATTCTCCTATAAGGTTCCTTTTATTAGAGTGACTTGAGGGGAAAATGAAAGAGGCTTCATCTTTCTCAGGTATACTAGAGGTGGTCAAGTAGGAGTAATAGTTGCCATTTAAAGGGGGGAGGAATATCACGTGTATTTGAAGGGATAGTTGGTAGTGATGAGGTGATGGTAACAATAGTTAATAAAGGAGAACCTTGGGAAATATACAAGCTAAAAATTTTGGGAAGGAAAGATAAGAGGCTCACTATTGTGCTATCATTAGTGGAGGAAAAGGTAACATAGAAAATGGGCCACCAAGATGACCTATACTTGTAGTGTCCAATGGTATGGTATCTAGGTGAGGAGGAGTGGACACTATGGTGGTTTCTGTAATGGTGACCACTAGGATAGAATGCTTAGGGGTTCGATAAGTGATTCCATATTTACTTCCCATAGAAGCTTGCCTAGATGGTTCAACTTACTCCTATCTTAGAATTCTAACCCATGAGAGGGGTCTTGGAGGGGGTTTTGAAGCTCAATTCTCTTTCTCAATTCTTCAAGTATCCTCCTTAGTGGTATTCATATTATACTAAATATGTCTAGCCATCACCAATGACATATTTACTTTGTTCATCCTAGTATGAACTTCTATGTCATTGAGGGCATCCAGGAACACATCGTCACATGGATATGACACATGGCCATAATCAAATTTCACCCTATCTATAATTTTTTTAGGTGGTTCCAAACCTTTTTTATTGGATCCCATTATCTATAGGGTGTCCATTTGAAGTCATAGGATGGTATAGGCCTCCCCATAGGGTTAAAATACTCCCATATGGTGTACTAAATTTGGCCAATGCTGATGGGAGTTGGGTGGACTACCCCATGTTTGGCATTGCTCAGGGTAACATCCACTAAATTTTCTAATTAAGCCATAATTTCTCACTATACCACCTTATATGGCACCAACTAAGTGATATATGGGAAGGGCTCTGGTTCTAACCACTCTAATAATTATATAATTTGGGTATTGTTGTCTTTCAAAATGTGCACCCATGGATATTCTATGATACAAAAGTATTATCACTCAGCTACACATGTAAGTATCAATTATCTCATTTCAATGATGGTAATGTCCCCAAGATGTGGGACCCTTGCATTCTTTGGCATGAGCCTTCGAAGTAGGTTGGATTCCTTCTATTCTAAATGCACCTAGTTTAAGACCAATGCACAAGCCTAAAGAGCAAAAAGGTAAATCTATCGTTAGCCTAAACCTAAAATTTTGAGGGAAAAGGGGAAGGAGAAGGTAAGAGATGCTAAAATATAAAAAAGGTGATGTGCCCATAATAGAGCGAGCACTCCTACTGCCATAAACACACTATAAACCTTTAAGAACAAGACATATCCACATAAATTATGCCATGGACACTCAAAATACATAAGTATTTTGCATAGAGGCATGGGTACATAGTGTGACATTGAGAGGGATGACAAATGATCCATAAACGATATCAACACAGACCCAAATGCACATAGGATATGACCTATAAGTGAGTTTTGAGTTTAATGAAGAGGTTCTAAGAATGGATAACGATGAGAGGGGCAAACATTACCCATAAACAAGGATCAATAAACACAAATAACACATAGAACATCAGAAGAACATAAGTATGTAATCTTAATTCTTATTAATATGAAAGATTTTCCCAATATAAGTGATTTTGGAGGAAAAATTTTAGTAGCATGAGGTTACTAAAAAATGTTTTATAAATGAAGAACCAAGCTTTTTTTTATGAAAAAGCCTATTTTAAAATAAATACACCACTAGGGGTGATGGGTGCAACTTTTAATTCCTTTGCAGTGTTGTAGGCATGCCTTTGAATTCTATTTGGTAGATCAAGTCTAGAGTTGGTGGTAGGATTCTGCTAGGTTACACATGTGCATAAAAGAACATAAAATTTCCTTAAAAAGGTTAGAGAGTGGTGTGTACTCGTATTCTGACATTTGGTAGCCATTTCTACATTTACTAGCTTGAACACATCTTAGGCCTCACTTAATTTATTCTAATTACCTCTTGACACATGGCACTTTTTGATTGGTTTTAGGTACCTAAGTCATAACTATTGACAACTTTGTATTGAATGTGTGGCTCAGATGGGGATATCCATCATCTTAATAAGCTCTCAGAGGATCCCTTAAGATTTTCATCTAGGAGTAGTATGGGCATGCCACATGTCCTTTAAAGGGACACTTGTCACTCTCAAAAAGGGCCATGAATGGACATATACCATCTAGTCTTAGATCTATTAGTCTAGGTGCTTACACTTGTTGATCTCAGAAGGCTCTCATGTTACACTTGGGACATGCAACATCATCTTGTGGACTATTAGATCGTACTGGGATGCATGATGGCTCAGATTCTAATAGACTTTCTCATGAGATGAAGGATTTCTACATGTAGCCCATGGATTTAAATTCCAATGGCTAGTTCATATATGAATTCTTAAGATGATGCCACGTGGTATCTTTTAGATTTGGTAGATTTGATCCAAGTGCCATGCATGGAGTAACTTTCTTTCATCTAATGGCATATCTTGAAGTTTTGACAAAAATAAACCTGCCTTGGATGAGTGCTAGGTTATCTCATGGAGAGCTGGCACTACTCTTGGGCTAATTGGGAAATTCTTTGTGATAAGTGAGCATTAGGATGCCATGTTGTACTAATGAAAAGAAGCCAAAAATTTAGTCAAAATATATCTACACCCATCTATTTTTTGCTTGAGTGTAGGAAGAGAATGCTTGTGTAGAATTTATTATTAGAGGTCTAGATTACACCCTAGCTAAAAGCAAAAGTGTTCAGGTCCTACTTCCAAACCTAGATCAACAAGAAATTGACCCCACACTATGGGTATCCTATAACGAGGTTAGATCTCTAGGATTTTTAATGAGGATAACTCTTTTGATGCATCATTTTAGCTCATTCCCACTACTAAAACCTACTAATGTCTAGGGAAAAGGGAGAGAGGGATAACATAAAAAGAAAAACCTAAGCTAAATATGGTGATGCACCTAAATTATTTGATCCAATTTTATAGACTCTTAAAACACTAATGGAACAAGCACAAAGATAAATCTAGGATTCCAAACATCTATCATACATCAGTATTTCATGTAGAGGTTCACCAAATGACCAAAAGTTGAGAGAAATGAAGGAGTGGTCTAAAGCAAGACACTAACTAGTTACAATATCCACATGCAGGATTCAATCAAAAGATGTAAAACACTAAAAATGAACTATATAACCAAATGAACTAGTAACTAGGTGAGATCATGACTTGATAAGGGAGAGACTTCTACCACATATGTAAATCTGACATGTACATACTATACCTAAACAATGAAATCTAAAAATAGTCTTATATTCATCTCAAGAGGTTATAAATGCATCTTGGCAGAGTTTAATCATGTCCAAAATATGGAATATGTAAAATATTGAGAGGATCCATTTTTTCTCTCAAAAGCCTCTATATATAGTATAATGAGAGAAAAAGAGATGCAAACAATGCATTGGAGAGTGGAGAAAAATCCTCGAGATCAAGAAGTGAGGTGGCAACACTTGATTGGTTTTAATTTACATGCCGTGATCAATAAATGGATTTCATTTTATCTAAATACTCCTCAATATCCTCTCATTGGCTAAGAGACCCCACTAGAAGGCAAGGGCTTCTTATGCATAGTGCTAAAGTCTATTTGAACAAAAATAATGCCCTTAACTACTTTTTTGACTACCATCTTACAACTTTGGGACCTTAAGTCCACTTGATGTGTTCATGAGGATAAAATCCTCAAATCTTGATACTGTCAGTGTCATTCCATGAATGATGGTTAGTACCTACTTTATTGATGATGGAGCCACATTGATAGATAGGACCATTTACATTAAATAGATATCTACTCTATTTTTTATATCTAGATTATAGGTTCATCTATAGATGGAAAACCAATCTAAGACTATTGGTTTTCCTATAGTTTTCCATACTCTACTCAATGCTTGGTCCCATTTAGCCACCAACTTATTGACCTTTGATCTATATTAGGTCCAAAAGACCTAATATATCTCTACAGAGCCTTAATGGTGGAACTTGGTCTCAAAATCTTCATTCTAGTTCCACCAAAATCTACATCAAGCTTGTTTCCATGTATCTACACCATCTCAGGTCAAACTTGAGCTTGGTTCCTTATATTTGTTTGCTCATGGTTAAAAATTGGCTCACCAATCTCCATAAAAAATGTCTTGAGCTTGATCATTTTCCCATTGGTTGTCAGCAATCCAACTTAGCTTCATTGACTCCTTGACCTTTGCTCACTCCATTGATTTCGATCTATATGATCAAGAACCAACCATCGATTTTCCCCTTGACTTATCAAGTCAATCCTATCTTGTGCCACATGTCAAAGTCATGTTTATTCTCAAGATTCACTATCATTTTGTAGCCTCACACACTTATGCCATGTGTTAACCTCTTGAGCCCCTTAACTATTTTACCCATATCGCACTATTTGATTAAGATGTATGATTAAGTCATGACCATTAGATCCACTAGGACCCATTATTTAAACCCAAACAATTAACTTATGAGCTTAAAATTGATGTTTGTGCTCATGTCAAATGATAATCAAATTTGAGCTCCATTGGATTTCTCTTTGCTATATCTTAAATTTGATGTCTGCACAACTATCAAATATGTTTTCAATCCCATCACATGATGGGAGTGCATACATCAATTTTAGGCTCCAATGGTTTTTTTAAAATTAAATGGTTATTTGCCTGAGCCTAAATTTGATGTTAGCATGAATGTTCCACTCTACAAGTCCATCTCCAAAGGCTTATAAATCAAGATAGAAAGCTCATGTGGGTATGAAGTTTATAAGGATGATCCTGGCATGTAAAACTATAATTATGCATGATCCATTGATTGCACAAGGCTTTTGAGTAATGATATTAAATGTATACGTTGACTGGTCCATTTACTCCTGTGTGATGTCTTGGTGATGATCTGGTAGAAAATAGCTAAGTATGGACACTTAGTGAATTCTATCTAGAGAGCCAACTTTGAACATGCATAAATTTTTTTGTACTTAGATGCATGGCCTAAAACTTAATGTATTGTAACTAAGGACTAAGCTGAACAGACCCATGTGACCATTTTCTCCTGAGACTACCATATATGTATCACCAAAGAATGATTGGTGAATCATTTTATTCTATTATCCATTCTATTTTTGTGTCCTTTAGGATAACATTAAATGGTTTAATAATCTCAACAAACTTGAAGATGAATTTACACATAAAGTTGATCTTACCAAAGAAAGATTTTAATTCTTTTCTATTGTTGGGATGTGTTAACTTTGACATGGCTTGGACCTATTCTAGATCGATAGAAATTCCTTCTTTGGTGATGATGTGGCCAAGAAACTTTACCTCTATCACCCCAAAGATGATTTTTTTTGGGTTGAGGGACACTTCATATATCTTGCATCTATCAAACACCTTTTGCAAGTGGTTTGCATGATTTGTTCTATTTTTTGAAAACATAGTGAGGTCATCCATATAGATAATGATGAACTTACCAATAAGTCCTTGGAATTCATTGTTCATGGCTCATTAGAATGTTGTTACAACATTAATGAGGCTGAAAGGCATCCTCTTATAAGCATATGTCCCCTACGTCATGGTGAAATTAATCTTCATATGGTTCTATGCTTTTACCAGTACATGCTTATATATGGAGAAACCATCCAAGAAGGACACCATTTTAGATCCATTGATAGCTTGGATTACCTCATCTAGGGAAGGTAGATGGTAGTTATACTTATTTAAATATTGGTTCAAGTTCTTAATGTTGACACATAGCCTTATTTTTCCATTCCTCTTCCTGATAGGTACTGAATTTGCCACCCAATTAGAATGTCTAATAAGAAATATGATCTTGACATCTAATAGCTTCTGAACTTTAGTCTAAATGAGAGGCTCTAAAATAAGATTCATAGGCCTTTGAAATTATCTAAAGGGTCTATTACCTAGACTTAAGGGAATAGTATGGGTGTTGGCCGCTAAATTTTGACCAAGTATTATTCCATTTTGGCACATAGAGTGGAAGGATCATTGTCCATTTTAACATAAGTACTACCACAATCCAAAAAGACCATGGCATATGAAGACCATGTCACATAGCTAATAGGTGTAGAAATTTTTAGGCATGGGAATAAAATGGTATAGGATACCTAGCACAAAAGGACCTAGTCAAAAGAGAACAAGTCACGAGGGACTTGAGAATAGAAGACTCAAAATAAAAGTGAAAGACTAAGAGAGTGTATGGGAAGCAGATTGCCTAAGAAGTAGAGTGCCTAAGAAGCAGATCATGAGGGATGAGAGAGTAATTAGATAGGACACTTTGACCCTATTAATAAAAGGTTTTGTACCAGCCTATAAGGAATGAAACACATGGCTGCCAGAATATAACATATAGTGAGGATCTAAAGGCACAAGGATCCGAGTCTATAGGAAGAACTCATTATAAGAGCCACAAATCTAAGTTTTTTGGAGTCCATGTGCCATATGTTCATGACATTTATAATTATTACACTTGGTCAAGGCTAAACAAGTATAAATACCCATATTTTAATCATTTGGGATGGATGGTCTTTTGAAGAATAGATAATAGAGATTTGTATTGTAATCCATTAAACAAATAATAAGAGATCAATTTTTTCTAGATTATGTCATGAGTGATGAAACATTATAAGTGTTATAAGATGGATATGGTTTATCTCTATATTATTGGTATCTTTTTCTTTTGTCACTACTGTTAGATAATAATGATGATCCTAGTAATAGTGGTAGTTACATCTAGGACAAAGAGGATAATAGTAGTATATTTATGGTATTGAATAATCCTTTAAAGATATATATTAAAAATAATGAACAAACACACATCATTGTGTTACGAATCCTTTGGGAACTAGTCTCTTGCTACGTGCTTTAGGTGAGCATGTGAGACTTAACTTTTGCATGATAGGGCCTTTATGCTAGATTATTGGGAGAAACTTCAGTGCCAAAGTTAGAACTAAATAAAAGAACCCAACATTTTGGTTCTATTGTCGAGACCCAAAGTAGTTGGAACATAATCATGGGAAAATTTTTGAGCATATTATGTTAGAGAATATTGAAGAATGGGTTACTAGTGTTGAGGATAACTTTACTGTTCCCTATCTTGAACCAAAAATATCTACACAATAGTGGGTAGAGCAGAATCTCTACAGTTCTCCATATGAAACTTTCTTTTTTGAGGTCCCAATTCTCTTGCATACTTGGATATTATCATATTCTCAAGGATGATCCAAAAACTTGGAGTCTTGAATGGTAGAAGAGTTTAGCATGACTCAGAGTTCCCTACATGCAAGCAGTTAACTTTTGGTGGAGAGGTGTTCAAAATAACTACATTTTAGAGTATGATATGACCACCTATTCATGTCTTAAGGAAGCAAAATTATAATTTATACAAGATCCAAGGGGATGCTATCTCTCATTTTTTTCCTTTGAAATTAAGAAATTAACTATTAACCTTGGGTTGGAAACTCTACCCTTGGAGGACTAAATTCTCCTATGTATGAGCTACACATTTAGAAGGGGAGACTAGGGGTTGATTGAAGATTGTATGTTCAACATGGTAGTAAGAGAAATAGTTTAATATAAATGGAAGTATGATGAATCTTGACAAAGGATCATGGAAGTTAACAACATGGGTAGAGACTGGGAGACCTTTAGGAGTGTTGTAAGGAGCTGTAGGGAAGCAAACATGCATGAGGAACCCATCACTTTCAAGACACATTCTTTGAAATTTCTATCATATGAAAGAAAAATGAGCTGGACTATAAGAGTTGAAGACCCAAGTCTGAATAAACCATTATCCCCCACCATAGTGCATTCTCATGCCTTTGAGTTAGAGTACGTATACAAAATTGGGATACAGATAATTTAGAATTAGAAAATAAACTAGTAAGGGAGACTAGAACTAGACTAATTGACACTCATCTAGAATCTACATTATCTTTTCTTCTTCAAGGGAATTCGATAACACAACTTGGAATGCCTAGTGGATCTATCCCTTAAGGCCAAAGTATAAGCCTAAACTTGGGTAACCAACCCTCTACCATGCCACTTTCTATGGGCACTGCTACTAGAGGCACTGGAGGATGGTTAGGAGGTGTCATTGGAGGAAGTGAACCTCCTCCTCAGATAATAAGAGCTAGATCTTCCCAACAACCACCTATTTAACCACCACAACCCACTATGGTCTACTATTAGATGACATTGCATTTAATTGAATACTGAGGGGTAGAGAATGTGGTTGAGCATGTCCACAAGTATGAACTAATTTGGAGAGTGTGAGGCATCATGTCCATTGAATATAAGGCTAATTAGTTTGTAACTACAATTTTAGAGCATGAGCACAAGTGGTATAAAAAATTTAACCCTCAACAAGTGGTGGCTGATTATGATCAGCTCAAAGTAACCTTCCTATAAGAATTTGATATTCTTGAGTTTGAGCAACATAGTATAGTAGCGATAAAAGACATAAAGTAAGGACCTACAAAGAGCATACGTGAATATGATATATGATTCAAAACTTTGATTTCTAAGTTATCATTTGAGATAAACCGTACTTAGCATGCACAATGGTTTGTGGGAGGATTGTTACTACCATTCTAATGGACCCTATCATAATGAACCTTCACTAGCCCGCATGAGGCTTTGGAAGTTACTCTCTATGCTAAAGTGGTTGGAAGTTTGGGTACTAAGATTAGTTCTTTCATGGAGGCACAAATAACATCCATGGCATCACAACTTGAAAATTTGACCACAAGTAATGTGCATGGGACATGCAATGGTGTTTGAAGTAGTGACTATGAAATTGAAGGGCATACAAAGAATAACTGCTCATGTAAGAACATTCGCATGGTATTGAAACAAACATGTGAGATTTACCATGAAGAACATGATTTTGTTCTTTTCCTCTTTTTCAATGGGCTATGAACACTGAGGTGTCTAAGTATTAGAATATTTGTGATACCTACACCCATGACACTAATGACTACCGATTGATCAATGATATCCATGAAACTTAAGCCTGAAATATGCACCAATCCTCAGTCACTAATACCCAAGATAATGGTGGCTACTATGAGTGAGGAAAAGGATGAGGTAGTGGTTGGTTTCCACTGAGAACCTATTATAAATGTGGTTCTCTAGACCACTATCAAAGAGATTGCCTAGAGTTCCCAACATGTGCATTTTTCAAAAAGGACCATCAGTTGGAAGAGTGTCTTGATATATATGTAGCTATCAACAAGGATCATAATTAAAATGGTGTTGGTATGATTTGAATTGATAAACCACAATGGTGCACACAACCAACCATCCCCATCATTCAACAAGTGAACATTACAACCCATAATGGGGGATAAACCCAATCAACTAATCTGGTGGAGAATGTATAAGAAGAATCATGAGTTATAAATTACCCTAATGTTTAATAGCAAAAATTTTTCCTTCAAGATACAATGAAACTTTTATGAGATCTCCAAGGCAAGATTCAATACCTCAAGGATAAGGACGTGACACAATGCACCACAATGCAAAGGGAAGATGAACCTCGACTAGTGCTGTGGGACAATTTCCAAAAACTATGCAAGCGTATGCTAGATGAGGACATTATTCCATAGCTAAGTACTTAGATTAAAAGTTAGGCCCACTTACCAAATGAAGTCCTCCCTCACCTTAGTTGACAAATTGAAGACTGATATTTAAATCATTCTTAGCATCAAATAAATCCTAATTCCTCCACTTCACTAGAAGATGGAGAAATATTGGTTAATGCTACCATTAATGGATGGGCAATCCAAGATATTTTAGTAGATACTAGCACATAAGTTATTGTTCTCACTAAAGATGCCTAGAAAATAATGTCTAGTCCAACCCTATAACCTTCACCTCACATCTTATTCATTGAAAATAAGACTTGAGTGCACCCTATTGGGGTCCTTAAGAATGCCACATTTGACATACTTAGAGTTTATTTTAAATAAAATTTTGAGGTTCTAGAATTGGTTGAAGCTAAGAATTACCCAGCCCTACTAGGAAGGCCTTGGTGCTATGAGAACCATGCAAACTTGAGCTTTATAAATCAATAATTAGTTTTGAGAACACTGATCAATGAGTAATAATACCTTTGAACCAAGCACAAGGACCTCCCTATATCAAGCCCATAAATGTTGATGAAGACATCAAACACCTATATAATGTCATAACCCAAAATGATGAGCAACCTGATCCAACCCTAGATGGTATTCTACACTGGATAGATACCCAGTCAATTTTTGATACTATAAGTAATTCATGTAATTACTAGGTCCATGGTGATTATGACCTCACTGGGAGACTATGTAGCACTATCAATAGCTGAGAGAACCTCTTGTCCTCATTCCATAAATGTCAAAAGTTTATTTGCCTCATGGGTTTAAAAATGTGAGGGCCACTGATAGGACCACCATTGGAAAGACTTGATGAAGCCCCATGGTGGGTGACATTTTCTTTAATAAAATCCCAAAAAAAATAACACTTTCATTATTTATATATATAATAACTTGAAATGATACACCCTCTAGGATGCCATAAAAAATACCTCTAACATTTCAATACAAAATAACCTATACATTTTTCAATGGGATAATGCATTGAGGAATTTGGTAGTTATTCCTTCAATAGCAACTATTGATTCTTTCAAATCCTCAGGTTGAGTTAGAGCCTCAATCTTTTTCACATGTTCATCTAGAGATGTGATAGCTTCCTTTTGGACATATTCTAGTGTGGAGACATCCTTATCAAATTATCCTTAGAAAAATGGAGGTACATGACTTTGTCTAGTGCCTTGAATAATTCTATAATAAAGATGATCAGATGAGGTCATTGGATCACTTATTTGATGGTTCCATAACAAGATGGTGGCATAGCCATAAAGAGTAACTTTTGAATTGGGATCAAGTATGATCTTCTCTCCATCATATATTTCACCATGAAAATAAGATCAAAGGCACACTTAGTTATAGTGGCATGTAAGCACCCAAACCACACATTGAGGCTTGTGAGAGCATATTGCAAGTTGAGGAAACATCCTTACCAGAATACCTCTGAGTGCATGCATTCTATGGGACTTTAAGAACTTAGGCATGGGCTTGGTATAGTCATGAAGAAAGGAATATGGGTACAAGATTATAATAGTTACTAAAGGAAAATATGAAGTCGGTGTTATCCTATTCTTCACCAAGCATGGACTTGCACTCACTCTTCAAACCATGAGGGAAGTAGTTGTTAGGGACCCATATCTCATTAAATATTGCCTATGATATATTCATCAATAACTTAAATAACCCTTGCAATTATTCACTGAGCCTTCCACCCATTCAATTCTTATTCCACCACCTGACCCTGATGCAGAACGATGTGAAGAAATTCATCAAGGAATGCATAAACTTGTATTCTAAGTAGATGAAGGATCTACTTTGTTCAACCCCCAGACCAACCATCTAGATGTCCTTATAAGTGCTAGTTTAAAAACTATTTAGGACACAAGTTATCTAATGGACAACCCTTATAACGGGACCATTCAAACTATTCAATGTAACATTGGTACATAGTAAGAGCCAAATATGGCTATAATTAAATTGACATAAAAATTTAAAAGATCTTTGAGTTGTTGAAAGAGTATCAGGTTATATTTCCAAGGAATTATAGTGAAATTAGAGGATTCCACCCATATCTAAAAAAGATGCACATAAATTTAATTTATGGAATTTTCCTTGTGAAAAAATGACCATACAAGATGGACCCTAATCTCTAGGCATGAGTGAAAGAAGAGATTGATATCATGCTTCACGCCAGAGTAATTACTCTTATTACCAAATCTAAATGGGTCAGTCCCATGGTAATTAGTATCAAAAAGGATAGTATTATACGTATCTATGTGGATTACCATATGTTAAATGCATCCTATGAAATAGACCCCTTTCCAACACCTTTTACAAAGGAAGTATTAGTAGGTGTTGTTGGTTGTGAAGTGTACTCTTTTATCTATGGGTTTTCAGGGTACCACCAAGTCCAAATAGCTAAGGAAGACCAATCTAAGATTAATTTCACTATAGAATGGGGATCTTTCACCTATAACATGATGCCTTTTGGGTTGAATAATACTTCAATAGTGTTTTCATAGACAACAATCGAGGCTTTTAAAGATTTCATTCACAAATTCCTCCAAGTCTAATTAGAAGACTAGATAGTATATGGGCTGGTCAAGGACCATTATGATAATATGAGATTCATGCTTGAGTACTATCAAGTATTACAAATTTCCTTAAATTTGAATAAATTCCTATTCATGACACCTTTTGGCATACTTCTTAGGCATATGATTTTTAAGGAAAGACTCTTGGTAGACCCAACGAAGGTTTTTGTGATTATTCATCTACTAGCACCCAAGACTCAACATTAGGTGTGCACCTTCTTGGGACACATGGGCTATTACAAAAATTTCATTTGAGGGTATGCCAATATTTCTTCACCCCTAGAAGAACTTTTAATGCACAATGAACAGTTTATATGAACTAATTATTGTAAAGAAAATTTTGAAACACTCAAAGAAAGGTTAGTTAATAATCCTATCCTATAATTCCTTTATTGGACAAAGAATTTCCATGTTCATGTTGATGCATCTAGCATGGAAATTAGCATGATATTTACACAACCAGGTGAAGGACACTTGGATCACCCCATTTACTTTGCTAGTAGGATGCTGACATCAACTGGAAGGAACTATACCACCATCGAGTATGAAGATTTGTTAATGGTATACACTCTAAAAAATCTTAGGCACTATATTATGGCCACCCCATTTACATTTTGTACATATCACAAGGCCTTAAAATATCTTGTCAACAAACTAGTATTACATGGAAGAATTTGTTACTAGATTGTCCTATTTTAAGAATTCTAGTTTTCCATAGTAGTGAAGCTTGAGAAGACTAACCATGGACCTGACCACTTATCCCAAATTGAGACCAAAGAACCCACACATGACATAGAAGATGATATTTCTAATGTACAACTCTTTCAAGTTGCTTGGGTACTTGAAGAACTTGAGGATATTACAACATTTCTCAATACTGATTGCACACCTAATTCTATCACTTTGCAAGAAAAAAATAATTTGTAGTTTGTATCACACCCATATCAACTCATATCAAGAGATATTTATAAAATGGATCATGACGAGGTGCTACATCATTGTGTAATGCAACATGAGTGCCCTAAGGTGTTATAAGAAGTCCACAAAGGTATTGCTAGAGGACACTATGTTGGAGAGACTATCAAGTGCAAAGTACTTCTCACCAAACTCTAGTGGCCAACTTTATTCAAAGATGAAAAGGCATATATTAGGCAATGTGATGTCTTCCAGTGCATAAGAAAACTTAACAGGAGAGATGCTATGCCCTTGTGACCCATTCCTTCTTACGAATCATTCAAAAAATAGGATATTAATTTTATGTGACCCATAAATCCAAGAGGATGATGAATGGGCTCTTATTACCTCATTATAGTAACTAACTACCTCACACATTAGGATGAAAAAATGCCAACAAAAGACTGTACTACAACAACTACCACATGATTCATCTAGGAGAATGTTATAACATGGTTCAAATGTCCCCTAAGCTTCACTAGTGATCATGGAACCCATTTCTTGAATGAGATGATTCGCATCTTGTTGGATAAATTCATGATCATGTACCAAAAGACAACACCATACCACCTATAGGCCAATATAAATGTGAAAGATTTTTATAAGATCCTGAGTACCACTTTAACTAAAATCTACAATATTGGTTGACATGATTGGGATGATAGAGTATCTATAGTACTTTGGGCCTACCAAACTACATATAAGCATCTCAATAAAAACACACCATTTAACTCAGTGTATGGAAAGGAAGTGGTTATGCTAGTGGAGTTCTTAGTCCCATCTCTCTATATAGCACATATGAGAAAATTGGATGATGAGTCCTCTTTGAAAGCCTGACTAGATGATTTGATGAAACTAAATGAGACTCATTTTCCTACCCATTAGAGTTAAGATGTTGAGAAGCGCAAAAATAAAGATTGGTATGATCACCATCTAAAGAATAAAGTCTTTTCTCTAGGAATGAAAGTGTTTTTATATGACTCCAAGTTCATGTGCCACCTTGAAAAACTCTACATCCATTGGGATGGTCTATTCATAGTTCATAAAATTTGACTTACTAGAGCTTGTTGATTAAAACAAATGGATGGTCATTTTCTCCTAAGATGCTATAATGGAAGTTGGATTTAACCATATTTTGATTCAGTTTAATTAAAATTTTATAGTCAATAATGCTTAAGGCCATTAGGTTAGGATTTACTAATTTCAATAAAAAGTGCTACTTTTGTAGCGTGCATCTATTCTTTAATGTAATCTTGAGCTGTTATACATAATGTTTTTTCATGGAGGACCATGAACCCTTTTAGTGTGGGGTAAGAAATAATACATGTTAATATAATAATGATAAGTATTCAAGTTAAATAGGGCACCTGAGACATGTGGGTAGGCAAGTACTAAAGGCACAAAAGTCATCTAAGGTGTGCATATGATCAAAGGTGCATGAATAATTTAATGCACTTTTAGAGGTTCTTTCCATATGAGTAACAACTATTTTCCACTAGAATGAGAATGTGGGACACAATTGTCTCCCACTTCTAAGAAAAGTGTGAGAAATGATGGGCTATTAATGCAACGAGGATAGTTATGGTAAGAAACATGTGAATATGATAATGGGACAAAACCATTAAGGCATTAAATGTATAATTCAAGGTCCAAAATATGGAGCTTATTAAAATATTTGCATTTATGACTAGAAGTGATTGGGAGAGGGAAGGAATTAATGAAGGTAAGCCCCCAAAAAGCCTATAAATAAGAATGTCAAAGCCATTTCATACTTTACCTTGCAATAATTACCTAAGTGCTAGTGCAAATAATGAGTGACAAACTAGAGAAATAGAGACCATGTAAAAATCAAATTTCTTAAATTCTTAAGTAGATTAGAGTGTATTTTGTGAAGTCACAAAGGTTGTTACCCAAGTGAGAAGAGAGGTTGTTAAGTCCAAATTGGTGGAAAGGAGTGGAAATCAGGGTCTGCTATTGACAAAACATAAAGCTCAAAAGCTAAAGCCGTATGTTAACCTTCAAGCTCTATGAAGGGTAATACGGCCTAAGAAAAAGGTTAAAAGACTCGAAAAGCTACCAAATATTCTAAAGGAGGAATAGGTGAATGGAGGAGACTAGTTCCCCATTAGAGAAGAGGCTCTGAAGAACCAAGAATAGACACCATAATAAGTATAGTGCATGGAAGGAGAGGTGAGAGAAATCATGGAAGAAGAAAGGGAAAATATGGTGAAAAAAGGGAAGGAGATGAAAATATCATCAATACAAAACACCCCAACATCTCCCCCTCTATCTTTATTGATAGAGGAGATACAATACCCAAAATTAGTCCTACATGTGGAGAACTAGGTCTATAAAGTATCGACTACCACCATATTTGATTATAAACATCCCCAACAAGGGAATGAAGTGAAACTATAAAATGATTATCAGGTCAAGACTACTAATACAAGAAACCAAGTGGTGTATGACTTGTCCATTAAAATCTAGTTAGACCAAGTAGACCTCTTCAAACTTTTTGAATTTCCATACTTTGGTAAGCCTATAGAGGCAATACAGTTCCTCATATCACACTTCCATGAGGACTACATCTACTTCACTTGGTGTAACTTGAAGATCACCCCAAAGAGAATAAAAAATTCACATGACTAAAATGCTTGGGGATAAATGTGATGGATGATTTAGCTGATATAGAGGAGATTTAAAGGACTACCATGATGCTTATGTACAAAAAATAGGAGCATGTAATTCACATCAAGAACCTATAGGATCTTACCCTTAGAGTCATGATGTGGATCATTTCCACCAAGATCAGAGAAATTAATTGTTGGAAGGAAATGGACATGGCCCATCTATACATTGATCACCAAGTCTCACATGGACTAAAGTATAATTGGGCAATATAATTTATCTAGAAAATAATCAAGGACACAGAAAAGGCCACAAGTTGTCCAAGTATAGGCTTCCTTGGGGAGTAATCCTTTTATTGTTGGTCTTCGATGAGATCAAGGTACCCGATAATAACTTAGGCTCATTGAAGTGGGTGTACCATCCTACTCACATATCCCTCACTGAGCACTTCAAAGTATTCAATTGTGCCTAACACATCATGCTTATATACAAGGTAAAGATGAGGTATTGGTTTGATAGGATGAAAGTGGAATTTGGGAATGAATGGTGCATTCCAAAGGACTTACCCCCTTGGCCTTAGATCAAGCACAATTTAATGTAAAACAACATTACTCCCTTTCACGCATCTACTTGAATCAATTGGGAGAGCTTTCAACATGGCTTAAGCTACCATATGCCTTGTCTGCATGGTACTTCATATATTTTGTTTATCAGATATATGATGCATAATTGATCATTTTGTAGATGGAAAGGATCGATGTGGAGTACCACACCCTAAAAAAAATGTATGTATATCTAGGAAAGAAGGCCTTTGTGGAGAGGTCTGAGATGGACTTAACTAATATCAAGGTTAAGGATATTTTAATTGGGGAGAAAGTTCATAAAATCTATTATATGTTATGCCCCCACTAGTACCCACATGATGGACACACAAAAGAAAATCTCCCCCAAGCATCATAGCTATGAATAAAGGCATCAGAGTCGAGTATGAGTTCAAGTGGGTAGTAGGCCCAACAAAAGTAGCAATGGATGATAGAGGTACAACCCTATAGATCCATTGCTTCTTGCCCCTCTGTACCTCATCCACCTTCACCTCACCCTTCACCTTCACCACCTCATCCATATCCATCCCCTCACACTTCATCTTCTCTTACCTCACCATCCTCTACTCATTCCATTCCTCCCCACTCACCTACCCTAAACTATTTATCTCCTTATCCCACTCCCCCACCTTCTCCACCTCCATGATCACCTTCACCTCCACCATCTAAAGGACTACCAAAGGGTCTGCCTCACAAAATCCTCCAAGGTGAGTACCCCAATAAGAGTCCCCATAAGTACAGATCCATAGTTCAAGATTAGACTTTGAAAAGACTTCATCCCCAGTAGAGGAGGCCCTATCTAATGATCCCTAACTTAATTTTGGTGGAGTAGGAGTTAGTGAGATGGCCATATAAAGACATCAAGAGGCTAATCTTGAAAGGGACCCAAACAAGGGAAAGGGGACAACTAAAAAATAATAATAAGAAAGAGAGATGATCACTACATGTAAATGCTACCATTTTGGTATAGAGGACAAGAATCACTAACTTTGATTGCACTTCCACCCGAAGGATGAAACTCCAAAAATTAGGAAGCAAGAATCTTTCCTTTTAGAGATGTACAATGAGGAGCCCCAATTTGACATCCCACTAGATAGCATATTTTTGGCTTGGATGCTCCTAAACTATTGGAAAATACAACATTTTAAAAACTCATCATGGAAATATTTCACCAAAACATTTTTTTAGATTCTGATGTGTGCACAGTGGAAAGAAAACATGCTAGAGTAGTTGATATGTATAATAAAGTGCTTGTAGAAAAGCAAGCCTCATCGAGGAAGTGGTCTCCTTGAAGCAATAAATCCAATAGGCCATCAAGGCTAAATTAAGGGTTTTAAACCTTTGTAAAATAATTTTGAAGGAAGATATGGCACTTGTAGATGGTGTACCACTAGACGAGGATGCCATCATAAAATTAGAGACCCTAATCAAATCGATACTCAAGAAATGTAAGGAGTGACCCACACCAAGAGATGAGGGGAAAGAAATTAAATAGTTCACCATGATAATGGATGTTTGCAAGCATTCTTTGGAGAGGATTGGGGAAGTTATCCCCATTTTGGATGGAAAATTTTCATGTCTAACATGCCTAAATAAAGTCTTGAAAGCCTAATTCCATGATGCGATGGTCATGAGGTAGCAAGCAATAAATGATATCCTTCTAATAAAAGACCACAACGAGTGTGCTAAAACATTTAAATAGATAGAGATGATGAAATATGATATTAATAATCATCATCAGTAGCTAAATGTAAATTTTATTAACCTCAGAGGATAGGTTGATAAGGAGGTCTCTGTAATAGAAGACACTTAGAAGGAAGCTAACATAGCTCTAGATGAAAAAGTGAAAAAGATCGAGACTCCAACTCAACTCAATGTGTTGAAATAATCAAAAGAGGTCATTGAAGGAATAACTACCAAATTAATCGATGCATCATCCCATTGGGATGGGCTGAAGAAGGAATTTAAGTAGAAGGGGCCCAAATTTTTGGAGGATGCTAGTGTAACTTAGTCTAGGATAGACTAAGGGCATATTGTGGGGTGATGTTGGACCCTAAATTTTGACCAAGTATTATTCCATTTTGGCATATGATGCGGAAGGATCATTTTCCATTTTAACACAAGTAATAACATGATGTAGAAGGACCATGGTGTGGGAAGACCATAGTGTATAGCTAATTGGTGCAAAAGTGTCATGGCACAAAACTTGTTGGGTATGGGAAGATAATGGCTTAGGAGACCTAGTGCGAGAGGACCTAATAAAAAGAGAATAAGTCACAAGGGACCTAAGAATAGAGGACTCAGAACAAAGGAGAAAGACTAGGGGAGCATGTGGGAAGTAGAGTGTGAAGGATGTGGGAGTAGTCAGAAGAATAATTCAAATATGACACTTTGACCTTATTAATAAGAGGTTTTATACTAGCCTATGAGGGATGAAACACATGGCCATCAGAATATAACATAGAGTGAGGATCTAGGGCATAGGGACATGAGTTTATAAGAAGAACTAATTTTAAGAGCCATGGCTCTCTATTTTTTGGGAGTTTGTGTGCCATATATTCATGACATTTATAAGTATGACACTTGTTCAGGGCTAAACAAGTATAAATACCCCTATTGTAATAATTTGAGATAGATGGTATTTTGAAGAATAGATAATAGATTTTTATATTGTAATCCATTAATCAACTAATGAGAGATCAGTTTTTGCCAAATTATATCATGAGTGATGAAATAATCTAAGTGTTATGAGATGGATATAGTTTATCTCTGTATTATTGGTATATTTTTATTTTGTCACTACTCTTAGATAATAATGATGATCTTAGTAATAGTGGTAGTTACATTTGGGATAAGGAGGATAATTGTAGCATATTTATGGTATTAAATAATCCTTTAAAGAGATATATTATGAAGGATGAAAAAACATACATCATTTTTTTATAAAGCCTTCAAGAATTGGTCTCTTGCTATACACTTCAAGTAAGCATGAAGGAATTAACTCTCGCATGGTAGGTCCAGTGTGCTAGCTTGTTGGGAGAAACTTCAGTGCCAAAGTTGAAAGTAACTGAAAGAAGGCAACAATGGGTTATCACCTTGGGATCAAAAGTCCTTAAGTAATCATAGGTCTAAGCATTCACATGCTTGTACTTCATGAGTATTTCCTTCAACTTCTTCTTTTCATCATAGGTACAAGCCAGATTGATGTTAACATATTGAGAGTATTATTGAGTTCTCAAATTCTCTTTGCCAAAGTCAAATTGATCTATCTTTAGCTACCTTTTCTTGTCAGTTTGTGGATCTATGTCAAATATCCTTTCTAAAGATACCATCCCTATGGGGATTTTATTTTACTTGAGCTGTATGATACCATCCATCCTAAGGTCTTCTACTCCTAGAAAATCAAAGTCCTTTTCATCTATAATTTAGTCTTAAAAGGCCCCAAAATTGTTTATGAATTAGATAATATATTGATCATCCTTAAAGACCTTGAAATTTTCTACATTATCGAGGATTGAAGGGCAAGGTACCAGCTCCTGCGCCACAAAAAAAAAGTCTACATCTTGGACTTTGGGAGTGGTGTTAAGTTGGAAACTAAGGATGCCAATGAATATACCGTTTGGTTTTCTTCTCTTGGAACAACTTTGATGTTGAAAGCCTTAAAGGGCTCAATCAGGTCCTACGCTCTATGTTTGTATTTATTTAGGTACATTAGCTTAGATTTATATTTCATTATGACCTAGTTGACCACCAATCTAACTCACTAAATACTTGTAACTATTTGACATCATTTTCTAAGGAAAAATATAGGCCTAGGATTAAGGCTTCATATTTAGCCTAGTTATTGGTGCAAGGGAACTATAATTTGTATGCTGATAGGTACTACTTTCCATCAGGGTCAATCAAGGCCACACCAACACATGATCCTTATTTTGATCAAGCACCATCAAAGTAAAGGGTCCATAGTTGTAAAAGTCCTTTAAACTTTGGTACTAAGACCTATGTTTGATAGTGAAGGTGTATATACTAGCATGTGAGGATATAAAGTTAAGTTTATCATTCTTAGCATTATATTTTGTGATTATATATTTTATATTTTACTCTTGATTAATCCTAATTTAATTAGCCACACCCTTTCAAAGCAACCACACATGCAAAAAATTAATAGTTATGTATCCATTTAATGTTTTTGATCAAACCTAGCTAAGTAGCAGACCATAAGCCTCTAGGATGTCAACCACTAGTATGCTAATAACTTTTTATACACATGGCTGAGAGGCCAATTATATGTGTATATTTAGCAATTACCCAACATAAAGTACTGTAGATTTGTCTAATTATAGTTCTAACCTTTTTGACTTATCTTGGGTCAATCCTAATTTCTTGCATATGGTTGTAGAAATCACATTGGTTGAAGCTCATGATCCAATCAGACAATTGTGAACATTCTTATTGAATATTATGACTATTAGTAGGAAGGGTGGAACCTTAGGTTTGTCCTTATAGATCATTACATTTGCTTGGGTAGTCTTGGATTTATTTGCATAAGATCTTTCGGTCAAGGATTTCAGTAGTAGATCCCTTTGATTGATGATCTAAGGTAACTCATGTAGGGTGATATAGGCTTTGATCTTCTTCATATCCTCTAAAATATTTTACCCCCTTTGTTTAGTGACTCTATGGGCTACATTTGATCCCTTTCCTTTGGGGGAGGTCGATTATTGTTGCTCTTCATATTTGGAGGAGTGATAGCATTATTATTTGGAGGTGCAAAGGTAATGAAAGGCTAATTATTTATTATATTGTAATTATTTATTTGAAACTCCTAGAAAGCATGGAATTCATCTATGACATACTCTGGTTAGTTATCTTCTACTAGAAATGGAAAGTCATATATATCAAAGACCTTAGAAATTATTGACATGATAGAAGAAGAAGGTTCATTAAGAGATATCTCATATGGATATGTTAGTACCTCTTATCTATCTATTTCCATTTGAAATATTTCAAAGGTCATACATAATTCTTCACAATCGAGTTATCGAGGCTTGGATGTGTTGTGAACTTTACACCAGTTGGGTAATGTAGCCTCCATGACGTTTATCTCTGACATCTTGTTGGGTAGCAACTCAACATTATTCCCTTGCCTATTGAAAGGTTAGATGTATCTCTGGTAACTAAAACTCTGGTTGGTGTCTTGTTCACCGACATTTCCTATACACTTTTTACATAGTCAATAACTCATTACTTAACTTATGTACCATCCTCTATATGGAATCTATCTTAACCTTATTATAATGAAATACACCTCAGGTAGTGAAAGCATTGATTGGGACTAAAGCTTACCTTCTATGAGGATCAATTACATGGACTAGATTATTAAAGAAACCTAAATTCTAGGTAGGTGCAACATGAGATAAGGGCAACTACATATGGGTTTGAGTTTGATTGTTAGCCACATCATTTGGATTATCACTTGGGATTGAATTTAACATTAGATAGTCCTGATAAAAATTTGGTCCTAATAAGCCTTGTGACTAAGGCTTCATTTATCTATCAACCTCTATAGCCTTGGTACACACTTAGATCAAATCTATAACACTGGCTACCCTGCACATAAAAATTATAGTTATAGGATCTAAGTCATTTTTGTAAATCTCTAGGGCTAATGTAATATTTGGCTTATATGAATTATCTATCTAGCTATACATTTTCTAAAACCTTGCATTAAATACCCTAAATGGTTCGTTAGGCTCTCTTTTCATGTTGGCAAAGAGTTGGTACATGATACTAGGTCTAGTAACTTGGCCAAACTATCTTAGGAAGGTGGTTTGGAATTCATTCTAAGATTTGATGGAACCCTCTATAATATTAAAGAGCTAGCTGTAGGTGGCATATTGTAGTGTAAATGGGAAAAGTTAGTAAGTTACATCCTCATAAACTACATTTAGCATCATTAAAGCAATTCTATAGGATTTCACATATCCTTTGACCATTCTGCCCCCTAAGGGAGAAAAGGTTAGAAGGTATTTATCAAGATTTATGGGGAGGTCATGGATACCCCTTAGAATATTAAAGGCAAAACCCATCAACCAAGGTTGAGCCATTGGATATGGGAGTGGTCATCTATTTGGAGAATATGATTGAGCCTGGGATTTCCTTAGAACACCTTTGTCTGACCTAAATTTTTTATGGGCCTATAGGGGTGAATGTAGCAGGTTATTTATAGAGGCATACCTAGTTATTCTTTAGGATATATCTAATATAACTCAAGAGACATTGAAGTCTAGATAGTGAAAGAGGCCCTCTTTCTAGTGCCAAATTCTATTGTTCTAAGTTTAAAACACACCAAAAAACATATATGAGGTAACCTATAACATTATGGGATCTTAATGAATATAAACTTCACTCTAGGGCATGAGTTGTGGGTATTGGGTCTTGTAGTGACTAGTGGTGGAATAACTATGAGCAATGCAACTACTAACTTGGATAGTTCGGATATGGACACAGATCTTAGATCTACTTAGGATGAATGGGATGATGATGGATCTACTCTAGAAACTAAATAAACCATAAATACAAAGAAACCACAAATATAAAGAAAGGTAAGGCATAAAATAAAATATATAAATAAAGAGCACAAATCATTCTAACTAGCTTTAGAATAAGGACAGGTACCACAGGCTAATGCTTATAACTTGTTGCTTTAGCACACAGAGCCAATAAACATGTCAAAGGGATTTGAGAGGGGTAAAATGAAATTAACTAAATGTCATTAGTTAAAGGTTTTTAATAATAAGATTACTTTAACATCTCCTAATAAAAGATTATAACTAATGAATAGAGAGAACCTTTAACTAGCTATAGCCCAGTCTAGGAAGTTACATTGAAATGGAGCTTTTGCACAAATATTAAAGATTAACTTAGTAGACTTGTTATATGAAAGTAATATTTATCAAGATAAAATTGTTGTTGCATATTATTAATTGACAAAATCTTACTAACTTATCACAAGCTATTTGAAATTGTTGTAACATATACCAAAGAACTAACCATTGATAATAAAAAACACATACTTAAGATAACATATAAATGAAATACATGGTTGTAAAACACAGACTTGAAAAATTACCCAAAAGATTTATTATATTTATTGAATGTCAAAATTTCTCCTCCCTTTAGAATGTGGGAAACTACATGTATATATAGGCTTAGGATGGGGATGTCAAATCGCTCAAACTATTTTCAAAGTTTATATCTATTTCAAAAATATGTCCCGAAGGAGTGAACATGAGACATCTAGAAAAGAATGCTGCCAAAAAAAAAACTTGTTACAAAAAAACTGTGATACCACTAACAAACATCATTCTAAAAGGGATTTACTATGATGAGGTAGTTGCAATTATGGACACCTATGTCCTAGTAGTTGTTGCTATTGTAATCAAGGTCACAACTAAGGTTAGATTTGTTGCTTGCAAAGCAGTTGTAACTAAACTGGCTAATGGAGACCACTTGTTCACCTAAAGGGGATGGCTCACTTGAAAGTCATTCTCAATGGTCTTAAAGTCTAACAAAGATCTTTTGAAAAGCTTGGGGAGCCTATCCATTAGTTTTCTATGTACTTTGAGTGCAACCCTAAGCTCTACATAAAGAGACTCTATTTGAAGGACCTTGCTTCTTTAAAAATTCATCAAGTATTATTGTTTATCATGTGTCTTGTACATTGTGCCTTTAACTTCTACTTTGAAACTATTCACCACTATCTGAATAAGGTATTTAGAGATTGCCTTAAGGACCAATTCTTTGCTTTTATTAATCACACCAGTAAGACTCATCTCCTCCAAAATTATAGTGGCCTACCTTTTATAGATAATTGCACTACATTCCACATCTCTTGATGCCACTCAATCCAACTGTCCCTCCTATTATCTACATAATTCCGGGCCCACACTGCATCTGGAGAAATTATTAAATTAATTTGATTCTAAGCCTTATCCCTAGCTGCTAGGCTCAAAAAATATAGTTTGGATTCTATCTTCTTCATATCCTCTACAAGGGAGGATACATGCTCCCATTCGAGTTGTGATTCCTTGTTTGCATCTCTTATTAACTAGAAGACATCATATAACTTTCTAGCCTATCCTTACACACTAATTATAAAGAGGATGAATGGTACTCCCTTCCCATAGTGCCTCTAAAAATTTATCATATCCCCTAAACATCTCTTTTATCACTCCTCCTATAGAGTTCATAAAAGTATAGGGGTCTTCTCTATAATTGCCCAAGTCATAGGAGTGGGTTCTACATTTCTTAGTCAACTAGAATACATCTTCTCTTTATTTTAACTCCACCCATTGTCCTTCAACCATTATGGTTTTTCTTTTGATTTTCCTCATAGTCATAGTCTCCTTATCAAAATCAAACTTAAATATCAACTATTATATAATGACCAGGTCCTTCTTGCCTTCCTTCTCCTATTGTATTTTTGATACCATTCATATTCAAGGTAACTAGTTATTGTGAAGGCTCTACCTAGTCTGCAATAGTGTAAGATGGGGATTGCCCTAGGGGGAGCATATATTGGGAGAAAATGTTTTTAGTTGAGTGAAATGAGGAATATCTCTTCTCCATCCAGTGATCCTTTTGGGAGACACTATCAATTATCAATTTCCCTTTGTTTGACCTTTTCTATGTTGTAACCGTAGTGGAATCTATTTGGGATGGATGATCAATTAGTAAGTCCAATTCAATGGATGGTTAGGGAGGAGAAACTAGGGAAGTAAATATGTTGGTGGAAACTAGACTTTCAAAATTCACTTGTTTATTAAGTCCATAGGGTTAAGGACTTGAGTCTGTAAATAATTAAAAATTAGGAGAGGTATTGAGCAAGTTTTGTAGATAATCTATTATAGATGTATGAGTAAACCTAGTAAGACCTTTATAAGCTTGGTTGGGGGATGCCACAACCTAAATTATAGGGGTTATGGTTGGGATTTGTAAAAATTTCATTGATACAACTTAAGTTTTATTTGCTTAGGAAGAAGATTCTAAAGCAAAAGGAATAACTATAATAGAACTAGTTAGGATAAAACCAACTATAGTAATAGGTGAGTAATAATAAGTTGGTGCACTCACCCTTTGTGTAGTAACAACCTAGGAAACCACTTTTATAGATAGAATTATTGTGTTAGGATTTGTCAAGGTTAGAGGTACATTTTCTAATTGTCCTTATTTTAAAATGGAGGTTTCAACTCTACTTCATCTCCTTTTGCTCCATCTTAATCATGAAGCAATTCATTTGAGCTTGAACTAGTCATCAAAATTTTAGTGTCCCCCAACTGAGCTTATTTTGGGAACCACTCATCCTCTGAGTCTCTTTATGTGGTCTCATTAATTGTATTAGATAAGGATGTTTCTATCTTGTCTTCCCATTCTTCCTCTGTGGACCATTCTCCCTCTATGAGATTCCCTTTACCATCTTCATCATTATTTGATATTTCTAGGGGTTCTATTTTCTCAAAGATTTTATTTTATCTTTTTCTACCCCTAAATTTTCCTTTGAGGTTCCCTTTATTAGAGTGTCTTAAGGGGAAAATTAAAGAGCCTTCATATTTTTATGATACACTAAAGGGGGTCGAGTGGGAGTAGTAGTTGCAAATGAAAGGGGGGAGAAATAGTAGGTGAATTCGAATGGATAGTGGGTAGTGATGAGGTGATGGTAATAATGGTTGATGGAGGGGAACCTTGGGAAATAGACAAACCCAAAATTAGGGGAAGGAAAGATAGGAGGCATACCTATTGTGCTGTCATGATTGGAGGAAAAGGTAACACAAAAAATTGGCCACTGAGTTGAGCTATACTTGTAGTATTTAATGTTATGGTATCTAGGTGAGGAGGAGTGGACACTATGGTGGTCACTGTAATGGTGACCACTAGGATGGAATGTTGAGGGGTTCCCTAGGTGATTCCCTATTCACTTCTTATAGAAGCTTACCTAGATGGTCTAACTTACTCCTGTCTTAGAATTCCAACCCATGAGAGGGGTCTTGGATGGGGTTTCAAAGCCCAATTCTCTTTCTCAATTCTTAGAGTATCCTCCTTTGTGGTATTCATATTATACTGAATATGTCTAGCCACCACCAATTACATATTTAATTTGTTCATCCTAGTATGAACTTATATGTCATTCAGGGCATCTAGGAACACATCATCATGTGGATATGACACATGGCCATAATCAATTTTCACCCTAGCTCTAATTCTATTCAAGTGGTTTCAAACCTTTATCTTGGACCCCACTATCTATAAGGTGCCCATTTGAATTCATAGGATGTTCTGGGCCTACACATAGGGTGAAAACACTCTTGTATAGTGTACTAAATTTGGCCAATTCTACTAAGAGTTGGGTGGACTACCACATGTTTGGCATTGCTTAGGGTAACATCCATTGAATCTTCTAATTAAGCCATTAATTCCTACTCTAAGACCTTATCCGACACCAACCGAGGGATATATGGGAAGGGCTTTAGTTCCAACCACTCTAATAATTATATAATCTAGGCATTATTATCATTTAAAATGTGTACCCATGGATATTCTATGACATGGAAGTATTATCACTCAGATGCACACGTGATCATTGGTTATCTCATTGTAATGATGGGAACATCCCCAAAGCATGGGACCCTTATGTTCCTTGGGATGAGCCTTTGATGTAGGATGAATTCCTTCTATTCTATACTCACTTAGTTTAAGGCCAACATGCAGGCCTAAAGAGTAGAAAGGTAAATCTAATACTAGCCTAAACCTAAACTTTTTAGGGAAAATGGAAGGGAGAAGGTAAGAGATGCTAAAATATAAAAAAGGTGATGTGCCTAGAATAAAGTGAGTGCTACTACTACCATAAACACACTATAAACCTTTGAGAACAAGAAGTCTCCACATAGATTATACCAAGGACACTCAAAATGCATTAGTATTTTTTATAGAGGTGTGTGAACATAGTGTGATACTGAGAGGGATGACAAATGATCGATAAATAATATCAACACAAACTTGAATACACATAAAATACGACTTGTAAGTGAGTTTCAATTTCAATGAAGAGGTGTTGGTAATGGACAATGGTTAAAGGGGTAAACATTACCCATAGATAAGGATCAACAAACACAAATAACACACAAAACATTAGAAAAAAAGGAGGTGAACTTAATTCTCATTAATCTACAAGATTTAGCCAATACAAGTGCTTTTAGAGGGTAAACTTTAGTAGCGTGAGGTTACTAAAAAATGTTGATCCCTTTACAAGTGAAGAATCAAAAATTTATAATGAAAAAAACTATTTTACAATAAATACACCACTTGGGGTGATGGGTGTAACTTTTAATTCCTTTACAGTGCTATGGGCATGCCTTTGATTTCTATCTGATAGATCAAATTTGGAGTTGGTGGTAGGATTTTTTTAGGGTACACATGTGCATAAAAGAACATAAGATTTCCTTGATAAGGTCAAAGAGTGGTGTGTACTCATATTCTAACATCTGGTAGCCACTTCTATATTTACTAGCTCTAACACATCTTAGGTTTCACTCAACTACTTCTAACTACCTCTTGACACATGGCACTTTTTGGTTAGTTTTGAAGACCTCATTAATAATTGTGGATAACTTTGTATTGAACATGTGGCTCATATGGGGACAAACATCATCTCGGTGGGCTCTTAGAGGAGCCCTTTGGATTGTCAATTAGGAGGAGTGTAGGCATGACACATGTCCTTTAGAGGGACACTTGTCACTCTTGAAAAGGGTCATGAATGGTTATACACCATCAAGTCTTAGATCTGTTAGTCTAAGTGCTTACACTTGTTAGTATTTAAAGGCTCTCATGTTGCACTTGGGACATGTGACATCATCTCATGGATTGTTGGATCATACTGGGATGCATGGCAGCTCAGATTTTAATTGACTTGCTCATGAGATGAGGGATTTCTACACGTATCCCATGGATTTAAATTCCAATAGCTAGTTCATCTATGAGCTCTCAAGATGATGCCACATGGTATATTTTAGATTCAATAGATTTACTCCAAGTGTCATATGTGGAGCACCTTTCCTTCAACCAATGGTGTAGCTTGAAGTTCTGATAGAAATAAACTTGCATTGGATTAGTATTGGGTTGCCATATGGAGAGCTAGCACTACTCTTGGGCAAACTGATAACTTTTTCATGATAAGTGAGCATCAAGATGTCATGCTTTAATAGTGGAAGAAATCCAAAACTTTATTTAAAATATATTTACACCTATTTATTTTGGGCTCAAGTGTAGGAAGATAATGCTTGCATAGACTTTACTGTTAGAGGTTTAGATTGCACCTTAGTTGAAAATAGAAGTGTTTAGGTCCTACTTCCAAACCTAGCTCAACATGGGACTAACCCCAAGCTATGGTTATCCTATAATGGGGTCAAATATCTATGATTTTTAATGAGTCTATCTCCTCTGATGCATCATTTTAGCTCATTCCCATTACTAAAACCTACTAATGACCAAGGAAAAAGGAGAGAGCTATAACATGAAAGGAAAAATCTAAGATAAAGATGGTGATGCACCTAAATTATGGTTGATCCACTCTACTTGACTCTTAAAACACTAATGTAACAAGCATCATGATAAATCCAAGATTCCAAACATCTATCATATATTAGTATTTCATGCAAAGGTTCACCAAATGACTAAAAGCTGAGGGAAATGAAGGAGAGGTCTAAAGCAAGACACTAACCAGTCACAATATCCACATGCAAGCTTTAATCAAAAGATGTAAAACACTAAACATGACCTGTGTAACTAGATGACGTAGTAACTAGGTGAGATCATGACTTGACAAGGGAAAGACTTCTACCACATATGCAAATCTGACATGTACACATTATACCAAAATGATGAAATCTAAAAAGAGTCTTATATTCATTTCAAGAGGTTACAAGCTCCTTATTGGTAGAGTTTAATCATACCTAAGAGAGGGAGTATAGAAAATACCAAGAGGATCCATTTTTTATCTCAAAAGCCTCTATATATAGTAGAAAGAGAGATAGGAATAATGCATTGAAGAGTGAAGGAAAGTCCTCAAGATCAAGAAGTGAGGTGGAAACACTTGATTGATTTCTATTTTCATACCTTGATCAACAGAAATATCTCTTTTTATCTCAATAATGCTCAAGATCCTGTCATTGGCTGAGACATCCCACTAGAAGACAAGGGCTTATTATGTATAGTGTCAAACTCTATTTGAATGAAAATAATGCCATTAACTACTTTTATGACTACCAGCTTGCCACCTTGGGGCCCTGAGTCCACTTGATGTGTTTATGAGGATAAAATCCTTCAATTTTGATACTAACAGTCTCATGTCATGGATGATAGTTACTACCTGATTTGTCAATGATGGAGCCATGTTGATAGATGGGACCCTTTGCTTTAAATATATATCTAATCTATTTTTTATATCTAGATAATAGGTTCATCTATAGATGGAAAACCAATCTATGACCATAAATTTTCCTATAGTTGTCCATAATTTTCTCAATGCCTGGTCTCATTTAGCCACCAACTTGTTCACCTTTGATCTATATTAGGTCCAAAAGACATAATATATCTCTACATAGCCTTAATAGTGGAGCCTTGTCTAAAAATATTCATTTTGGTTCCATCGAGATCCACATCAAACTTGGTTCCATATATTTCCACCATCTCAAGTTGAACTTGAGATTGGTTCGTTATATTTTTTTGCCCAAGGTTAAAAACTGGCTTACTAATCTCCATAGAAAATGTCTTCAGTTTGATCCTCCCCATTGGTTGTCGACAATCAAATTTGGCTCCATTAACTTCTTGACCTTTGCTCACTCTATTGATTTCGATCTATACGATCAAGCACCAACCATCGATCTTCCCTTTGATTTATCAACTTTATCCCAACTTGTGCCACATGTCAAATGCACATTCATTCTCAAGATTTTCTATCAGTCTACAACCTCATGAGCTTATGCCTTGTGTTAACCTCTCAAGCCCCTTAATTGTTTGACCCATCTCACACTATTAGATCAAAATGTATGATTGAGTGATGAATATTAGATCTACTGGGACCCACTATTTGAACCCAAATGATTAACTCATGAGCTTAAAATTGATGTCTATACTCCCATCAAATGATCATCAAATTTGAACTCCATTAGATTTCTCTTTTCTATATCTTAAATTTGACATCTACGTGACCATCAAATATGTTTGTGATCCCATCACATGATGGGAGTGCAGACATTAATTTTAGGCTTCAGTGGTTTTTTTAAAATCAAATGGTTATTTATCAGAGCCTAAATTTGATGTTATCATGAACCTTCCTCTCTGCAAGTCCATCTTCAAAAGCTTATAAATTGAACCAAAAAGCTCACACAAGCATGCAAAGTTTTGAGGATGATCCTAGTATGTAAAAATATAATTGTGCATGATCCACTAGTTACACAAGGATTTTATGTGAAGATATTAAATTCATAAGCTGGATGGTCCATTTACTCCTATCTGACATCCTGGTGATGATCTGGTAAAAAATGGTTAAGTATGAAAACTTAGCAAATTTTATCTGAGGAGCCAACTTTGAACATGCATAAATTTTGTCATGCTTATATGCATAGCCTAAAACTTAGCACATTATAACTAGGGACTAATATGAACAAACCCATGTGATCATTTTATCTTGAGACTACTAGACATGTAAGATATAGCATTATAAAACTGCCCACTCAACTCTATTTGAGCTTCTTTACAAATTAGCTAAGTATGGAAACTTAACAAAACTACCTAAGAGGCTAACTTTGAGCCTTCATATCTTCTGATGTATTTTGTTAGATGACTTAAAATTTTAAACATATGTTCTTAGGATTAAGATGAATAGATACATATGAACAATTCTTATTAACTCATCCACACATGATAATGGTGGTTTCAACAAACTACCTACTTAGAATTTCTGCCACTAGAACCAAAATGTCTAGATGAACATAATGAAGAACCATATAAAAACCATGCACTTCCATACTCAATCCAAAAACTCTTGAAATTCCAAAGGGTCTCTATAACCTATCCATCTACTCATCCATTAGCAAATTGATCCATATGAGTACAAGCTTGGTATGTGGGCCAAAAATTGGCCAACATCTTTGGTGAATCATATAGGTTTTATGCCTGTCTATACAAAAGAACCCAAACCATGTACCTAGTCTAGTCCATTGTGCATGGAGACTCTTCTTGGATCCAACATATTGACATATATTTAAAACTGATTACCAATCCTACTCTAACCTCTCTTTGAAACAAACACAAAGGCCAAAAGGAACAAAAATAGAACATAGTGCCCAAGGCACTTATTGAAAGGGAAACTAACCTAAAACAAAATGGGGACAATAAATAAAGGTATTAGAATTTGCACTTAGAGGAATGCATGAAAATTATTATAATATGTAAAAAGCTATAATCTACAAGTATTTCCACCTGGGTCAAATGGGAAACTATTTTGTGCACCTTGAAACTTTGAAACATACTTGCCTTTTCTTGATAGCTCTCTTTTATAACTATGAGAAATTGGATGCCCATGTCTTTTTGGAGAAGAAACTAGTTCCTCTACTACCAATTTTATGTGCATGAATTGTAGACATGATTCCAAGACTTAATCATACTCATTCCAGTTATGGAATTTGCAAGAACATCTTCAGTTCTTCCTCATTCCTATACTACTGATCATGAGCACATAGACCAACTTGATGTGTCTCCTTTAACATATCTATAAGGTTGACCTCTAAGGGAGATGGACCTGATCTTGTGACTTATTGAGGTCATTTGAGCTCATTATCAACATCTAAGAGTAGAGAGATGTCTGAAGTTGGAGAGAAAATTTGATAACCATGTTTGAAATTTCAAACATGTCATCTCCTGAGAGAAAAACTGCCTCTTGCTTGATGATATTAATCCTCTTATCATGCAATAAACCACATTCAAGTAAAGAAAAACCTAAATGTAATATATCAAACAAATTAGAAGATTTATTCTCATGAAGCCATAATTCAATTGGATCCTTTTCAAACCAAATGTCAGAAGTAAGCATATCAGTTTCTTGACCATAAACATGAGGCTACAAGCCTTATTTTGACATCTTATATTAGTCAATCAATACTAATTAATTTTAAATATCAAACTAATGACTGAGCATGCTCTCAATTTCATCTTGTTCTTCACCTACAAGCTCTTTTTCTTCAAGATAAATGATAGTTTTTATGTTAACAAGGAACTCATGGAAAACATCATCAACTTGTCCAACTGGGACATCCTTCTTTTATACATCATAAACTTCTTCCTCATTTACTTGTTCTTGTACTTATATCTCATCCTCTACCTCAACTTTCTCTTTCACTTGTTCCATCTTTGCATCATCATGGAAAATTAAAGCATGTTTGTCTTTGCCAAGAGGTGTCCCAATCATGATTTCTTCTTCCTAGTCACTCAAGTCACCTTCATTTCCTACTTCTTTACATGCATCTTCTTGGTTTACCTCATGTAGGAGAGGCTCTTTCATAAAGAGTGGCATAACAAGTCCATGAAAATATTCAATAAGATAAGAGAGGTCTAAAGAAGTTACCAAGGCACCTAATTTTTATCCTAAAGTTTCTCTTCTTGGATCACCTTCACCTTCTATTCATGTTTCTTTACTTCTTGAATGGATCTCCATGAAGGAAAGGCTCTATGATTTTGAGGGGAAGGGAGTGGAAGATGCATGGTTTCTTGTTTGACTTCCATAATCACCACTTTCTCCTTTTTCTTCCTACTACTTTGAATGGATTTCCAAGATGGAAATGACCTAGTTTGTTGAAGAAGGGAGGGAGTGTATTAAGTGACCTTGGATTTACTTGATTGAATGATTTGGTTCCAAGATGAAAAAGATATAGGTTCCCCTTTAGATTTGTGATTATGGTTCTCCTCCTCTTTCCTTGTCTTTAGCTCCAAATCTTTGATTTACTTCAGTATATTCTCTTGAAATAGCTTCTATTTAAGGTGGTTAGTGGCTTCATGAAGATAGGAAACACAAGAAGACTCTTGAGGAGGGATGAAAGGGGTTTGGATAGGTTTAAATCCTTATTTAACTTGGGTCCTCAAATCTAGATTTGCCTCACTTCACCTACCCCATGAATTCACCATTTGGTTCCATCTTAGAACCTTGAAGGAATTTATAAGGGGTTCTTGAGGAAGGATAGAGTATTGGACCCTAACAATAGGCTGTTCCGAAACAATCTCCTTTCTTTGACATCTCTCTTGGTTAGATTTCCAAAAAGGAAAGGTCTAAGGAATATATTATTAACTTGGAAAATTAAAAGGTTTACTTGGAATGGTCTCTTGGGGAGGAATGGGTGGCACATAAAAAGGTTGAGGTGGTGTTTATAAAGGCACATAAGATTGGTGAAGTTGGACCTGCTATTTCTCAAGGCCTTTTAACTTGTCCTCAGTTCTTTAAATGTAACCACCTACATCCATCATCTCACCTTTTAAATTATTATAATTTTATTTCTTAATAGGTATCCATTATTCTTTTATTTGCTACAATGATTATCTCACATGATGAATTAGGTGAGTAGGGACATCTTGGCCATAACATTTCTATGAGCACAATTCTAGTGCATGCTTGTTAAGGCTTATTAAAGTTTGCTTAAGTGATGATATGGATAGCTCATGATAGGGTTGATGAGGAGCATTAATATGTTGGGATTACTATCCATATGGAGGATTAGGGTAATATTCTTACATATATGACTGAAATAGGTCCTCATGTTGCTAGTGAGGATCATGAGGAAGGTAAGAGCTATTGCCTTGATAATAAAGATCACGAGAAACTTGCCAAGGCTCCTCATAACTTTGAAAAAAATATTGGTAGGGATTTTAGGCTCATATGGATTAAGAGGGTCATATTAGAGCTACTGATAAAGAGGTGTATAATAGGAATATTCACCATAACTATTCATATTGACCTCATGTCTCAAACGAGATGTAAGAACTAACTAAATTTTTTAATGAGACATACCTGGTCTACTCATAACTAGAAGATTTAATTTGGAATCACCATTGGTGCTAATTTTCTTACTTTCAAAAGCTAATCAGAGGAAAGACACACAAAGGTCTTTCCATTGTTTTGGACCTTGTCCTACTGAGCATGCTAGAACTGTTGGAGGTCTAGATTTCACTCTAGTTAGAAGCAGAAGTGTTCAAGTCCTACTTATAATCCTAGCTCAACATGGGACTAACCCCAGGATGTGGGTATCCTATAATAGGGTTAGACTTCTAGTATTTTTAATGAGGCTAGCTCCTTTGATACATCATTTTAGCTCATTTCTTCTACTAAAACCTACTAATGACTAGGGAAAAGGGAGAGAGGGATAACATGAAAGGGAAAACCTAAGATAGATATGGTGATGCACCTAAATTATGGTTGATACACTCTATTTTACTCTTAAAACATTAATGGAACAAGAACAAGGCTAAATATAGGATTCCAAACATCTGTCATACATAAATATTACATGCAGAGGTTCACCAAATGACCAAAAGCTGAAGGAATTGAAGGAGAGGTCTAAAGTAAGACACTAACTAGTCACAGTATCCACATGTATGTTTCAATTAAAAGATGTAGAACACTAAACATGACCTGCATAACCAGATGAAGTAGTAACTAGGTGAGATCATGACTTGATAAGGGAGAGACTTCTACCACATATGCAAATCTGACATGTACACACTATACCAGAATAATGAAATATAAAAATAGTCTTGTATTCATCTCAAGAGGTTAAAAAATCCATCTTGGTAGATTTTAATCATGCCCAAGAGAGTGAGTAGATAAAATACTAAGAGGATCCATTTTTTAGCTGAAAAGCCTCTATATATATATATAAAAGAGAATAATAAAGATTAAAATAATGCATTGGAGAGTGGAAGAAAGTCCTCAAGATCAAGAAGTGAGGTGGCAACACTTAATTGATTTTTGTTTGCATACCTTGATCAACAAATGGATCTCTTTTTATCTCAATAATCCTCAAGCTCCTCTCATTGGTTGATAGATCTCGCTAGAAGATAAGGGCTTATTATGTATAGTGCCAAAGTCTATTTAAACATAAACAATGCCCTTAATTGCTTCTCCAACTACCAACTTGCCACCTTGGGACCCTAAGTCCACTTGACATGTTCATAAGGATCAAATCCTTGAATCTTGATATTGATAGTGCCATGCCATGAATGGTGGTTAGTACCTACTTTATCAATGATGGAGCCATGTCAACAAATGAGACCCTTTGCATTAAATAGATATCTATTCTACATTTCATATCTAGATCATAGGTTCATTTATATATGGAAAACTGATCTAAGACCATTAGTTTTCCTATATTTATCCATATTATGTTTGATTCTTGGTGTAATTTAGCTACCAACTTAATGACCTTTGATCTATATTAGGTCCAAAAGATCTAATTTATCTCTATAAAGCTTGGTCTCAAAATATTTATTTTGGTTCCACTTGGGTCCACATCAAACTTGGTTCCATGTATTTCCACCAGTTTAGGTCGAACTCGAGCTTGGTTCCTTAAAATTATTTGCCTAAGGTCAAAAACTAGCTCACCAATCTCTATTAAAAATGTCCAAGGCTTGATCCTTTTCCCATTGGTTGTCAAAAATCCAAATCAGATCCATTGACTCCTTGACCTTTGCTCACTTCATTGATTTTGATCTATATGATCAAGTACCAACCATTGATGTTCCCCTTGACTTGCCAAATCTATCCTAGCTTATGCTACATGTCAAATGTGCATTCATTCTTAGGATTCACTATCAATCTATAGCCTCACACACACCATGTGTCAACCTCTTGAGCCCCTTGACTATTTGACCCATCTCACATTGTTGGATCAAGATGTATGATCAAGTAAGGATCGTTAGATCTATTAGGACCCAATGTTTGAGCTTAAATTGATAAATCATGAGCTTAAAATTGATGTCTACACTCCCATTAAATAATGTTCATGTGACCATCATTGACGTTCACATGACCATAAAATTTAAGCTCCATTAGATTTCTCTTTTATACATCTTACATTTGATGTTTGTGTGATTGTCAAATACGTTCACGAGCCCATCATATCATGGAAGCATGAATGTCAATTTTAAGCTCCAATGGTCTTTTTTAAATTAAAAATTTATTTTCTGGAGCCTAAATTTGATTTTAGAGTGAATTTTTCACTCTACAAGTCCATCTTAAGAAGCTTATAATTTGAGCTAGAAAGCTCACGTAGGCATGAAAATTTCTAAGGATGATCATGATATGTAGAAATATAATTACACATAATTTGATAGTCATGCAAGTATACTTAGTGAAGATATTAAATACACAAGTTGGCTGGTCTATTTGCTCCTATGTGACGTCTTGGTGATAGTCTGGTAAAAAATGGCTAAGTATGGAAACTTAGTGAATTCTATCTAAGGAGATAACTTTGAACATGCATAACTTTTATCATGCTTAGATGCATGCCCTGAAACTTAGCATGTTGCAACTAAATACTAAGCTAAATAGACCCATGTTACCATTTTCTCTTGAGACTACCATATGTGTGAGATATAGCATTATCAAACTGCCCACTCAGTTTTATTTAAGATTCTTTGCAAATTGGCTAAGTATGGAAACTTAGTGAAACTACTTGAGAGGCTAACTTTAAGCCTTCATATCTTTTGATAAATTTCATCATATGACATAAAACATGGCACATATGTTCTTGGGACTAAGCTAAATAGACCCATATGACCAATTTTTCTTGACTCATCCACATGCGGAAATGGTGGCATCAACAAACTACCTACTCAAAATTTATGCCACTAGACCCAAAATGTCTATAGATGATCACAATGAAGAACTAGATGAAAACCATGCACTTCCATACTCATTCCAAGTAATCTTGAAAATTTGAAGGGTATCTACAACCTATCCATCTGCTCATCCATTAGTATCTTAATCCATATGGGTACAAGCTTGGTATGTGGGCCAAAAATTGGCCAATAATTCCTTGAAGTGCTTTGGATTTCACATGTGCACAAACCTTCTGTAGGGATTTGACAAGCCTCATGCCAACTAGGGTGACTTAAAAAGTCAAAATTTTTGGTGACCTCTATGGGTCACTTTCCTACTAAGTGGTAATTCAATAGCCTTTGAGTGATTTATTGGGCATAAAGTCTTTAGAACTTTTGATCTTTCTAGTTGTGAATGTGATTATCTATATACCTTTAGTTTTTTGAATGAATTGAGACTTCACCTAGAAAAATAAGAACTTTACCAAAGGTACCAAGAGGAAAAAAACCTAGGCTAAGAGAAACACTATGTGCAAGCATTTGAAGGAATTGAAAGTGCTCTAAAACAAAGCATGAAAAACACTTAGGGAAATGAAAAACATCTGATCTACTTATTTACAATTATATAAGGGTCAATGGAGATCATTCTTGAGATGAATCTCATTGAATGGGATAGGTAGATTCTCCCCATTCAATTTATCAAGTTAGAAGGCATTAGATTGATTAAAACTAATTATGGAATATGGACCACTCCATATTATGCCAAACTTAGTATGATTTCCAGCTTTTACTCTATCTGCATCTCATTTTAGCACTGAATATCCTTATTGAAAACTCCTAACAGTGGCTTTCTTATCAAAAACCATCTTGGTTTGCACTTTTTAGAGCTCCATAGTGCATGTAGCTTGCACTCTATATTTTTTGAGCTTAATCAACTTGACATATCATCTTATGAGGGGATCATTCTCAAGCAACTCCAATTGATGCATGAGTCATAATGATGGAAACTCAAGGGATGTAGGCAATCTAGCCTCCCTTCCATAGACTAGCATGAAGGGAAAATTCCTAACTCTTTCTTGGATGTGATTTGATCAGCTCAAAGAGTGGTTCTGAGCTTCGTATGCCAAGCTTATTGGTTATCCTCCAGAGTCCTTTTTATGATGCATATTAGATTCTTGTTTGTGGAATCAACTAGACCATTACCTTGAGGATAATAATTTGATGAAACACTCAAATAGATATTATGATTGATAGTCCATTCATTGATCTTGGTTACAAGGAAGGCTAACACATTATCAGAGATAATGGTGGCAAGATGCCAAATCTCATTATAATGCCTTCATAGAAGTTGAGGATGAATGCCTCATTAGCCTCTTTGAGTATGATCGCTTCCATCCACCTTTTGAAATAGTCTATGGATATGAGAATCTATCTGTTCCCATTGCTTATTATAGGTTAATCATGCCTATGAAATCTAGGCCCCATTTTTCAAAGGGTTGATTGGCTTGTATTGGGCATAATGGTAAGGTTGATAACCTTTGTTTGCCTATGAAGAAGGTGCATTTATTGAAAATTTGCACATATGTGTGTGTATCTTTAAATAATGTTGGCCAATAATACCCAGCTTGCATGGTTTTCATAGCAATGGTCTTAGGCAAATAATGATCTCTTACAGTGATGTCATGGAATTCTTAAAGAATTATACTTGTTTTCTTTGCTTCTACACACGTCAGGAGAATTACATTGAGATATTTCTAGAAAAGTGCACCTTCTACAAGCACATAGGGAATGGAATATAACCTACAATGCCTATGCTTAACCTTATCAAGTCCAAGGGGATAAATGTTGTGCCAAAATAAGACTCTCATATCTTGTGCCTAGTCAGTCGAGGCTTCTAGGCTTGTGCACTCTCTCTCATGCATCACTAAGATTATGCCATATTTCAGTATTGCCACTTTAGCTAATTTCTCACAGAGTCCCTTTCCTTGTACTAACTTGGTGACCTAGATGTCTATGTCATATTCCATCACTTTTGTGATCCAGCTAGCCCTTTTGTCACTGATGTTCTTACTAAGTAGAAATTATGTGATGCTCAAATGTACTACCATAAGTTGAATTTTTTTTTTAGATAGCATATGTCTAAATTTATTGAGTGCTCTCACAATAGCAAGGGTATGCTTCTCGACTAAGCTATGGCATAAATTATAGTCCTTCAACACTTAGATGAAGAAAGTAATTGGTTGCTCCAAATAATCATTATTTTGCTATGTAAGGATAGTTGAGATGCCTTTAATCCCACCAAATGCATAAAGGATGAAATCCTTGTGGTAGTCAGGATTGATCCTACTGGGAGCCTACATGATGGTGTATTTCTTGGATTCAAAACTTTCTTTACCCTCACACATCTAATTGATTGCAACATTATTTTTTAACATCATAGTGAAGGGTTTGGCTAGGATGGCAAAACCAAGCACAAACTTTCTCATAAAGTTTATTCTCCCTAGGAAGCTCTGAGGACTTTTCTTATGGCTTAGAAGAGGAAGAGATAAGGTCATCTTGACTCTGTATGGATCAATTATGAGTCCTTCCTTGGAAACAATATGCCATAGGAGTGAACCTTCATGAGATGTAAAGATTCATTTGTTAAGGTTTAGAGATAGTTCAATCTCTTGACACCTTTGAAAGACTTTCTCCAGATGGCATAAATGATCTTCTGTGTACTTAGAGAAAATAATTATATCATCAAGGTATACTAATATTATTTTTTTGATTATTTCCTTTAAGTCTATGTCCATGGCTCTCTAGAAGGTTACAACTTCATTTGTCAAACCAAATGGCATGTTCTAGTATGCAAAGGTTCCCCACTTAGCGGTGAATGTAGTTTTATAATGGTTACATTCCTACATGAGGATTTGGTTATATCTTGAATAACCATCTAATAGTGAAAATATTTCTATGCATACAACCATTTGCAAGATTTTCTCCATTAGTGGGAGAGGGTAGTGGTCTTTTAGAAAAGCCTTGCTTAGGTCTCTAAAGTCTACACAAAGATGTATCTCCCCATTTTTTCCACACCAGTACCAAGTTGGTGACCCATGAGGAGTGCTTTATCAAAAGTATTATACTAGCCTCAATGAGATTTGAGAGCTCATTGCATATCAATGGCTCTAGATTTGGATTGACAGGTCTCTACTTTTAGTGCATGGGTTGTGCATCAGGATGGAGCTTAATTATGTGTTACACTAAGCTTAGATCAAAGCCTTTGAGATCCTTATAACTCCATATGAAAATGTCATCATATCTCCTATTGAGTTGGATAAAGCTCTCAATTTTTAGTGGGGAACATTCCCTATCAAATTTTAGAGTCTTCCCTTCTAAAATGATTATGGGAGCTGAGATATCATCCTTTGTGTTCATGTTGCATCTCTTACCTTAGAATTGGTTGTTAGAATTGAAGATGATTTCTAGGGTGACTAGCCCTTTTGGTACTTTGTTTCCACTTAATTCGATGACTTGCTCTTCATATTGGGCTTGCAGCTATGCTTGTTTGAAGGCATAAAACTCTACCTCATCTTATAGAAACCTGATGGTTTACTGGTCACTCTCTAATACTTGCTAATTGTTAGTATTTTTAGGAACTACTGGTCTGACCATGAGTTTGATGATCTATTCAAACTCCTTCATTATGTCACATGTGATGTCATACTACGTGTCTATGATCATAAGCCTATCTGCTTCACATTTTGCACTCTTGGTATGGTAATGATGTTAAATGCATCAAAGCCTTCAATCATATCCTACACTCTATGTTTATAAGCTTTCATCAAGCCATTCTAGTCATGATCTATGCTATAACATGGTTGACAACTAGTTCACTATCACCTAATGTCTGTAGCACCTTGATTCCTTTCTTCTATGCCAGCTGAAGGCCTTGGATCAATGCCTCACACTTTGGAAATATTTTTCATGTAAGTGAACTATAGTCTAAAGGCATAGAAGTATTTCTCCTTGTGAGGTGAAACCAACATGACACTATCTCCTACGCCATTCCTACTTTGGGAGCTATCAAAGTATAATTGCCATGTACCTTTAAGATTATCATGCACCTTTGTGAGTTGAAGAAGCATAAAATCCTCCTTCATGATATAATATATGCCTAACCCTATCTCCACATTATCATATGGATCAAAATCAAAATGTTTACATGCCCATTCATCTAACATATCATCTAGGATCTCCTTTAGTGGTGTTGCATCCTCTTGGAGAATTGAATTCTCCTCTTGGTCAAACATTGCACGATTTTGCTTAATTTGGCTGGGAGAGTATGGATCAACATGGCTCTTGAAAATAGGCTCTACCCTTATGGTCAGATTTATTCCATATCTAGTTCTTAGTAATATATGTGACCAATTTAAAGATAATATCTGCCCATCTTCACCATGAAATCTTTAGAGATGCAGATGGTGAAGTAGGTAAGTAAGTCAATGATTGTGATGTCTTGTGCAATGGAGAGGCTTGAGCATATGTTTAGTGTAAGATTCAAATCTTTTGATGACCCCTATAGCTTTGACCATCATGTCATTAAGCTAGACCACTCCTTTTGAAACCAACGAATATGTAATTCCTAGCATATCCATGATCTTTTTAGGTATCATCGAGCTATTTGTGCCTAAATTGATTATGAAATTATGTACCAGATGTTGCTGATAATTAAGGAGACATAAAATGGAGTTAGATTATTACCACTATGCACCTGCACTTCTATTTTTAGTTGACACAAAATTGTAGAGGTAGTGGGTGATAGTTAGGGTATCCTGTATTCTTGAAAGCCTTTCAACACGTCTTGTAATAAATTCCATTGAGATGGAATAGTGAGCGCATCTAACATAGTTAGGTTGAGGTTCATCTTCTTCATATTTTCTACTATGTTGAAGGGAACCTAAGATCCTTTTATTGGTGGTCATAAGGGAATGGTCTATTTTGGTGTTGGTGCACTAGTTTGAGGTAGTCCCTCTTTATACGTAGCCATTTCTAGGTGCAAAGGTTGTATGAACACCTTAGCTTACATGCCTATGTGAGTGATTTAGGGTATAAAAGGCAAGGGGACCACATTTCTTATGGATTCCTATGTATCTCTTCTCTTGAATCTCATATTGAAATTAATTGGAGTGATTCCTCTAATAGGCACGTTACCTTGATTTAGATAGTTAAAATCCTCTTCTTGCCAATTGACAAAAGTAGACCCATCCTATGGTTGAGCTAGTGCCTAGAATTCTACCATATGTGGAGTTGTACTACTTGTTTACTCTTGTGATTGAGGAAAAAATTACACCATAAGTTCTTGGTTCATGATTGCATTTGTGCTTGTAGCTTGATCATGTAGTTGAATACATGGGAAGCACCATTCAAAATCATGTGCTAGATTATTATATACTGGGATAAGGAATCTAAAAGCACTAGCAACATCAACCTTTTATACATAAGGCACTCTATTATATGTGAGTTGATTTTGGGTTTTGCACCACCTTAGCAGGGAGGTCTGTTTGACTAGTATTACTAAGTGAAGGGTTGATGAGCTCTAGGATATTATGCTTACTACCTTTTTAGAATAATAAGTTCATTCCCAAAAATTTTTAGTAATGATTTCACTTCATGTAATTCATTAGAAGAGATGGAGGATAAAGTAGGTGGAATTGTATTGGTAATTATTGGTGCTAGTATGGGTTGTGAATCTACTTGGTTAGGAATAAGATCTATGAATATAGGCATATGGGGTCTAGGGGTAATCTTTCTTGCTTAGATAAAATATTTCTCTATGTGTACCACAACTTCATAGGTATTAGGTAGGACTGCACCTCCCATGGACTGAATCATCAAAGCTATATCACTGTTAAGGGATTTTATAAAATACAAGAATGTAGTGTTTGGAGATGGCTTACACAAAGGTGGGATTCTATCTAAAACCCTCTAAAATCTAAAGTTGAAGTTGACCATCATCTCATGCAGGGCTTACTTTATGGTCATGAGCTACTCTATCAAGTATAAGTGATCACTCTAATCTTTGAACTGCTTGCATAAATCTTCACCAAGATCATCTTAGCTATGAACAAAGTTTGATCTCAAGCCTCGGTATCATTAGAAGGATTTAACCTTGAATGAGGAAGCAACTTGACCACAATGTTATCCTTAATGATATGGTGTACTGAGTAGATATTTGCGATATCTTGAATATGCTTGACAAGGGAAGTTGAATTTTTGCCCATGAAATATGACAAAATTTTGAGGGATACCACTAGGATGTCATCATACTATGTGAGAATTAATGGATTACCTCTATTAAAAGGCACAAACACTTGATTCTTTGGTACAAACATGAATGGGATTAAGAATAGGCCCCTTCTAGGTGCAAAGAACCTTCCAAAATGGAGGGGTAGATTGCATTCTAGGGGATGACCATCTTCCACTACTCTTTCTAATGGGGGATAAAGATGATCTAATTCTCCTTCTAGATGGTGCTGGAAGCTCAGTGAAATGGAAATCAATGCCTCTTGTAGATGATCTTGTCTCTTTTGGCATGTAGATAGGGGGCTAATATTTATGGACTAGAGATGCTTGGAGTCATCATGTGATCTTACTAAGTGTTTGTTACACTTATTAACTAAAGATTAAACCAATGGCTTATCTCTTTCTTTAATTGTTGGTCCCATTGAGTGTGCTAAAAAATGTTACCATTTTAAATGTGCACCCTTGGATGTTCTATGGTGTGGAAATATTATTTCTTAGTAGTGTGTATAAGCATCGGTTGTCTTATCATAACTACGGGAATGTCCTCAAGGTGTGGGACCCTTACACTCCTTGGGATGAGCCTTTGGAGTAGTCTAGATTTATTTTATTTTAAATGCACTTGGTTTAAGACCAATGTATAGGATTAAAGATAAAAAAGGTAAATCTACTGCTAGCTTAAACCTAAACTTTTAAGGGAAAAGGGGAAGGATAAGTTAAGAGATGCTGAAATATAATAAAGGTGATGAGCCCAAAATAGAGTGAGTACTACTACCATAAACACACTATAAACCTTTGAGAATAAGACATCTCAACATAAATTTCACCAAAGACACTCAAAATTCATAAGTATTTCACATAGATGTATGATAACTTAGTAAAACACTAAGAGGGATGACAAATGATCCACAAATAATATCAACACAAACTTGAATGCACATAGGATACAACCTACAAATCAGTTCTGAGTTCAATGAAGAGGTGCTAGGAATGGACAATGGTGAGAGGGGTGAAAATTACCCATAGACAAAGATAAAAATACATAAATAACACATAGAACATTATAATAATGGAAGGAGGTGAACTTAATTCTCATAATCTATAAGATTTAGCCAATATAAGTGATTTTAGAGGGCAAATTTTAGCAATGTGAGGTTGATAAAAAATGTTGACCCCTTTATAAGTGAAGAACCATGATTTTATAGTGAAAAATCCTATTTTACAATAAATTCACCACATAGGGTGATGGGTGCAACTTTTAATTCCTTTATGACACTCTGGCCATGCCTTTGAATTCTATCTAGTAGATCAGATCTAGAGTTGGTGACAATATTATGTTAAGGTACACATAGAATAATGAAATATTTCCCTAATGAGGTTAGAGAGTGTCATGTACTCATATTATAATGTTTGATAGTTAATTCTACATTACTATTTCTAACATGTCTCAGGCCTTGCTTAACTACTTTCAACTATCTCTTGACATGTTGCACTTTTTGATTGGTCTCGAGCACCTCACTGACAACTATTAGTAACTTTGTATTAAATGTACAACTCAAATAGGGACATGCATCATCTCAGAGGGCTCTCAAAGGATCCCTTTGTATTGTCAACTAGGAGTAGTGTGGGCATGACATGTGTCTTTTGGAGGGACACTGGTCACTCTAAAAAGGGGCCATGAACAACTATACACCATTGAGTCTTAAATTTGTTAGTTTGGGTGCTTACACTTATCGATCTCAAATGGCTCTTGCATTACACTTGGGATATGAAACATCATCTTGAGGATAGATGGATCTTATTAGGATGCATAGTAGCTTGGATTTGAATGGACTTACTCATGAGATGAGGGATTTCGACACATATCTTATGGATTTGAATTTCAATAGCTATTTCATTTGTCAGATTTTAGGATGATGTCACATAGTATCTTTTAGATTCAATAGATTTGATCCAAGTGTCATGTATAAAACACCTTTCCTTTATCTAATGGTGTAGTTCAAAGTTATAATAAAAATAAACCTACCTTAGATGAGCACTGGGTCACCATGTGAAGAGCTAACAATACTCGTAGGAAAATTGATAACCTTTTCTTGAGAAGTGAGCACTGAGATGCTATGTGGTAGTAGCAGAAGGAATATGGAACTTTAGTCAAAATAGACCCATGCTCATCTATTTTAGGCTCAAGTGTAGGAAGGGAATGATTACATAGACTTTAATTGAAGCACTTGGGATTTCACATGTGCACAAACCTTTTGGAGGGACTTGGTAAGCCTCGCACTGACTAGGGTGACTTAGAAAGTCAATAGGTATATCTAATAACTACAAATCCTTCCAAGAGTCCTTCTGATATGGTTAGATAATATAGGCATATCCTTGTCATAAATAACCTGGTAACCATTAGATTGGAGGTCTCTATTAACCTGGTCATGTTATTTCTAAATTTGTGGATGTGAAGGATATTGAATTCATCATAAATTCTATTCTAGGGATATTCAAGTAAAGGTTCCCAGGGTTCTTTGAAAGTTGAGTTGTCTACCCTAGTTATGGCATCCACTAGATAAGACATCATATAAAAATTGCCATCTAGTCAATTGTTTGAGCTACTAATGTGGTGGACCAAGTTAGCACTGATGATTTATCCTATGGAAATGAACTTGGTGGAGGTGAGGATGGTGTCTATTATGAAAATAAAAATCTCATTGATGTAAGTTATGCTTAGGAAACCATAGATTTTGTTCAACAAGGCCATGGTGATCCTAATTATTCATTTGAACATGGTAATTGGGATGGTAGAGATGAGTCCCTTGACCTTGAAGGTGGTTGGGTCATGTACCCATTCCTACAACTTACTAGTTACATTATTTATTGAAATTTATTGGTCAATTAGGGCTTGTTTTAGGCTACTTCAGGGTGAGGGAGACAATAATATTTCTCAAAGGAATGCCCACTAACATAGGCTACAAGTGTGTTGTGCTGATAGAAATGTAAATTTTTTCTAGAAAATTGGTCATTCATAAGTAAATCATAGATTAAGTTGATTCAAAGCATCACCCCTGGTTTTACTACTACATCATATAATCTCACTAATTTAATCACCACTAGGTCTTGTCTATACCTTCGTATAAAGGCTGAGAGTTTCTCATTAGGGCCACAGGATTTTGTTGCCTCAAACTCTTCCCAAATAGTTAAGTAGTGCTTGAAATCATGATTGAGAGCCACTTTATCAAACTTTGTATTTGTGTATTAATCAAACCCTATAATGGAATATGTAGAGGGGGGAGGTTAAAAATTTGAAGTAGAAGCCATGGTTATACACTCAAGTTAATTATCTAGAACTATGTGGATACTAAGTTGCAAATAGATTTCGAATTCATATTTGTAGTCATTAATTCGATGGTAATGTGGTTAATATTGAATTGGATGATTGTATATATTGCCTCCTAGATTTACTTGCTTTGATAAATTAAATGATTTTTTTTGGCCAATTCATGTGGATTAATGGCTCTAATGGCCTTGGCTCCTTTTTGATTTTGACCATTTTCATATTTTGAATTTGTTTTGTGATGTGTCATCCTTTTGTGAATCCCTCTACTAGATGGTTTTTCTTTTTGGATCTAAGTGCTTTGTCATCCCTTTTTCAACACTTGTTGACATACCACTCCTTTCAAAATCATTGCCTTTCTATTGATAGACCCTTATGTAGTTTTGGGGACACATGGTGAAATTTAGCCTCCCCTATATCCTGGTTCTTTATCTACCTTGTTATATGCCTATTACTACTTTAGGCTTGTGGAATGGTGACACCTAGTGAAATCCCATGGTCTCAATTTACCCTAGAGTACCATATAATATTTTATATTTACATAAGATCCATATGAGTGGGATGATGCCACATGTCATCATCCTGATGCTCTACTTGCCCAGAAGTGTCATACTTCCACTTTTTACTATGTAGACTCTAGGTGAGTAGGATGATGACATGTGTCATCATCCTAATGCTTTGCTTTCCCAAAAGACTTAAAAACTCTTATAATTATTTGATGATAATAATCCCATAGGATTATGACATGTCAACAACTTTTGTTACTTTTCTAGCCTGAAAGTTATGTATATTGAAACTTTGATCTTGCTAGTTTTCAGGTGAATGAGATTGTGACACTTGGAAAAATCCTAGCACTCCACTTACTTGAAAGTTATTTTAAAATTTTATAAGTGTTTGGATGGCCACGAGTTATCAAGATATCATTGGGTGGCACTAATTTATTTGAAGGTTGAATTGTTAGATTTCACCAATGCAAAAAAGGACTTTTAAATGTAGAAGGTGATGAAGGCCTAAGAGATCCAATTTGATGCAAGATACTTGATAGAAAAAAGTTCTAAGGAACTTGTGTGTTGAATAAAAGTGTCAAATATAGGAATGAAAGGTGCAACCTCAGAGAACCTATACACTTAAGAAGCTTTAAAAATCCATTAATAGCTTACTCTGAGTAGAATAAATAATAAAAACTTGGATAGTTAGGGCAATGACAAATCCTATTTATCATTGAGGTAAACATATTCTTAATTATAAACCCAGACATAAGAACCTTGGGAAATCCCATCTTGTTAAGTACATAATGAATACTGATAAATGATTTTATACATCATAGATAGTTCTTTTTAGGTTAAAATGGGCCCCTATTCAATTTTTTTGAGGGTGGGGATGCTGAGTGCAATAGTAGGTAGATGGGTCGATCTTAAGAATATATTTGATTTTAAAAAGTAGTCATTACTAAGAGAGGGTTGGTCCTATCAAGCCCATGTTAATATTGATTAGTGATACTAAATTAGTCTAACATTATTGACCCATGCATAAAAGGAATAAATTAAGGTATATGAATGATTGTGAAGGATATTACATAGGTTTTAAATAGGTATCAATGTTATTGAAGGTGTGTAATAATATAAATCAAGTATCAAACTCATAAGGTAGCATGTAGGTGTGAGAGATTGATGAGTTAGAATCATATTTGTACACACATGTCATGCATGGTAAATGCATGCCAATCTTATCATTATCAAGTAATTAATACCAAGCTTTAAATTCACTTCTTTATACTAGTAATGGAATTACTAGAGTATCAAAAAAAGGAAAAGATATATTTGAGTGTGTATAACACAATTTATCTTTGATAGGGAGCTCTAATTTTTCACGTCACTCAATATCAAAATATACAATAAACATGTGTAGTCAATGTCTATAAATTAAAATTTGAAATCTGAATCTAAAAATTTTAAAATTAAAGAGCAAGGATGGAGTACACATGTGTGTTGGTAAAAACCATATTGCCCTTATAACTTGATAGAGATGATGCTTCCTTGTTGAAACATTGGAGAAAGGTACTTTTCATTGAAGCACTTGGAGATTGGTTCCTCTTATTAAAGAGAAATGATGCTTCCATTTTGAATCACATGGAGAGTTGGGGTGACTGTGCCCCAATTTTGTGTTGATATGTAAACCCCCTGATTGGGAAGACAACATGTCTCAATCCTCATAAAAGTGGAAAGAAGTACATGATGTACTAACCCAAATAACTACTTAGAAAAGAAAGGGGAACCACATGGTGGGTTTATTAAAGGAATAAATCAATCACTATAGATGGCTTATAGATTCAATTTCATAGTTTTTATCAAGTTCACTCCATATAAAAAAATGCATGATTGAAATAGAATGAAAAATCTTCAATCACCCATCATGACCTTATATTTAATTATATAGTTTTGCTCAAGTTTTCTCAATGTAAAATAAATGTATGATTGAAAGAGAATGGATAATGTTCATTCCCCCATCATGACCTCAGTGTAAACAAGTGTGAAGTGAAATGAGACCCATTTGTCATTCAAATTATAAATTGTATTGTTGTGTATGTGCATGAACCAATATCATGCCTCATTAATCTAAAAGTGTGTATATGTGCATGAACCAATATCATGCCCCTTGAATCTATACTAATCAGTATAGAATGTTATTCATCTACATATTGAATATGATAATCTTTATTTCAAATGTAAGCATATGTGGAAACTATAATTTATATACATATGCCAATGCATATACACCCATTTGTGTATTAATCTATACCTATAATATGTATAGATGTGCCAATATATATCATGTAACTAACCTATATGATATATGAAGTGTTTTGATTCTCTAAAATCTATATTGTGCTCTAATTTATTATTCATGGAGGCTTATATCTCTATGACAAGCCCACTATAATTCTCCCCTTTTGAGATGAGGAATGTGTCATGTAAGTTACTCATCTCAAAATAATATTTAACTATATCATGTCATCTAAAAATATCACATCATGTATAATCATGTGAATATGTGAAGAGTATGCCATCATAGTAATATATATGTCAATCAAGGCATATATGTAGCATATGTGATGCATGGAATAGAAATGTCATGTCTAGATAGATGTATCAATGAAGCACACAATAGTAACCAAAACTTATATATAAATGAATAAGAATACATAATAGAGGTGCATGGTATGTATAATCTCACCACTCAATATTAGCAAGCTCAACAAGTATAATAATCTTATGAGTAATGCCACACATGAGGCCAAGGGCCATATACAAGGGACATAAATATGTCACAAAAAATAAGGCCAAGGTCCACATGCAAGGGACATATGATGTTGCAAAAAAGGGACATAAAGATGTCACATTAAAAAGGGACATATAAATGCTGCATAAAACAAATCCAAAGGCCACACATAATAGACAAACATAATGTAGCCTATCATGTAAGAGAGTAAAAACATCAATGAAGTATAAAATAAGTAAAGACTAGTCAACATGATCCATATGTATCCATGCCACATCATAGTATAATAATAGATCCATATAACACTGTGTAAGATATGAGTAACTATCAAGACATGTGCAATTAATCGAGATAACTCAACATGGAAGAAGGTTATAGAAAACTATAACCTGTATTGGTGAAACATGTGGAATAATATTCCCCAATATTGTCATGGCCATGGGGTAGAGGAAAGTTGAATATCTATATGTCCATATGTAACCTATACATCATGTATCATACTCATACTATGAAATGCATGTGTGTATGAAAACAATATGCCATCTACCAAACATAAAATAAATAAAATATGTAAATAATGTAATTTAGTAATCATGTCATGCTCATGTCTTAATTTTTATTTTTTGAATATTTTAAATGTTTTTTATTTTTTAAAACATTTTAAATGTTTTATGTATTTATGAAATATTTGATTTTTTTTGAAATATTTTAAAAACAAGGCCAAGTGGTAGTGGTTATAAAAATAGAAGAATGGGGGGGATCTGAATAATCTAAAATATGTGTAAAGGTATAATGTGCACTATATGTGATAGTATGGCAATGTGGATGAAGTAAAAATAATAAACATGCCCCCATTGTATATTTGTATCACAATAATGTAGCTTAATAGTGTACATAGAGATAAGGATCTATATGTCCCTAATGGGTAAGAACTAGTGTGCACTTATATAATATGTAGATATAGATGCATATGATTATGTAAGCTCAATGGAAGATACATAGGATGTATATGTAGTCAATATGTAGGAGTGAGAAAGTATAATGTCATAAAGGATGTGCACTGAAATCATTATAGGACAAGTGTCCTAGATGTATCGATTAGGATAACAATCAAGAGGCAAAGACTAATTGAAAATAAAGCCAAGGGATAGAATAATGATTGAGGCCATACCCTATGTATAAGATAGAAGGATATAATATGATGATCTAACTAAAAATCATGAATAAGATATGTGTTGATGCTAACTAAAAATGCTCATGTGAAGGTTTCATATCTGGTAGTATCAAACTATCATTATATTGGTTCAATATATCAGATATATCTAATGTAGTTTTATTTGTATCAAAATCTGAATTTAAATATGAATTTGTACACTAATAATATGCTATGTGATGCTATTCATCATTATCATGTGTAGGTTGCTCATGGTTTTGTCAAGTGCTTATAGTAATTATGATAGAGTCTAAACTGTGATTATCATTTAGTTGTAGTCTCAAATTTTTTGAAGGTGTATCAATCTCAATAAAATTATTTTCAATAATATCTCATATATTATGTCTTAATTTGAAGCATTTTTTGGTAGAATGTTCCAAAACTTGATGATAGTAATAATATTCATTTATATCAAAGCTATTTAGTGTGGGCATGTTTTTATTAAACTCTTATGGAGAGGAAGAGAGATAAGATTGTCCTCAAGTGACTTTTGTAATAGTATATGAGGAGGTGATGGTAATATATAAAATTACCACTTAGATAGAGCTAATGATTGAAGTTGTTTTGTTAGTTGTAATACTATAGTAACTATCGTCTTTGAATCATTTTTGTGATCTATCTTGATAGGAAAAGAAAAAAGCGATTGTAAAGTATAGTATTTTAAAGGATTATTGTTTGTCACATATGTATATATATTTCCATCATATGTAAATGTGATACACATATGTAATGTAGATGGTATTTATTTCATAATATGTATCCAAGGTTGGCCCAAAAGTAGGTTGTAATGTGTATCATGAAGTGTGACCTGAAATAGGTAATGCACTTGCTTTGGTCTTAATGTCACATCCTTTGAGATTGTGCAAAGTGGTGGCCATAGCCTGTGAGTTAATTTAGGAATAATATGATCCATTATTTTCAAAATTTTCATAATGACTCCTAATGAATTAAAAATGATATGTTTCAAACATTTTCAATTGATTTCATGTCAATGATATTTGATGAGCCAATGTGATATTATAACCCAAATAATATTGCATCACATTGGCCCACTATATACTCAATACCTATGCTATTTCTTAATTTTATCTTGATAAATGTATCCTAAATATATGAATAGTTTAGAGTACTGGACATATGTGTATCATACGTGTCAATATGAGCTTCTTTTTGTTGATTTTAGGAAATGTATATAACTATGTCTTTGAATTTGTAATTTCCTTATTAACTTTTAAATCTAACATGTATCTATTACCTTGTCATCATTTATGAGTGGATGTTAGAATGGGATGAAGAATGTCTTATGCATGTTTTCCCAATCCATGTCCTATATATCCCAAAATTTGAAAATACCTTAATCCAAACCATGTTGGGTGAAATTTATCATTGGTTCTCCAAGAAATTTATTTACCAAGTGTTTGAATAATAAGAGAAAAATATTCAATATGCTTTTAAAGAGATTACATTTGACTTTGCATAATTGTGTTGGATATAGTATTACTCAAATCGTAATTATCCACGAGGTTCCCCCTAACTTTGGGATAGTGGTAGAATGGACCTCCTTAGAGGGAAAGTAGATATCACCACCTTGAGGAAAGGTGGAAGAAATATATAATAATCCATAGGAGTGTGGTTAGGGTTTTGGGGATGATTAGGCATATGAAGTGCATAAAACTATGAAATAATAATGAATACAAGTAGAAATATGACCCCTAAAATCGAAGGGAATATAAATGAATAAAATTCAATAATGAAAAACCCTACAGATGAAATTTGAAACCCTATAGGAATGAAATCCTAATGGAAACCTATAGTTTTATACAGTTTAATTAGTGTACAGGTTCACCAATATGTTTTACCCTAATTCAATTTTATAAACCCTAATATAATAAAAATTAGTATATGAATTAATATTGATAGATATGACATTCAAACATAAATCTAAATATAAAATACTAAAATTGGTTGTAATGATTTGAAAAATGACATATGTTAAATATAGTAAGTATGAAAAAATGATGAGTACTTAGCTTATATGACTGACTATTTGATTGTGACTTTATTCCAATAGTGGAAAATATACTAAAGTAGGCTTGTGATTTTTCCAATTCAAGAATCATGTTTTTATCTATGTAGGGTTGATTTCATTAGTTCTGGGTCATTATCGACTATCAATATTAACCTATGCCAGTTAGTAATGATCTTTGTCAAAATATGGGTATATGATCATATGATCACCTTAGCTTTTCTCTAAATACTTTATATGTGTAATGTTGAACCTTGGTGATGTGCACAACTAAAGAAACTAGTCTCCTTCAACTTGAAACCCTAAGTGTGTTTGTGAGGGATAGAAACCTATAAAAAATGGGAAAGTGTAATAGGATGAGTTGATCCCAACCACTTGGTTTGATGGTTGACCATTACCTACGTATATGATAATACAAGGAAAGAAATCAAGCTACATATGTTCTCCCACCTAGTGTGACTGTGTAATTGTTTTCCTTCACTACATGTATGCAACTAATGGTTTGGATTTGATACTTAACAATTTTTGATTTAAATTAAATATAATATGTTTTAGACTTGGATTATGATTGTTGCTACTGACTGATTCCAAATTTTGGTAGAATAGGGAAAATTTTCTCAATGTGTAATAGTGTATAGATGTCTACCAGATAAAAATCAAGTCCCCTATCAAGTGAGGAATTGATTTGTATAGATACAAGTCCATTCAAGTAGTTTTTCATGCCACTAACACACTAGAAAAATGTACTGACCCTAAGGATGAATTTTATTTTAAAAATAAGCCATTGCTAGGAGAGGGTTAGTATTGTTAGGTCCAAGCTAGTATCGATTGATGATATCGACCCAGTTTGAAGTTACTAACCCATGCACATGATGATTGAATTGAGGTATGGGGATTATTATGATGAATAATAAGAAGGTTTTAAATAGATGGTGAGCTTCTTATAGGTGTGTAACATCATAAAATAAACACTGAACTAATAGGGTAGAATTTAGTTGTGAGAAATGTGGATTAGAACCATATTTGTGTACATATGTCATGTGTGATAAATGCATGTCAAGCTTGTCATTATCAAGTAATTAATACCATATTTTAGTATATACACATGTGCTCTCATTAATTAAATTTTAAAACTCAAAATTATCTTATTCCATAATATTATCCCATATTCCTAGCTTACCTATAATTAATCATCAAAATATATTATCCAAATTCCTACTGACCACCTCCATATGTCCATCTAAGCATGATATGTTAAATTGAATTGAAACTTGGTGTTCAACTTCTTTCACAATGTCTTATATAAATTTCCCACAAATTCCACATATCTCTCTGCTATTTTATACATGGAAAACCATGTAGCCTTACAATTTACCTAAAAAACAAATTAACAATGTTTATCACATCACTAGTCTTCTTACAACCACAAAATGTGCCATCTTATAAAAATATATCAACTGACATAAATACTAAGTCATTTCCTCTCTACATTATAGGTAGCACCATTTTTTTTAATACTTATGTCCTCCCATGGTATTTCTATAATAGGTAACAATTGATATAGCCCTGTATTTTAACTTCTCCCTTTGCTAGCTGACAACCTCTATAGTCATGAACATATTTATGCATATATGTTTTCATTCATGGACAAAAATATTTTTTACAAGCACTAATGTATTTTCATAATGAAAATAAACTACCAAACCTCCACTATGATTCTCCTTAATTAAATTATCTTGCATTGAACCTCTAGATTTGCACAATTTTCTTCCTTTGAACAATAAACCTTATTGAACAAATTAATCTAATCATGGTGTCATGCCACCACTCATTGGATATGTAGTTCCAATAATCCAAATGATCCACTAGGGTTTCGTAGAGGGGTAAAAAACAAACACATATTGGGATGAAGGACATAAGAAGACACTATAGTTTTAAGGTAGCTATCTGATTTGCCAGATTGCACTAGGCTAAAGATAGACTTACAAAATCATGTTAAGGATAACATGATCAAGCTCATAGAAAATAAGGTATGTCTATCTGGTCTAACCACAATAATGTAAGTAACTTTTGGTAAAAAACAATGTGTTTTAAAAAGGAAATAAAAGATATCTAAACAAGTAATCACTCTCAATAAGAAATAATGATTCAAAAATATGCAACCCTAGGGTATGAAATATGATTTTGAAAGAAAGTTATTTTCAAAGGGAAATGCATATATTTTTTAGAATCTATGCTAAATGTTTGTTTAAAATGAATCTATCTCTAGCATGTAATCTCTAACCCTATAAATAACACTACACTAAGCTAAAATAATGATTTCACCTTGCAAGTAAGGTGAATTGAGATCATGCTAAAAAATTATGTAAGAAACTACCAACCAAGAGTCCAAGTTTGATCATGATCAAAGGAAGACTAAGTTGCAAGTAGAACTATATCCAATATAATGCTAAAAATCTAGGAGAGAGAATAAGGTAAGAGTAAGTAGGATTTGTGAGAGCCAATCCAAATGCACAAATTAGGTTCAATGCCAACCAATACAACATGAGAGCAAGTAACAATGAAGGTAAAATAAATTATGGAGTAAAATTGTGAATCAAGTCCATATATAAAGTAAAAGTGTGGATTTCTCTCTAACAAGGAGAAAAAATCATAGTATAGGCTCAAGAATACTAAAAAGTGATAAAAAACTAAAGAATGAGTCAATAAGAGAACTCAAGAGAGATGGAGAGCTATCCAGCTATCAAGATGAGCTCAAAATAGATGAAAAATTGTCAACTCTAGAATAAAATTTGAGAGGCAAGTTTGGAATTGATATAGGGCTACCCAAATATAGATTTACCAAAAAATGACTAGTTTTAGCTATTTGAAAACAACTGAGAGTGAAATGGGAAAATTCTAGGTAAGTTTTGGCTTGGGATGTAGAATAATAGGCAAACAGGTAGCCTAGGCCATAACTTTGCCTCTAGGGCCTCTACAAGTGTGGGAAGGTCCAATGGGGTACAATAAAGGTCTGATTGGGTGAAATAAGGATGGAAGTCTCTCCAAATGATTGTTTAGGGTTAAACTAGTCTCTTGGTGTCTAATAGTAAGCATGCAAATCAAGCATATAATTATAATGAGGAGTAGGGTAAGAGGATTCATGATTACATATGCTCCTAAAATAAAAGTAGTAAATATTTAATAGATAAGGAGTGTTATGCAATACTTAAAAGACATAATAAAAATTAGGAAAAAGACATAAATGAAAATAGAGAACATCACCTACACTCACCTGATGAGAATAACAACATATGAAATATCAATAAAGAGATCGAGTGGGTACAAGTCTACGCTATACATGATCCAACTCCAACTTTAGTTACTACATAAGAAGGGATAAATGTGACATCAAACTAGAAAATCCAAGATGGAATTCACTAGAGCATCTATTTTGATGTCCTCTTAATGAGGGATGTGGGGAATCTAGAAATCCTTAAAAGAGGAGAGTAGATCACACCTACCTCAAAGAGGGGAAAAAAATCAATGTTAAATATGTTTCATACTTTGGTGAGCTAAGACATGGCTAAGAGTGAGTCAGAGAATAACCACATATATCACAAACCTAATGCACAGGCATCCGTTAAGTTCTAATAATTTTGTGATACTTGATAACATTATTCATCTTTGTAATAAGGAATAAACCAACTAAAACAAGCTCATGATCCTATGGGTCATCAATAGTCCATGTCATAGTCATAGGTACTAGGTTGCCTTGATTTCCATCATCAGTATGAATCACCACATAATGGTTCACCATGATGGGGGTCAAGGATGCAAGTCATAATGATAGTGGGACTATCTTAGTACAAAGTGAAATAAGCAAACTAAACAAGGAAGACAAAGAGTGTGACAAATATACAATCATAGGAAAAAGACCAATACTAGTCATAGTGAGAGGTAGAGAGGGGTGGTAGGAGGTCCACAAAAGATGAAGAGTAGCCAGGGAATACTAGAGCAAATCCTGAATAACCATAACCAACAACCCGCAACACCTATAGAGACTACAAAAAAAGAGATAAAAGGTGTTGAAGATTAATATTATTTTGGGTCATTTCCTAAGTCTTTATGAGTGTGTTAGGTTACCCTTTATTTGGGATAATATTGTATTCTAATTTTTATTCATGTATGAAGAATTTGTATTTATGTGAATTATTAATTCACATAAATCCAAGTTCTATGAGGTGTCACTCACCTCTTTATCCTCAAGATTTTAAAAGTTACTTGATTGTAATTCTTCTCCTCCCACATGCCACACACATCCTCTACACTTGTAAGAAGATTAGAGACACTTGACACACATGCTGAAGCTAGCACATGTATCTACTTATTCTTCCTAACTCTAGTTTTTGAGCTCTTCTCCTCCTCTCTTCTTATCTTTTAGTAGTTCTTTAATCTTGATCTTGTTCTTGCTCTTTCATCCTTGTGATGCTCTCTTTTGGATTCTTATTGCTATGTACTTGGAGTTCATTGATTGCAAGGCTTCTTAATAGATTGTTATATTTTTCTCTGTTTGATGGTTTCCCCACTTATCAACTCTTATTTCTCTTCATGTGATTGATTCACTCTTGATGTAATTTTATTGTTTTATGCAATCTTTAAGGTATTCAATGTTATTTAAATTTTGATATTTGGTAATATCATTTCATGGTATTGGAGTTGAGGGATATTTAATATTGAATGTTGAGCTTTTTATAGATTTGGAGGTGAAAAAGGAGATTTTTTCTTCTAACATTTTATTTTTACATTATTTTCTTAATTTTCAAGGTTTTGGGTAAGTAAATCAAGTTTTTAGACACATTTTGTAGTAATAATCTAACCATACTTTTTCAAATGCATTAAGGGTAGTATTTATTTGCCTTTTAACCTTTTTTTTGCAAGATTCTATATCAAGGTTTTTCATATAATTTATAGTTTATTTTTAGCTACATTTGAATTATAATTCAATTTTTGAAAATTTTTTAGCTATTTTCCAACTAAAATCCATCTAAAAAAGGGTTTATTTCTTTTTACTAGAATCTTTGTTTCTTAAAATTTTTCTAGATTTTGTTAATCGGTTACTAAGATTATGCTATCTAAATTTAAAAAAAATACAATTTATAGTTTTTTAGATATCATAAAAAATGTACCTATAATTTTTTTTTAAAATGTCGTTAAAAATTCTCATTTTTTGATTTTTTTTTGTCATTTTATTTTTTAGGCTATATGTGGTTTTGGTAAGTGTTTTTAATGCTTTTCAATTCAAAAATAAAATTTGGTTGACTTTCAAAATAATGTCTTTTTATTAATTCTTAAAAATAAATAAAAACTTTTAAAATTAATTTAAATCTTTTTCAAATTTAAAAATGATTTTTTTTAATTTTTTGAAACCAATTAAAATCAAAGGTTTAAATTTAAGTTTCCATGTGGAATTCTTTCTTCTATAGGATTTTTGATATTTTATAAAAATTTAAAAGCTTATTTAAAAAAAAAAAAAAGCATTTATGTATTCATTTTTTTAATGCTCTAAATTATAAAATGTCATTTATTAACTTTAATGTAATTTTTGGCAATTAATCAAAGAGACATTAACAAAGCACTTTGATAGTTTTTTTGGAGTTACATCTATAAGTTAATTGATAATTTTGTGTAAATTCATTTTTAAGCATTATTAGCTATTTTAGACCTTGAAATCAAGTTATTACTATATTATTATCCTTTACACCTTAACGTGCTTAATATAGATTTTAAACTTGCACTTTTTCTAGCATTTAAAAATACTTCTCATTACCTTTGTCTTAAAAATGATGAGATTATTGCTCTCAATAAACAACCTGCATGTCAAAATAATATTTTAAATACTTTACAAGCCTCTTTTATTGAGCAAATATAAATTATACAATCTTCCTTGAATGTTCTAAATAAAAATTCACATCTTTTGCACATGCCACTAGCTCTTATAATGGTGAAACTTATTGTGCTTCTCAAACACCTCAAACTTATTTGAAAACTTCTTCTACCAATCGTAGCTTAAAAATCATGCACAATTTATGCTATATGGGCAGTGCACTTAGTAAGTATGAAGATGAAATTATTGAACTTATTTTGCCTAAATTTAATACAAATTGTAAAAGTTTTGGCTATAATACTTCAAATGATTCTCATGAAAATTTAACATCTTATTGTCCTCCTCAATGCTAGATTTATAATGTAATTTATTTTGATTATATTGCTTCGAATGATCATGCTTTAGTTAAAAATGTTAAATCTTGTATGCATTATAGAAAACACAAAGACCACATATCTAACTATTAGAAATTGTATCCATGTAAATCTTGTGATAAATCAACACACGACACTTTGCATTGTTAGAAAATAACTAAATCTATTACTTCTAAGGATAAAACTATTTGGATTCCTAAAGAAAATGAATCTTTTAGAGACTTTAATGTCTTCTTGCAATAGTTAATCTAATGCTTTACGTAGAATATCATTTGAAAGTGACATATCTTCTTTGTCTCTATTTTGATAAAATCAAACTCTTTCTTACATTCCTTGATAATTATTGTATAAGATATATGCTTTGATTATGTTGATTAACTTCTTTTCATGCAAATTTACGTACTTTATGATGAAATTTATCTTTACTCCATTTGTCTTTGTTGTACATCTACTTTTATTACATTGTGTATGTAGATCATATTTTTAGAATATTATTTACTTAACTTAAAATATTAATGTTAGTTTTTCTTGCAGGTTTATGGATTATTTATTCTTTTTGTTGGTCTTTGTTCTATTATGGATCGACCACATTATTTGAAGAGGATTCTTGGATATTCTTGGTGATCACACTTTCTTCCTTGTGACCTTTGGTGGCACTTTTTCTTTTTCTCTCTTTCTAAATCTTTTATAATTCCTCTTGAAGGAAGTTTATATTAAGGGGGAGTATTATATAATTTCAATTCCCTGCCTTTATTGTAAAAGGTTTTCTCTACTTTTGTAACCATAAATTAAGCTTAAGGGGGAGTGTTAGAGATTAATCTTATTTTAAGTTATTTTATTAGTCTTTAAGGGTGTGTTAAGTTGCATTTTATTTAGAAAATATTTTATCTTAAGTTTTATTCATGTTTAGATAATTTATATTTATGTGAATTATTAATTCATATAAATCTAGATTATATGAGGTATCACTCATCTATTTGTCATTCTTAAGATTTTGAGAGTTACTTGCATGTAATTATTCTTCTGTTACATGCTACACACATCCTCTCCACTTATAATAGGATTAGGGATGCTTGGAACACACGTTGAATCTTGCACATGTATCTCCTTATTCTTCCTAATCTTCGTTATTGAGCTCTTTTACTCCTCACTTCTTACTGTTTACCATTTTTCCTCATAGGTAAAAATAGATCAACCCCCTATAGTCAAAATATTGTATAACATGATTTTTATAATGTTATAGGGTATGTTTCAACTCATTTGATGTCATTTCATATGCCATTCTAAGCTTTGCTCATAGTTTAGCTCAGTCCTTGTGCCATTTGGAAGTTTTAAGGGCCATTTTAGAGTCATATATGCAAGTGGTAGATTTTCATGGTGCTAAGCAGTTGTAGGAGAAAGTATAGAAAGCTTAAGTTTACACTTGAAAAAATTTCAGATTTTGGTTAAGTATTAGAATTCTCTTAGAGAAATTATTCTAATTTATTTGGATAAGTGTTGGAATTCTTTCAAAAAATTTGTTTCAAGTTTTTGGTTAAGCATTGGGAATTGTTTTAGACATTTTATCCAAAATAAAAGGATCAAAGACACAAATTATTTTATAAATTTTGTCCGTAGTAAAATCCTAAAGGTAATTTCTTTTGATAAATTTATCTAAATAATTTTATCAGAGGGTCATTCTTCAACAAAGTGTCTTGATACAAAAGTTCTGAAGGGCCATTTTATCAGCAAAGTATCCTATACAAAAGTTTTGAAGGTTTACAAATGTTGTCTAAAGAAAATATCTCATAAAAAAGGATAATTACAATTTTTTTTGGATATTTTATCCAAAATAAAAAAGTTGTAGACTTAATTCTTTCAGGAAAAGTTGCTGAGCAAAAATATTAAAAGCATGAATTCTTTCAGACATTTTATTTGAATCAAAAGGTCCATGAAAATAGCTAAGGACATAATTCTCGTAGACATTTTGTCCATATTAAAAATCTTGATGACCTAAACTATTTTGGGAAAAATCTTCTACATAAAACCTAAGTATGAATTCTTTCAAGAAAATTGTCCCACGATAATTTCTCCAAAGACTAATTTCTCTTAGAAATTTTATCTAAGACAAAAGTCCTAAAGAAAAATTATTTCAGAGGAAATATCTTGGAAAAAATCCCATAACAAGTTATTTGATACAAAAGGCCCAATGAAAATAGCTCACAATAAAAATCTTGAACAAGCAAACTCTTTCAGGGAAATTATTCCACAACAATTTTCTTGAAGACATATTTACATCAACCAATTTATTTCAGTGAAGTTGATCTAATAGAGTGGTGATAGGTATACAAACATCAAAATCAAGTTCAATAGTCATCTATTGGGGTCCAAATATTGATGGTCATGCAGACATCTTTGACATTCACATGAATGTCAATTGATGGGTGTGCAGATGTCAAAATTAAGCCTCATGAAATAGATATTTGAGTTTAAATGGTAGGTCTAGATAAATCCAATGGTTTATATTAAATTATTCATATTTATCTAATGGTGTGAGATGATTCAAAAAATTAAAGAGCTTGAGAGGCCACCATGTGGTATAAGTGCATAAAATATTAGACTAACAGTAGGATCCTAAGATCAATGCATGATTGACAAGTGGTATGAGAAAGTTTAAGATGATAGAAGATTGATGGAGCATGTTTAATCATGCAAATTAGGATAAAAAACAAGTGAGGGTAAAAGAGGTTAGCAAACCTTGAGTGTAAATGTGTAGGTGATAAGTGACATAAGCACGTGGGTACTAGTAGAGGATCTAAGGATTGTGTTCATTTGTATTAGGTGGATCAATAGAGTAAGATGAGTCAAAATATCAATGATTTAAGCAAGTTTTTAATGTCTAATCAAATAAAGGCAAGCCTAGGTGATTTTGATGAAGGTTGATAAAGTAATTTTTGATGTGGAAAAGTAAATAAAAGGTATAGAGCTGAGTTTGAGTATGATCTAGTTCGAACCAAATCCAATGTTTCAAAGAATGACACTGAGGTGGACATGCAGACTTTAATGGTTTCATCTTCAAGACCAAATGCACGAAAGGACCCTTCTTTCTAATATTGCATGCCATGATGAACTAGTGAAGAGCAGTTAGCACTAGGATAAAGCTCTAATATATTGATCTAATTGTTATAACTAAATTGATGCTAGAACTTAGCTCAAAACAACTTGATCTCACCATTACAAATATCAGAGAAGATCAAGGAGGGAATAATGTAATTGTGTAATCACTTGAAGTGACCCAGATCAATCAAAAGGTCTGAATGAACATAGTTTGTAGAGGGAGTTGTAACTATAATTCAAATAGAGTTGTGCTCATTTTGATTCCATTTCTCAATGTAAAAATCCCTCTCTCTTTCTCTCTTTTTCTATAAATATAGCCTTTGAGCTATTATTGAGTATCCCTCAGGTTGGTACGACTAAACTCTACTAGAGTTTGCATTCTACACCTTTTAGAGTAATGAATAGAGTATTTTTTTAGTTGTTTTCTAAGATATGCTTAGTGTTTATATATTTTTTGATATGAAAAAGTGGTTTTCATATTCTCTTTGTAGGTGTAAGTTGAATCTAGGTGCTAATAAACTTTCTTATAGGTCATCTAGAGTGTCTTAAGATTGATGTCTCAGGTGTAGAGTGGATAGTTGACTGTAAGCACTTTCAATCAATCCTTACCCTCATTGTCCTCTAGCTTATTTCCATAAAATTGACCTCTAGGTGAAACACTATTGCTTGGAAATCATTTTATACATTGCATTCATAGTCTATTAATATGTTAATAAGTCAATCTTGGGAGTGGATCCTTAAATATTTGGTGCATCACCTCCTTTATATTAGGTTATATTCATGCATTCTCTAACTCTTTTCCCCATAAGTAATCAGTTAGTATAAATAAGAGCATTTCAAGATACATTCATGGATCTAGCCCTTAAATTTGGAGGCTCATTTCAAATATAGGTACACCCACAAACCTGGAAATGTTCCCATGTTACCCAAATAGAGAAGAGGATTGAACACCCTCTTCTAGTGTACAATATTTGGTGACAAAAATTATGGCATGCTTGATGAGACCCATTTTCCTCAAAGATAACTTGTCAAGGTGAATGCTGGTCTTGACAACATCAACTACAAACTAGTGTGCTACTCAAAATTTGGCAACTCTTTCATGGTAAATTTGGTTTAAGTCTATTTGTTTTGTTATAAACATTCCACAATAATTCATTATTCTCACTAGGTAATCCTATTCTAGAACATCCAATCCTATTCACCCATCCATTCATCCTGAAATTCCTCTTGTAGTTCAGTATCCACAGCCTAATCTGCCCTTTGAAGAACAAGCATATTTTGTCAGACAGGAAGAGGAGGAAAAGACTGAAGAAGTTGAATATCTTAAAGAATAAAACATGGATAGACCTCATGCTTTACCAACCTTAAATACTGATAATCCAATTCAACTTATAATATATGATGTCATTCTTCCTAACACCATGAAAGGTGTGCCCACATTCAATGGTAAAAGTCATATCACACCTAGTTAGCATAGTAAATATGTTTCTAACTTTTATAGTTTCCAAAATATTATTCAAGAGAACATTTCCATTAGAATCCTTGTTGTGTCCATTAAATGTAATGCTCTTGATTGGTATACGACTCTATAAGGTGGATGCATCATAACATGGGATGAGTTTAGAGTGTTGTTAACTTCCAGATTTGGAAATGAAAGTGACCATTCCTCTCTCATACATTAGCTCAATGTGATAAAAAGGGGATCCAAATAAATAATGCATGACTTCAATGAAAGGTTTCAGAAGAATTCCCATAGATTGCCTCCTCCCATGAGACCACCTACTAGATTTGTGTTCCCTACTTACTTAAAATCTATTGGGATTGAAATTGCTATCATGCTTCAATCTATGCGAGGTTACACTCTTATCAGAGCATATGATCTTTCTATAAAAATGAAGAATAGTATCATCCAATTTGGAAGATTTCCTCCTAAGGTGTCTATTCCTCCTTTCTCTTATACTTCTATTAATAATCTATATGTGGCCCAAACTCGTAATGCCCATACCAAGCCTAAGACTACTCTTAAGAAGGCAGATAATGCCATGGACAAAGATGCATTTGTTTAATGGTTAGAAGCCAAGATTTGGAGAGGAAATATACAACAAGATGTCCATCAAAATTCATACCCCTATCAACAATAATATGGAAGAGGAAGAGGCCAATGGAAACCTAATCCCAACAGGCTTGCCAATGTATAAAATCCTAACTCTACCATTAGTGTAAGAGAGACGGTACCAATTCATAAAAAATTGGTATAGGTATAAGATTGGCATCAAGACCAATTCATGGATGCCAATGAGAATAAAGAGTAATATCTAGTGGCTCACAGAGTAGTTACCCCCTCCTATCAAATGAGGATGAGGTGATGATGCAAGTTAATGAGAATTGGCAACCTCAAGGAGAGATCTTAACTAATTTTATGGTTTAAGACACTTTTGTGTTAAATAAAGTAGATTTTATCATAGAAAATACAAGGGCCAAGAGGAAGGCTCTAGGAGGTGGTAGTAACATTCCCACATGCTCATCCAATTCTCCTATAAGGAAACAAGACATAGCTCCAAGTGTGATAGTTCCAAACACTTCTACATCTCCATCAAGTCAACATATGGTAAGGTCTTATCCTATACCTCAAGTTCTAAATAATTATCTACTTACAAGAGCCTAAGAGAAAGTAGGTATGGATTATTTGAATATTTTATATTCTTTGAAGAATACTAAAACATCCATTTCTCTTTGGGATGTTCTTCATATGCCCGATCAAAAGAAACTCCTATAAAAGTAGTTATCTACTATCCCTGTTAGTGTCTCACTCTCAAATAAAAGTTATGGCCATGTTTATCATAAAAATTATCCTAGTACCATTATTTAACTATCAACCAAGTCTGAGAAACCTCCACCATTTTACTTCACCCTCATTATAGGTGACAAGTTGGTACACAACTGCATAGTCAATAGTGAAGCTTCTACCTCTCTCATGCCCAAAGTTGTAGTTGACAAGTTGGGCCTAAAATATGAGCCATATAGAAAATGGGTATATCAATTAGATATTACACCTACAAAGATAGTAGGACTAATAACAATCTTGAAGGTTTTATTGCATGGTTGTCCTAGTTTTCCTATCTTGCAAGACATAGTTATGGTTGATCTCCCAACCCATTTTTTAGTCTGCCTATCAAGGGACTTCACAACCAAGATAAGTGGCTATCTCTAAAATAATTGGTATTTCTTAGACTTTAGAATAAGGTATAGGGCCAAGGTGATAATTATGACACAACTCCTTTCAAGGTTTCATATTGAACCTTACATTGAAACAAGTTCTAATTTGATTTGTGTTGTTCATGAAGAAAAGGATTCTATTCTAGATGATGGCACTTCCACCAATCTTGAGGGAATTGAAAATTTATTTCTTGATGAATATGGTACAAACACTTATGAGCATGATCCTTCTTCTCTTATAGAGGAAACTGATATAGGATTATATTGTATACATGAAGGAGTACCAACACCTCTACTTTCTAAAGAAGATGGTGAAAATGATGAGATGTGGAAGTTGTTTTTTTGATGGTTAAAGAAGTAAAGTTGGTGAAGGGGATGGTGTTATGTTGGTCTCCCATTATAAACAAAAATATTATGATTTATATATATTTAATTTCAATTGTAGTTGTAATATGGCTAAGTATGAAGGTTTGATTCATGGCCTTCAATGGGCAAGGAGAAAAGGAATCAAGAACTTGCAAGTTTATGGAGATAATAAATTGGTTGTGCATCAGGTGAGGAATGTGGTTACTACTAAGAACCCTTTGCTTAAGTCATACAAGCATAGACTATGGGATTTTTTTATGACTTCAATGCATTAAATATTTAATTAGCCCCAAGGGAACAAAATAGTCATGCTAATAGACTAGTTGCCATAGGAGCTGAATTTGATACTCCAACTACCATAAAGGAGGAGGGAAAATAGTCTCATATTAAGGTCATTATTATAAATTATATACCTGATAAAAAATTTTCTTGGAAAGTGTTTTATAGTGGCAAACACATTGCATGCTTCTTGTAAAATGAGGTTGAGTTTTCTTCAAGGAATCAAAGGAGGTTCCAAGAATAATTGGGTGATTAGATTGTGAAACTAAGAACCAATAAGATACCTAAGGGTTTGGTGACCTTATAAAGTATCTTAAATGAGAATGATAAAAAGAAGAAAGATAAAGTGAGTATGTCTATAAAAGAGGATAATTATGAAAAAATCTTGATCTTTAAAGACAAACTCCTCAAATTGGGCAAGGTATGTTCTACATTAGAAAATCAAGCACTCAGTGAGCTATGTAAAGAGTTTCATGATATCTTTGCTTGGGAATATAAATATCTCAAAGGATTTGATCGTAGCCTACCACACCATATCATTGAGTTACAACCTAGAGTTAAATCGGTTAGATAGAAGCAAATACCCATCAACCCTAAGGTTGAACAACTCATGAGATTAGAGCTTACCAAACTCCTTGAATCTAAGATAATAATTCCCATCAAGAATTCAACATGGGTAGCTAACCTTGTGCTTGTAGAAATAATAATGGGGAGATAATAATTTGTGTTGACTTTAGAGATCTTAATAGTGTGTCACTCAAAGATCACTATCCTCTACCCTCATTGAAGCATATTTTGTAAATGGTTGCAATTTCTCAATGTTTTTTCTTCTTTATAGATATTCAAGCTATAATCAAATTTTAGTCAATGAATATGATTAGTTTAAGACATCCTTCACTACTAAATGGGGAACTTTTGCTTATAAAAAGATGTCCTTTAGTCTATCTAATGCCGGTGCCACATTTCAATGAGCAATGGACATGGTCTTCAAAGGTTTGATCAATGAGATGCTATTGGTTTATCTAGATGATATAATAGTGTTTTATAAAGATGTTAATGAACACATGAAACACTTTGGGTAAGTTTTTGAAAGATTTGGGCAGTATAGAGTATCTCTTAATTCAAATAAGTGTATATTTTCTATTCATGAAGGTAAGCTCTTAGGACATATTATTTACAAGGATGGTTTGAATATTGATCTTGAAAAAATAGAGGATATTCTAGGCTTATCATTTCCCTTGCATAAGAAATGTCTTCAAAATTTCTTAGGCAAGATAAATTTTTTAAGGAGGTTCATACCTAGTTTTGCATCTTTGGTGAAGCCTATCACAACTATGCTCAGGAAGAACCAAGTATTTTATTAGACCAAAGAGGGTAAGATTAGTTTTGAAGCCATAAAGAAAGAAATTAAAAAAGATACTACTCTTATGAATCCTAATTTTTCCAAAGACTTTATGTTATATTCATTTGATAACCTTGATACTATCTCAGCCATGCTGATGCAAAATAATGATGATAGTGTGGAACAATGGATTGCATTCTTTAATCAAGGTTTAGAAGATTATGAAGTTAGGTACACCTTTATAGAGAAACAAGTCCTTGTTATTGTAAGGGGACTAAATAAGTTTAGACATATGGTTTTAAATGATAAGATTCATGTTATGGTCTTTCATCCTAGCACCAAAGAGTTTATTTTGAGCAAAGATCTTAGTGAAAAGAGGGTAGTGTGGATCACTAAGGTAATGGAATATGATGTTGATATCAAACTAAAAAAAATGATATGGGGTAAAGGCCTTTGTGAACATCTAGCTTTAGATATTCATGAGTCAAAGGAAGAGGCTCTACTCAATCATGATTATTCCCAACCAGCTATTTCATTACCTCTTCAAAGTTGGACATAGGATGTGATCAAATTTATTTAAAATATTGAGTATCCTAATAATATGAGTAGATAACAAAGGAGATATTTTAGATTGTAATCTATTCCCTTTTAGATTTTAGATGGTGTACTTTTTAGGAGGGACATAAATGGTGTGTTATTAAGATGCATTGATAATGATCAGTTTGTAGTGTTGCTTGAGATGTTCTATGATGGGACAAAAGTAGGCCATTTCTCTCTAAAAATCATAGCTATCAAGATCATGAGGGCTGGCTATTATTGGCCCAGCCTTTTCAAAGACTACCATGCTTAGGTGAGAAGATGTGGACAATGTGCTTTCTTTGTAGAAAAATAGAAGCTTGCAGCTCTTCCATTGAAGCCAATCTAAATTAATCAACCTTTCATGCAATGGGGTCTTGATTTCATTGGCATGATAAATCCCCCATCAAGTGCTGGTCATAAATGGATACTCACAACAACTAACTATTTTATAATATGGATTGAGGTGATAGCATTGAAGAAGCTAATGACAATTCTATCTTAGATTTCTATGAGAGCATCGTAATAAGGCTTAACACTCCTACAATTATTTCATATATTGATCTTACTTTTGTGGGTACTAAGATAACTGATTGGGTAAATAGTAATGGCATATTCTTGAGTACTTCATCTAACTATTACCCTTAAGGTAATGGGTTGGTTGAGTCTACTAATAATAACTTGGTCAAAATCATCAAGAGAACCTTGGAGCATAACTAAAGATCTTGGCATGCCAATTTTAAGATAACCTTATGCGTTGATAGGATAACTCCCAAGAGGTCAATAGGGAATTCTCATTTTGTGCTTTTCTATGAAAGGGAAGCCAAGTTGTCTATCTGTCAAGAGTTGCCTACCTTATATTTATTACATCAACTAGAGTTATTTGAGAACACTCCAATGAAGGTGAGATTGACAAAATTAATGGAGTTGTAAGAGACTAGAGATAAAGCTCATCAAGCTATGGAGCATCACCAAGTACTAATGAGAGGTCTTTTGATAAGAAGGCAACTCCAAGATCATTTTAAGAAGGTGACATAGTCTTAAAATGGGATGAAAATAGATCAAAATCAAGGAGGCGTTCTAAATTTGATACCCTATGGAGTGGACTGTATGTCATCATCAAGTGAAAGGAAAACAACTCTTTTCAATTAGCAAGGATGAATGGAGAAGAGGTGCCTATCCCTATGAATGGGATACATTTGAAACCTTGCTATTAAGAAATGAGGGTCAGTTTCATAAATATTAGGTTAGGCATGTGTTTCCTTTATTATTATATTATGTCTTAATAAGAGTTTTTGAAGCACATGTGTGTTTCTATTTTGTGTTTTGTTCTTATTATTTTTTGTTGTTTGGTGCATTGTAGAGGTAGTTTATATATCCAATCCATATACTTGTGACTCCATATCCTAATGGAGAGGATTAGGCAACTAGTCATCGTATAGAAAGCATACCACTTTTGGGAAATCACCTAAAATGTTGACCATTTTCACCCATAGGCCAAAATGGTTCAACCTCCTATAGTCAAAATCTTGTATAGGGGTTTTTAATAATGTTATAGGGTATGCCACATCTCATTTTATGTCATTTCATATGCCATTATAAGCTTTGGTCATAGTTTAACTTAGTCCTTGTGTCATTCAAAAGTCTTAAGGGCCATTTTAGAGTCATATATGCAAGTAGCATATTTTCATGGTGCTGTGTTGTTGCAGGAGCAAGTCTAGAAAAGCCTATGTTTACACTTATGAAAATTTCAGATTTGTGCTAAGTGTAAGAATTCCTTTAGATAATTTGTTCCACTTTATTTGTCTAAGTGTTGGAATTCTTTCATGAAATTTATTTTAGGTTTTTTGGCTAAGCATCAAGAATTATTTCAAATATTTTTTTTGAAACAAAAGGCTCAAAGGCACAAATTCTTGCAGACATTTTATCCACAGTAAAATCCTAAAGGTCATTTCTTTTAGGAAAATTATTCGAATAATTTTATCGAAGGGTCATTCTTCAGCAAAGTGTCCCAATACAAAAGTTTTGAAAGGTCATTTTTATCATCAAAGTATCCTATACAAAAGTCCCAAAGGGTCATAAATGCTATTTGAGGAAAATATTCCACAACAAAAGGCTAAGTACAAATTGTTTTAGACATTTTGTTTGAAACAAAAAAGTTGCAAACTTAATTCTTTTGGGGAAAGTGCCTAAGCAAAAATATTGAAGGCATGAATTCTTTTGGACATTTTATCTGAATCAAAAGTCTATAGAAAGAGATAAAGACATAATTCTCTTAGACATTTTGTCCACAACAAAAATCCTGATAACCTAAATTGTTTCAAGAAAAATGTTTTATGAAAAAGCTAAGTATGAATTCTTTCAATAAAATTATCTCACGATAATTTACCCAAAGATCAATTTCTCTTGGACATTTTGTTTAAGAAAAAAGTCCCAAAGACCAATTATTTTAGAGGAAATGTATTGGCGTAAAGACCACAATAAATTATTCAATACAAAAGGCCCAAGGAAAATAGCTCATGGCAAAAATCCCAAACAAGAAAATTCATTCAGGGAAATTATTTTGTAACAATTTCCCTAAAGACATAATTACATCAACCAATTTGTTTTGTCAAAGTTGATCCAACACAGTGGTGAAAAGTGGGAAAATGTCAAAATCAAGCTCATCAATCATCCTTTGGGGTACAAATATTAATGGTTACATAAACATATTTGATTTTCCCACAGATGTCAATTGAAATGTACACAGATGCCAAAATTGGGCCTCATGAAATAACTATTTGAGTTCAAATGGTGGGTCTAGACAAATTTAATAGTTTACATTATATCATTCATCTTGATATAATGGTGTGAGATGATTTAAAAGGTCAAATATCTTAGAAGGCCACCACATGGAATAAATAGGTAAAGCAACTGATTGATAACAAGATCCTGAGATCAATGCATGATTAATAAGTGGCATGAGCAGATTCAAGTTGACAAAAGATTGATAGAGCATTTTTAATTATGCAAATTAGGATCAATGATGAGTGAGGGTCAAAGAGGTCAGTGTAATCTAATTGATAATATGTAGGTGACAAGTGGCATAAGCACTTGGGTCCTAGCAGAGTATCTACAGATTATTTTCATTTGCATTAAGTGGATCAATAGAGCGAGATGAGTCAAAATATCAATGATCTGAGCTAGTTTTTGATGGCCAATCAAATGAAGGCAATCCCAAGGGACTTAGATGAAGGTTAAAAAATTAATTTTAGATGGGGAAAGGTAAATAAAAGACATGGAGCCAAGTTTAAGCATGGTCTAGTTTTGACCAAAATCAATGTTTCAAAGGACACCATCGAGGTGGACACACAAACTTCAATGGTTTCATCTCTAGCACCAACTGCATAAAAGAGACCCTTTTCTCCACTGTTACATGTCATGGTGAACCAATGGAGACCAATTAGCACCAAGACAAAGCTCTAATAGATTGATCTAATTATTTTAACCACATTAATACTAGAACCTAGCTTGAAACAACTTGATCTCATCATTATAACTATCAAGGAAGATCAAGGAGGAAATAATGTAATTGTACAACCATTTGAATTATTTAGATCAATTAAAAGGTTTGAATGAGCATATTTTGTAGAGGGAGTTTTAGCTATGATTCAAATGGAGTTATGCTCATTTTGAATTCTTTTTTCAGTGCCAAAATCCATCTCTCTTGCTCTCATTTTCTATAAATATATCTTTTGATCTATTGTTGAGTATCCCTCAGGCTGATATGACTAGACTATACCAAAATTTGTATTCTAAACTTTTGGAGTAATGAATGGAGTATTTTATAGTTGTTTACTAATCTTTGATTATTTTTTATATTTTTTTTGATATGTAAATGTGGTTATCATCTTCCCTTTGCAGGTCCAGGTTCAACCTAGGTGCTAATAAACTTTCTTCTAAGTCATCTAGAGTGTCTTAAGGTTGATGTCTTAGGTGTAGAGTGGATAGTTGACTATAATTTATTTAAATCAAGCCTTATCCTCATCATCCTCTAGCCTAAGTCCATCAAATCAACCTCTAGGTGAAACACTATTGCTTAAGAATCCTTGTAGACATTGCATTATTTCTATTCATAGTCTATTAGTGTGATAATGAGTCAATCTTGAGAGTGGATCCTTGAAAATTGGATGCATCACCTCCTTTATATTAGGTTATATTCATGCATTCTCTAACTATTTTCCCCATAAGTAATCAATTAGTATATATAAGATCATTTTAAGATACATTCAGGGAGCTAACGCTTAAATCTAGGGGCTCGTTTCCAATATAGGTACACCCAAATACCTGGAAATGTTCCCATGTTGACCATATATGGAAGAGGCTTGAACACCCTCTTCTAGGGTACAATATTTGGTGAAAACATTGACCTTTAGGTAGTTCTTCAATGTTTATCTTTCTCTTGCTCTTACATCCTTGTGATGCTCTCTTTTAGCTTCTTATTACTATGTACTTGGATTTCATTTATTGTAAGTATTCTTAATGGATTGTGGGGGTTTTATCCATTTGATAGTTCCCCACTTATTAACTCTTATTTCTCTTCATGTGATTGATTCACTCTTGAGATAAATTTGTTGATTTATGAAATCTTTAAGTTATTCAATGTTATTTATATTTTGTTCTTTGGCAATATTTTTTCAAGTCAGTAGAGTACTAAATGTGAGCAAGTAGGAACACTACTGACTAAAAAAAGTAAAAAACTCTATTCTATCATGAGATGAATCTAAAGAAGAGTACATAGGCCAAACAAATTAAGGAGACCATAAAGGTCTTAAATTGGGTACCAGATGGATTTGGGAGTGAAACTAAGACTACCATTACATTTATAATGGGCCAAAACCCCCATGGTATATTTTTTTATAGAGAACAAAGGAATGATAATATCGTTACCAATGTGAAGCCACCCAAAAGGGCATTCTAGCAAGCCCTAAGGCTTTTTAGGCTATAAACTTATCTTTAGAGGGCCAAAAATAATTAAGAAATGCCCAAAAAGTGGCCAAAAGGAAAATAATGAGGGGGAAAATAAAAATAAATATCCAACTCCTCTAGTTCAATGGTCATGACCCAAACCATGGGAACACTCAGGGTAGGGCCATTGTTGGTAAGCGAGATCTCCAAACCCAAATGAGTGAGAGGGTGGTAGTGTTTATAACACACCATAATGAGATTATTGTAAGATTTACTTTCCTTAAATTAATTACTTGTCATGATATGGATGAAATAACACTTGAGATTTGACTTGACAATTCTAGAGGCCTCAGAAAAGGGAGACATTAAGAGTTTTGATATCATGATAGGGAAGTCATGATGAGGGAAGAGGATCGATAGCCATGGATACATCTCAAAAAATGCCTCCTAATAGTGAAGAGCCATATTGAATCCTAAAAGAGGAAAGGGGGGAAAAATATCATGAACCAAGTGCAAGAGTGAACATTGATTGATAGTTAGTAAGATAAAACCATTCATCCTTGAGAAAATAAGCTTTAATAATTGGCACCTTGGGTGAACTAATAGGGCCTTGTAAGGAGATGAAAATAACCTTGTTAGAGGGATTTATCTTAGCATTTATCCATGGCCAAGGATTTAGGTCAGCCTCTAAGGTATAAGCCTCACCTTCATGCATAAATTAGATCGCATAAAATGTTACCCATATAATGGCCTGCATGGCATTGGTCCAAGGATGACTAAGGATCACTCTATACAATAGATATAAGTCTAACACATAGAACTCAATATTGACCATCTTGGGTCTGAACTTGACATGGAGCTTCACGTTACCCACCAGAATGACTATGTCTTTATTGAAACCAACATAGTTATGGTGAGAGTCATAAAGCTGCCTATGGCTAACACCTAACTTGTTAAACACCCATAAAGACATGATGTTCGACATAACACCTTGATCAATGATGCATCTCTTGATATATAATTCATTAATGAAGGTATCATTGTAGAGTGGTAATCTATCCCTCTTTGCCATAATGAAAAGGTCTAGTAAGGAGGTGGGATCAAAGGATAAGGAAGGTAGGCGAGGGTGATTAGGCATGTCTAAGTTGAAAAATACCTTAGTTTCATCTCATAGTGACACCTCTATAGAGAGACCAAGCTCATCAAATATGAGACCCCTTTGCTCTGGGTAAAGGTAGAGAAGGTCATAAATGGAGATCCTAATATAGAGGGATGATAGATCCTATATGACAGAGTAAGGATGCTACTTAGATCCAGAAGGGATATTACACTAAAATTCAAACTTGACTTTGGGATAACCTACCCCTATGGGTGGGCTTGAGGGACATATTCCATTGGTATCTCTAATGGGGTTGGTTTATTGACCTAAGTGTGCATTAAAAAAACACTCATAACTAGTAGAGGTGATGTTAATACTAATAATAACCTTAGTACTATCATTCTTGGCCTTCCCTTTCAGGTAAACCAAGGAAGAGGAACTAGAAGATGTAGAAGAGGGATAAGTACAATGATGGGCCTTAACCTTGGATTTCTTCTTCTTCTTCTTTTACCTATCATGGTCAAGAAGAGGCTTTGTGAACACATCCAATTTTTTTTTAGAATTGAGAGCTATAGGGAGTGGCCAAGGTCTTAGCATAAATTTTATGGGTAACATATTCCTGATAATAATTCCCTTTTATCTAATGAAACTTATAGAACTTGGTAGGATTTTAGGGATACAACACCCATTATCCTCTTGCACTCTTTTTAGGGGCCTTTTTAGTTTTCCTCTTACTTAGAACATTGACCTTGTAGCCATCATTTTTGTCCTTATTCTTTAACAAAGAATTAGTGACACCATCATCAGTCACATTATGATCATGATCATATGAGGAGGATGAATTTTGAGTAGGTATGGGATGAATGCCCACATGTACCCTAAAGACGTTGACCTTCAAACACTTGTTAATAACTTCACTATAAAATGTGGGCTCATGTTTGAGGAACTAAAGGTGAACCTTATATATTAATTCTCAGGTGATTATATTGAAAACCTAATCATCTGTGAACATTTCCTACTTGTTTGGATGAATGAATGCCATCTATGCATGAAATATAAGCTAGACTCACCCTTGGTATGGACCATGGAAGTGAGCATTTAGATGTCAAGGTTAAATAGTCTAGAAATATCAAAGTACTAGAGGAAATCATCCAATAAGGACTAGAAAATAGATGAAAAATCTTGTAATAAATTCTAAAACCTTACCAAATCCTTGACTCATAGGGTGTGAATGAAGAGCTTCAATGTCATGCCTTCATCATGTTCCTAACCCATACACACCATCATAAAGGTTATGATATGCTTCATGGGACTAGCCTTCTAACTTTTATTAAACTTTAGAATTTCAAGGATCATAGTGGGAAGGGGAATGGTACACACCTAAGGGGCGAGAGGATTCTTATGGAGATCCTCATAGGCATAATTGATGGCTAATTAGTGATGAAATACATAAGGAGTTTCATTAGCACCATGATGTTGCCTATGTAGGTAGGGGTCATCATGATCTAAATCATGTGGAAGATGGTATCAAGGTGGATATTTAGGTGGGGGATGCATATGACATGGATATTCTCAAACACACAATGGATAAAAACCATGAAAGGGGAATCATTCTACACAAAGATGATAAGGTGATGTGGCATGATTGGGTGAGAGGTCATAATGACCTATATTCCCATGTTATTGGTCATTCATGAAAAGATGAGGGTCTACCCAAAGGTGCTAATGCTCAAAATAGGAATCTGACAGATCTTGGGCTCATAAATGGTGTTAAAAATCAATGTGATTATCTAAAAACCTAAAGGAAGGACTAAGAAGATTGAAAGGCTATACATGATGTAGATTTTGAACTAGGTCTAGGTGCCTGTGTCTATCAACGAGGATGATAGGGGGTTCTTGTTGTAGAGTATCCTATCGATAAGGGGTGGGGAAATCAAACATGAAATAGTTGAGGCACTCGAAAGGGAATGTGTATTAGCTCTATCTATAGAGGTATCACATCACTTAATCCTATGGGAAAAGTGGTGCTCTACATTCATGTAAAACCATCTATGACAATCATTGATAATCACAAATAGTTATTTAGGTGTCAAACTAAAAATGTAAAGCTTAGATTAATGAAAAGAAGAGAAAGTCTATTGGTTATAAAATTTCCACTCTTATTTTGTATAGAACATGAGAGAATCAAGGTTGTCTAGATGAGGTATGGTTACATCTCAGATCTTGGATACCCTAGGTCATTCTATCATAGTATCAATTTGATCAAGAATGAGATCAATGGTTTTCTCCTGAATATAGGGGAATGCCATCCAAAATGTGGGAGACCCTCCATGGATGTCATAAAACAAGAACAACTAAGAAAACAATAGAAGATGTGGAATTTTTGAGAACCTACATTTAGGAGGATGCAAAACCAAATTGAGATCAAACAACTAGAGAGGGAGCTAAAACACATCTTAAAATAAATCCTTGTGGATAACAATATAAAATGGACTAGGGGAGTGATAAATAGAATATAACTAGAATGAAACATTATATAAGGTCCCATCAAGATTGATAGAATGTAACTCTAAGAATCTAAATGAACCATTCAGGTTTGGTAGATGGGTAATAAGTAAATAGATATTGGGGTGAAGGATACATGAAGCCACTAGAGGTCTAAGGTAGCAATCTAATTTGTCAGCTTGCACTAGGCTAAATATGAACTTGTTAAACCAAGTTAGGGATAGTGTGATTAAACTCACAAAAGAGAATGCATATCTAACTGGTCTAACCATAATGATTCATGTAACTAAATGGAATAAACAATGTGTTTTAAATAATAAAGTAAAGATCTAAATACTTAAGTAATCTTAAGAAGAAATAATGATTCACAAACATGCAACCCTAAGGTATGAAAAACAATTTTGAAAGAAAGATGTTTTCAAAGGGAAATGCATATTTTAAAAGAATATATATATGCTAAATGCTTATTCAAAATAAATATAAACCTAACACAATATATAACCTTATAAATAATACTACACTAATATAAAATAATGATTTCACATTAAAAATAAGATGCCCTCAGATCATGCTCAATAATAATGCAAGAAACTGCTAACCAAGAGTCCAAGTTTGATCCTGATTAGAGGAAGACTAAGCTATAATAAGAGTTTTGTCCAATCTAATCCTAAAAAACCAAGAAAGAGTGAGTCATGAAAAAGTAGTAGTTTTGAGATCCAATCTAAGTGCACAAATTGGGTGTAATGCCAACCGATACAACATGATAAAAAAAATAAAAATGAAGGTAGGAGAAAATATGGACCAAAATGGTGAATCCAATCTAGATAACAAGTGAAAGTGTTGATTTATCTCCAAGAGGGAGGATAAATTATACTAAAGGACCAAGAGGATATAAAATATATTAGGAGCTAAATAATGAGTCAAGAGGAGATCTCAAGAGAGATGAAGATCTATTTAGATATCAAGAAAGTTCAATAGAGATGAAGAGTTATCAAGAAGTCCATAAGAAAGGTTGAGAGTCAACTTTGGACTAGATATAGGTTTGATCAAAGTTAGATTCACCAAAAAATTATTGTTTATATCCATTTAACAATGATTGAGAGTGAAATGGGTAACTTCTATGTAAATTACAACATGGGTTGTGGAATAATAAGAATATGGGTTGCTTAGGCTACAATTTTTTGTTTAGGGTATCTACAAGATACGAGAAGATCCAATAGGGTGTGGGAAGGTACTACATGGTGTAATAAAGGCTTGGTAGGGTAAAATAAGGTTGGAAGTCTCTCTAAATGATTATTTAGGGTTGAATTAGTTTTTTGGTGTTTGGTAGTAAGCATGACAAGCAAACATATAATCATAGGGAAGAGTAGGGTAATAAGAATCATGATTACAGGTTCTACACATGTCTTCTATTTATTCATAAGATCAAATCCTATGACTTTCAATCTTAATTCATTCAATAATAATACTTTTTGGCTCATCTACAATTCTATTTGAATTTCCACTTATATGCTTAAAAAACAATTAATATCTCTTAAGAATCCAACCTATTTTATCTATTATTGATTTGATTTACCCTAATTATTTTGTTTAACTCTAAAATCTTGATCATGAGAATATAAGGTTAAAGGAGGAAGAGATAGCCTAGGGTATAAGGATGGTAGAATCATGATTACAGGTTCTACACATATCTTCTATTTATTCATAAGATCAAGAAGAATAGAAGACATGTGTAGAACCTGTAATCATGATTCTTATTACCATAATTTTGTTTAACCATTGTAAATTAATCCTAAGAATCACTAAACTTCCCAAATTTGCTTGTGTATTATTATTCAAAACTTAGATTCACATTGAGACATCCCTAACTGGGGTATCTTACTGTAAGAAACAAAAACCTCTCATAGATTCATCTCTAATCATCTGGAAGCATCATAGTATGCAATTTGTCCTATGGACCTATTAAATGGGGCACCTGGACGTAAAATAATATCTTGAAAATGCTAAAAGAACAAACAAAATTAATTAACATTCTAAACTAGATTAAAGCCTACTTAAAATATCCATGTAAAATTAATGAAATTCTAAAAAATGAAATTCAAAAATTTAAATATCCAAGCTTTTCGTGATTACTTTTTGTGAGTTGTCAAGTCTTTGAAAATATCTAAAAATATCTCAGCCATGCCTATTCATTATAAATCATTAATTATTGACACCTTTTAACTCTACTAGGGTTAATTAACTCAATTAGGTTAGGTTTGAACCCATTCCATGTTTAAACTACGCTTTGACTCACCTTGAGTTGGGGTTAATTCCTAAGCCTATAAATATAATACTTTGCCTCTTCATTTGAGAGCTTGGAAATTGTAGAGTTATAATACATGTTTTTGTATAAGAATCATGAAAATAGTGTTATAATGCAAAAATATTGAGCCAATCCATCACAAACAATAAGACATATTAAGCCACAAGCCACAATGGTGCCAAGGAGAGGAGCAAAGAAAACTCCATTGCTAAAGACTCTTTGAGCATAAATCAAGCAAGCCACAAAAAAATCATTTGGAGCTCTCAAGGAAGGTAAGGATTTTTGTTCCTTGCATTTTAGTTTTTTTTTAAAAATTATATTTTATCCATTGTGTTTCCCCTAAAATCTAGGCTTAGAGATGTTATCATGTTAGTCTATTAATTTTATTATTTTGTGAAACTAACACTAGATCTATCTCCTCTCTATTATCAAATTCCTATGATCACAAATGACACACCTTGTGGGACCTAAAGGCATCCCATGTACCAAGGAGACCAAGATGCAACTCCAAAATTTTTAAATGTATGATTGAATATATTCAAAATTAGATTTTTAGCTTTGTTTTTGGCCATTTTTTTATTTTTTGTGCTAACTTGGATCTACATAGAGACCAACATTGATTTGGCATAACCGGAATTGGTTCTACCTAATCATTATTAGTTCTAGGTAACCATCATAGGATAGGGTGTAAGATAGGATATGGTTTACAAAACATGGATTTTGAGTCTTTTTAAATCTTCTAATCACTATTTCTTGGTTTCATTGATTTGTAAACTCTTTGTTTAGTCATCTTATTTCATGTTTTTAGGATTTTTTATACTAACGCTAAAAATGTTTTTGGAAATACTTTTGTTTTAACTTTGGGTTCACAAGAAACTGATCTCGATCTTTATTGACTGGTATTAGTTATTACCAACTGACATTAGTTCTCTGGTAGCCAGAATCAATCACTACTGACTGATATTGGTCTTTATGTAAAAAATATAGAGAAACCTGAGAGCTATGTTTTTAAAACTTGTTTTCTCATCCATTAATGTGATTTAAAGTACAAGGAAAATCGCTAACCCTTGTAGGGCCAAGGTGGGATTATAACATAAATTTACAAGTTTACACTTGTGAACACTTCATTTTTGTGCCTAAAAAGAATGGTTAAATATTTAACATTTGATTTAAGTGCTTAAAAAGAACCTAAGTGATTTGTGTTAAGTTTTTTTGTGAAAATTATTTCAAGATTTGAAAATTTAAGCCAAGAGGCCAAAGAACTCTATCAAACATTTCATTTAGTGCCTATAATAAACATTCACTTAGATTTCAAGTTCTTAAAAGTGTTTGTGTTATACTTATTTGTTTGTTTGTACAAAATGAAGAGTATGTGTATGCTCTCCCTCGATACCCTATAGGGAACTTGGGTGACCAAAAGTGCCTTTTCACTTGAAATTTATTCCTAGTCTAAGGCATGTAAAGAATGTTGTCTAGGTTCTCCCCAAAACCCATATGTGTTGGGTGATCTAAAATAAACTTGTAAAGTCTTTCTACATAATAATTTATTTTCATGCAATTTGACTTGTGAAGGGGAGTTCATAGCTTCTTCATGAGCTCTTTAGGGAAGCTTTAACCTAGGTTTCATCTCCTGACATTGTTTCAACCCCATTCCATGGTAGGGTATATAAATCAAGGTACACATATTGTGAGAGCTAGGGGGTTGAACAACTAACCTCTCCTCTTATAATGAAAACTTGAGTCAAGTTTGGTTAACTAGGGAATTTCACTAAGTAGTACATAGATATAATCACTAAGCAAAGGAATAGACCCTTGCATAGTAAGATAATAGGTATGAACTCAATTGATGTGACACATCTCTAGTGTTAACCATAATTGGGACCATCTAGACAATGGAAAATTTAAGTATTAGATAAACCCCACTTGTGATGGACATATTGTTGATGCAGGGTGAGTAGCCCAAAGGTCCATATCACCATATATGTTTCAAGTTTATTGGATTAAATACCCCTTTGTTTTATGTATATCTTTTGACATCATGTTTGGCCAAAAGTCCTAGCACATGCCTTGTTTGAGCTTAGATTTTGATGCCACATTTGGCCAAAAGATCTAACAACTTTTTATTTTCCTAGATTAGACCTATTTGGAAACTTTGAGCTTAGAGTTTGGCATTTTTTTTTAGTTCATCCACTTGAAATTTTTGTGTGAGACATTTAATGTTAGACATTTGATGTTAGATTATTTTATACTAAGTTTTTGTCATAAACCATTTTGGAGATACGGCTCCACTCTTCAACCAAGTTAGATCGAGTTTAAAACTTTTATATTTTTAGACATTATTTTTTTAGAGTTTGTATAACTCTAAATATCTTTTTTCACAAAACATTCACTATTGATTTAACTATGTCTCAGTATACACATAGTGGAGTCATGTACAATCTAGGGTATAGTAATGTGGTCAGACAAGAGGACTTTGTTCAAGATCCCTATGGAGATGATGTAGTTTATGAGACATATCTTTATCCACCTTAAAAAACTCAATTATGGGAAAAAATCCAAGATCTTTTGTCCTATTATTTGGTCAACATGCCTGCATACTTAGAGGAGGACCAAGAGCAAATGACATAATATTTAACTAGCATACCTTCGGTTATAAAATAAGTCAAAAAGTAATTGTACTATGTTTCAATGCCATCAGCCTATGACCCTTATTTATTTGATCATAACTTGATTTCAAATAAGGATGAAACATTAATTAGATCTATGGAGGTAGGGGCTAAGTTTTTGATAGATTTTCCCCATAAGAGTTTGTCAAGTTTAGCAAGAGGACCTTATAACATGTCCTACAATTAGAACATTGAACAAGCCTCTTCTAGCAATCCTCATGCTATAGTGCTGATGTTGTATCAAGACCCTCATATTATTTTCATAGGAAAATGCCTCATAGAGTACCACTTCATACATATGCAAATAACATACTAGACATAGTTAAACTTAACACAACTTTAACAACATGATAATGCCAAATACTCCTCTTATTGAGCTATCTCCTTTAATAGGAGTCTTAATTGAATTAACATGATAAGACAATTAGGGTATAGACCCTTTTTTGTAAATAAATTCTATATAAAACAAGTCTAATACCCTAACTATAAAACAAGTGTCTTCTACTTCCATGTATAATAGTGAGCCAAACCTAGTGGATAATACACAAGTATTATCCAATCTCGACCAAAGTTATGTGAAATCACAAACAAATAATAAATAACAAAATGTGATTTTATTTAACACCATGAGTGGTTTGAAAATTCAAGGGTTAGGAAATTATACCTCTCAACCTTAAATAACTACCTCTAATCCTCAACCAACTACTTCTTCAAGCACTAATTGCAAGGATTAAGTAGTCAAGCCATGACTAGTGCCATACCTCAATAAAATGTGATGACTATTACTCCAATATAATAGGTGAAAACTAATATTCTATAATAAAAATCACCTTCCAATGCACCCATGTAGTGGAGGAAAAACATCTTGCCACCTCAATAGGGGGCAACCAATGTTACACCTCATTAGGTAGTGATGAACATACCTCTTCTATCATAGACCAACATATTAATACAATAAAAAATAATGTCTAATAAATAACATATAAGTATTGGTCAATGATAAATTCCAAACCTTTAATAAGTGTCTACTTCCCAACAAGGATTTGTGTAACCAAGAGGTTCTAATGTTCCACAAGTACCAATTAGACAATAATTGTCTCTTATGCCAAATGTGCCATAAATCCAATGATAGGGCCTTAGTTCACAAGTTCCCTTCAATCATCTAGGTATGACTAGTTGGTACAAGTCCCTATTCAACCTAAATAGGTACATTATTCCACTCCTAGCCATATCCTTCTATCTTAACCGCAATTTCCCCAAAACCAAGCCTACATACCAAATCCTAACTAAAATATTTCATAATAATGTGTGCAATTATAATAATCACACCCTAATCTATGTATGCATATTCTTGGTCCATTCTTGAACCAAACCAACATTCCCCAATAAATTCCTCCACTATACCCTACTCAGAGTAATCCACTTGTGATCACCCAACCTCCACCTCAAACCAATATTCCCTCTAGTTTCTTAGCTCAAGAACTACAAAAAATGAATGATTTAATTATTGCCATCCAAGCTAGGAAATAGAATAAAAATTTTAATTTGGATGTCATGTGTTTTCACCCCTTTAACATGGAGTATTTTTAGATACCATTTCCTCTAAGGTATATGCCACCATAATTTGACAAATACAAAGGGAAAGGTTACCCCAAGGCCCATTTAATAGAATTATTTATTGAATGCTAGCTAATAGCCTATAATGATATATATATTCTACTATTTTTTCTAAGGATCTTAGCATGACAAGCTTTAGAGTGGTTTCTAAAATTGCCCAAGAACTCAGTATCTACTTTTGATGATCTTTTAGACAAGTTTGTGAAACACTTCTATAATCTTGAACATGAGATTTCATTGGTAGATTTGATGTAAGCTAAATAGAAAGTTGGAAAAAGATTTGAAAGATATATATAATGATGGAGAGCCATTGTAAGCTAACTCACCCATAATCTACTATAAAAATAATTAGTCACTATGTTTACCATAAATTTACATAGCGAGATATCTTAACTTTTGGAGTTGCAGTGTGCGCACATTTTTAAGGAAATTATTGATAAAGGTTTGTTGATCGAAAGAGCCCTTATTAACAAAAGGATAATTAAATTTACCTCATCAAATCAATTCTAGGATAAAAATTAGAACAATGACCAAAATCAGAACTAAGACCAAGTGCAAACATCACAGCCAACCTAGGCTAATAATTATGACAAACCCAAGCCCTTCAATCATAATAAGAATGTTGTGGGAAATGGAGTAACCAAGTTGTAACATGTCCAAATGGTGTAAACACCATCTAATCAACCTATGCCACATATGCAAATCACTCCTAACTAATAACCTCTTCATCAAATGCATTAAGTGCAATATCTTGTACCAATGCAACAAATGCAACAACCATTGCCTTTACAAACCCCTCCTCTAAGGAAAAATGTGACTAATCATCATGTTTTTGGTGACCTTAGAGAACCCATTAAATATGTGTTTTGTAAATTTATAGCTACTAATCTGATCAACTAACCTATTCTTAAACACTATCTTGAGGGCATTGATTATCTAGATTGGTACAGGCAAAATGAATTCTATGAGTGTCATCAGGTGAATGGCCATAATTTGCATCATTGTGTGAAAATTAAACATTTCATTGAAAATATGTTGGAAAATAGAGAGATCACATCAGATCATCAAGCTTCCACATTTAATTAAAACCTCTGCATTTATCAAAATCCCTTTCCATAACATAATAACCAACGAAAATAGCAATAAAGGCCAACACAATAAAAACAATAATATCAACAATGAAGACAAAACCAATAAAATAAACAATAATAGAACCAACAACATCAAATGAATGGATGGAACCAAGGCCAAAATGATGCTAATAACTAATAGACCTACTATGAATTTTCACATGACTATAATAAGGTTGTAGGCCATATTGTAGGAGGTTGCATTTCCACTATCTCCATCAATTTGAGATCAAATACTAATCAAACAAGACCATTGATAATCATTCCCAATCAACCAACCCATTCAAATGATCCTTCCTTGGTTTGGGACCACATATAGGTGTACCAAAAAATAAGGATTCCCACTTTTGGACCCTATATTGATAACTCATCATTAACTCATGATCATGCACAAGTGCACTGATGATCAAGACTTATCCTATCTATTCCTACACCACCATCATTTGTTAACAATAATGGTCATGTATCTAATCTTGATTATGCAATCACAACTTGAACATCAAAGATTACCATACCATGCCTATAGCCATCTACCACTTCACCCATCCAACCAACCGTTCTAGCTAGGTATAAGCCATTTTCCATTATACAATAAAAGATGTTTTATATTATGGAATAATTATAAAAGACACCAACCCAAATCTATATTTTGGATTTGCTACGTACATCTACAATACACAAGAACATATTGATAGAATTCCTTGGCCAATTAAAATTTCCTAATGACATATCTCTAGACAAATTTCAAGCTTTGGTTAGACATTTATCTCCAGGCCAATAATTAGTCTTTGACCAAAGCGATATATCATCCCTTGGCCCTTTGAATGACAATCCATTATACATCAAAGTTTTCATAACATGACACAAAGTGAAACATGTCCTCATAGACAATGGATCAGGTCTAAATATTGTCTCTAAAGATCATCAAGATTCTTGAGTATGCCATAGGTGATCTTCAGCTAGATATGATCACCATCAAAGCCTATGATAATGAAGAATGGGAATCACAAGACACAATCAACTTACTAATTATCATTCAACCTTTGACTCATGATACCTTATGCCAAGTGTTAGACCTTGATTTGTCATATAATATACTTTTGGGTAGACCTTGGATACATTAAATACATGCATTTCCTTCAACATTGTACTATTGTATCAAGTTCTCCCATTCAAGTATGGAGGTTACTATTCATGGAGATTTGTAGCCATACAAACATTACAAACATTTAGAGGTTGAGTACCAAAGCTATAACTATCATTTTGGCCTAAATTTAGTTCTTAATAAAGATAAGGGGAGATAAATACTTATTGATTCACTAGAGGATAATTGCATTGCCCTTAATACCCTCGATTCACTTTCCCATATGCTACCTCTTGAAATATCTAATCATTATACCATCTTAGCTAATAGCCTAGGAGAATATTTAACCCATGATAAATTCCACATTTCCAAGATTCCATAGAACCTCAAGTCCTTTAGAAGACCTAAATCCAAACCACATTGCATGAAATGGAAAAGAAAGGGAAAATCCAAACTACATAGTCCAACACCTATCACTTTCATACCAATCAAGAATTAGACCCGCTTGTAGATGATGAATCTTGGTTGTATAATGACAAGATGACTAATTATTACCTAAATACCAAGTATCCCATTTCAAAAAAAATCATGGAGAGTCATGTCTATGAAGGAGGAGGTCTTGGGATAAAGTAACATGGTATGCTTGAGCCAATTTATACCACTTAGTACAAAGGAACATATGATCTTGGATATAAACTACCTGATGGTGACCCCATGTAACTTATTCATGTGCCAATGCTAATGACTAGTGATGATGATGCTGACAGTGAAATAGATTCTGATCATAGCCTTTTTGATTACCTAAGAAATACTAATTGTTTTGATACAAATGCCATTTATACCCTTAGACCAGTTATTCACCATAATCTACTTCCATTATATTATCCTCAACTAATAGATTAGGGCCAACAAGAATCAATAGTGTTAGTTGACAAGTTTTAGAAAGATGAGGCTTTCTACAATTTTATAGGCTTTAGGGATATTATTCTATTAGGAGACCAAAAACAAGGGTTCTTAATCAAGCTAGATCCTTTAGCCTATTTTAGATAATGGGTGAACACCCTTAGCTAAAAATAGATAAATAAAACATTGAGGTCCCCAAGTGAAAAACTCTTTGAGGTGATTTTGGACCAAGGAAATAGTAAAGAGAAAGGCCAATCTAGTGGTGAAAACCTATTTTAGGTGCCCTTAGATAGGGGTGTTCAAACTTATTCAAACATAGCTTATGATACCACCAATGATGAATGTGCTTATGGGTCTGAGTTTAGCCTTAAAGAACATCAGGATTTTGATCGAATCATCCAAGAGTTTCCAACTATATTTGTCACATGGCCATCTCTACCCTTGGTTGATTTTGATTCATCATGCTTAGGAAAACTTGAGGAGTCAGTCCTAATAGAGGACTCTACCATTTTAGGCTAGTTTAAATCTTTGCCAACCATTCTAGAAGATAGTTCAACACTTCTTGTAGATGACACCATAGAAGTTAACATTGGGACTTAATATGACCCAAAATGGATCAAATTAGGCACATTTCTCACTGAGGAAGAATGTGAAATCTTTATAGCCCTTTTGAGGGAGTTCATTGATATATTTACATGAGCCTACTCTGACATGCTAGGTTTAGACCCCATCTTGGTTGTGCATCACCTTGTGGTACATCATGATGTCAAACTTATAAAATAAAAATTGTGTAAGATGCATCCTCACATTATTATATTAGTAAAGAAAGAGTTGGAAAAGATCTTAGAAGCAAGATGTATTTGAATAATCAACTACTCAGAGTGGCTATCAAATGTTGATCCAATCAACAAAAAACTATAAATAATTAGAATATGCATCAATTTTAGAGACATAAATAAGGCCTGCCCCAAGGATAACTTTCCACTACCAAACATTAACATGATTGTCAACTCCACAATGGGTTATGAAATGATTTAATTAATATATGGATTCTCAATCTATAATTAGATTTTAATTACACTAGAAGACCAACATAAAACATATAAGAGGTTAGATCAAGTCAAATTCCTATACTATTTTGCCTATTTTATTTGAATTGGCTACTACACTATTCAAATTCCTCTACTGTAAGGTAGAACTATAGTGATTTGAGGTCCTATTATAGGACTATGTAGACAACACTTGATACTTCTTGAGGTTAGCTTAGTCACCCCTTTTTCGTGATCTTACCATTTTACAAGAAATTCTTAAGTTTGAACACTCTTGCCATTTTACGAGCAATTTAAGTTTGAATGCTCTCTCCATTTTGTGAGCATGGAATGTTTGGTATCTCATCATTCTTGATTGAGTTGAGATGCTCTAAAATTCCAAAAACATTTGAAAACCATTTTAGAAAATCCAAAAAACAATGCTCATTTACCGCTCCTTTGCCTTAAGGATTCTAGGAAACCTCACTAAGTCATAAGAAACCATTTGTCATTTAGTTTACCCATCCTTATTAGCCTAATATCACATGCTCTTTCCATTTTGTGAGTAATTTTTAGTTTTAACACTCTCACCATTTTGCGATACCAATCCAATATTCTTTTATAATATTCATCATATTTTATTTTTCATCATTTTCTTCTATCCCATTTCTTGGGAGAACTACATTTGGCCCGATGTTTTTATTGAATACTACATCCATAAAACTATGTAGGCAACACCCACTTGCCTAGTGCATCAAGAGACAACTCAACCACCCCCTTCCTTTTATTTTATTCCCCTATTTTGTTTGTTTGTTTCACTATACCTTATCATCTAGGGGCACTCATCATCATCTTGTTTGTTTTGTGTTATTTATTCTAACATTGTGATTAACCATTGTATATCTTTTATGTTCTTTTGGTTATTTGTCATTGTTTATTGTTTTGTCTTTCTATTTTTTTGTTTGTTTGCCTATTTGTTTGCTTTATTATTGTGCTTTGATTTAGTCTATGTGCATTCATTGGGTGATTCCTTGTACATTATTCTTGAATCCATCTATATTCATACCTTAACATTGTCGTCATGGTTTTTATCATTGGTGAATTATTTTCACTTGAGTATTAGATCATGTGTCAATCCATATGCATATTTTGGCAAAGTTATCATGGTGTTTAATCATGATTCCTACCATCATGTGCTATAATAAAAATAAACTTTGGGAGTCTACACAACACTGAATCAATGATATATCTCCTTGGCACAAGTAACATTCTCGATCTAAACCAAATCATATCCTACATAGATTAATTAAATAATGAAAATTTTTTCCTCCTTGCTAGTTTAGATGAGCATCTCCCTAATCTCAGGTTGCCCAAGTTCATCTTTATACTCTATACCAATTTGACATCATATTCCATATCATGTTTGCCATAATTAAGGTAGAATGATTATAACTGCCTCTAGGCAAATGTTTATATACCATCCCACTTGCATTACCAATGATTCTAACTAACTTTGGGTAAATCACTATGTTTCCATAAATTTAAAGGTTAATTATTATAACCACTTTTGGGAAAATCATTCTCTTTCTTCTACCCAACTGGGGCACATTTTCATTATGATAATGCTTATAACCACCTTTAGGCAAACCATTATCTCTATCTGCCCAACTGGGGCATGTTTTTATTTTTCCAGTGATTATAACCACCTATGGGAAAAGCATTATTTTCCCTTTTGATGACTCTAAACACCTTTGGGTAAAACATCCTCTTGTTATCCTAAGCCTTTTTCAATGATTATAACCACCTTTAGGTAAATCATTACCTTTTTTTCATCCCACTTATGCTGATGATTATAATTTCATGTGGTTAAATCATCCTATTTGTCTACCCTAACTAGGGCAACTCCATATGCCATTGATTATAACTGCCTATGGGAAAATCATTATTTTCTACCCCATTTCATCTTTTTTGATCTACTTGTTTCCTCCTTTTGAGGGATCGATTACCAACCCATTTTTCAACCACTCCTTTAAGGGGGCACCTATAGTTCATCCATTTCCATTGAAGTTGTAAGCATATAAGACCATTTCATTCTTTGAGAAGACATTATTATGCTTATAACTTATAATTTCTTCCCAAATAGGGGCAAATTGTAGACACCTAAAACTAGCCACCAATGGCCTTCAACCAGACTTTAGACTGATTCTTACTAATCATTGTAAATTAAGCCTAAGAATCATTAAACATATCAAATTTGCTTATGCACTATATGTCAAATCTTAGAATCACATTGGGACATCCGTAATTGGGGTATCCTATCATAAGCAATAAAAACCTCTCATGGATTTATCTCTAATCATCCTGTGACATCACAACATGCAATTTGGCCTATAGACCTATTAAATGGGGCACATGGACATAAAATAAAATTTTGAAAATGATAAAAGACTAAAAAAAATTAATTAACAAGCTAAACCAAATTAAATACCTAGTTGAATTATCCATTTGCAATTAATTAAATTCTAAAAAATGAAATTTAAAAATGCAAATATCCTAGATTTTCATGTTACCTTTTGTAAGTTGTCAAGTCTTTGAAAGTATCTAAAAATATCTCACCCATTCCTATTCATTATACATTATTAATTCTTGACACCTTTTAAATCTACTAGGGTTAATTAACTCAATTAAGCTAGGTTTGAACCCATTCCATATTTAAACTACACTTTAACTCACCTTGAGTTGGGGTTAGTTCCTAAGCCTATAAATATAAGCCTTTGCCTCTTCATTTGAGAGCTTGAAAATTTTAGAGTTATAATGCAAGTTTTTGTATAAGACTCATAAAAATAGTGTTATAATTCCAAAATATTGAGACAAGTCATCACAAGCAATAAGTCATATCAATCCACAAGCCACAATGGTGCCAAAGAGAGAAGTAGCAAATAAAAATTCATTGCCAAAGACTCTTTGAGCATAAATCAAACAAACCATGAACAAATCATTTAGATTTCCAAGGAAGGTAAGGATTATTGTTCTTTTCATTTTAGTTGGGTTCTCAATTATATTTTGTCCATTCTACTCCCCCTAAGATCTAAGCTTAGATATGTTAGCATTTTAGTGTGTTAATTGCATTATTTTGTGAAACTAACACTTGATCTAACCTCCTCTCTATTGTCAAATTCCTATGTTCACACCCTAGTCTCTTTAGGTATTTTCTAGGTTTTGAATGAAAGAAGGTTGATATTATATTTATACCAATCCTCTTGGAGAATATCTCATATTAAATCACTTAAGCCAACATCTAGGATAAGTATCATTTGTAAATTAGATGACTTTAGGGCACTAAACACATGTTAGGGTAGAATACTTGCATCAATACAAGTGTCTAACTGGGACACAAGTGTTTGGATAGTTAGAAAATAGGTGTAGGTCTATAACTTGTAGATATGTTAGATAAACATGTTTATAAAATTATGGACAAGATAGAAGGTTTGAGTCATCAGAATGACATTGGTAAGACTAAGAGATAAGCAATTAGGCACAAAGAGATAGTTTATATGAGCCTTTTGGTAGTGAAAAAAGTATAGAAGTTGAAGGTACATCCATGATATATATTTTCCAAGTGTATTAGACTTAGTTTCTATATAATTCAAAACTAATGTCTACGTTTACCCCTCCTTTAATCTAGTAATAAAATTGCTAGTTTAAAGGAAAATGAATGCATACCTAGGTGTGTATAACACACCTTGTCTTTGTTTGAGTCCAATTTGAGTGCTTTGCTAGTGACTAACTTGTAACCATGATCATGTTAAATTATATAATAAATGAATATAATATAAAATTAAAGGAATTTAAATGATTAAAATTGAAAGAGAGCAAGGTTTAGGAGTCCACTTGTGTATCGATGCAATTGTATTACCTTTTGACAATTTCATTTGAAAGATATATCATTATGAATCAATGAAACTAAGATTATGGAAAATATAATTCTATAAAGTACATATATAGAGAGAGATTCTTGGGCACATTCCCAAAACCTTGGAGAAAAGATGAGTTACCACCTAATAGTTGAGATTAGCTCAATCATGTAACCCAATCATACTTATAATCTAGTGAGTGTGAGTGGACCAATTCAACTCACACTATAAAACTAGTGAGGATATAGTATGAAATCAAGTCTAACCTATAAAATTGGCAAAATGGAGTGATTTAATCACCTCAACCATACCAAAAATTGAACCAACTACTATAATAGATTGAATCAATACAATATGTAAAAGTCCAACCTGGTGGATGGTGATAGTTCTTGAAAGTGTTTAGAATTTGAAATTGATCTAATTTTGCAATATTAGGTACACATTGAAAAACATATGCACCTTAGATATGTCTCATGCTAATTTTTTTTATAATAATGGTACTAATATATATAATTTTTCCACAAATGTGTATTTGAATCATATGACTATGCAATTTGGACAATCTAAAACTATGAAAGTGTGGAGAAGATGTTTTTAAAACATGCACCAACTATATATGGAGAAATATGAAAATTGATATAAGTGTCAATGTTGAGAACATGTTTCCAAAACATGCCCCCATTGTAATTTGGGTATGATGAATATTGAATAAGCGTGGTTAACATGTTTCTAATGCCCTGAATAAATTTGAAATTTTGACAAATGTGGATGACATGTTTCCAAAACATGCCCCCAGTACAGTATGAATATGTGAAGTAATGTGGAATTCATACCTATATGACATGATACAACCAATATGAACCCCCTTTTTGAGGTGAGGGAAGTAAAAATTGGTAGTTACCTTACCTAAAAAAGATAAGATAACTATGTAAATTATGAAAATACCATGTAGGATATAGAGGTACCATGTCTAGGTAGATATATCATTGAAGCATGGAGAATGTGATCACACCAAGTCCTAATATACATGATGTGAATCATGGCAATGTATAGATAGTAATAGTATAAGCTCAATAAAAAATTAAACACACAAATAAGAACACTCAAAAGTAATCAAAAGACAATGTCCAAGGAGACCTCAAAGAAAGGACATGTTTAAATGTAGCACAATCGAAGGGACATACTTAGTCCAATGTCTACAAAGCAAGAAATAACATATTCAAATATCAACATACAATTAGGAATGTCATATTAAAATTTCAAAGAGGCCAAAGAGGTATGGGGGCCACAAACAATGGAGAAAATTTAAATTCTCAAACAAGCAAGATAATAACAATCTAAGACACTCAAGGAAGTACATAATTGAAAGTATAATCAACCGATATAAACATAACATACTACTCTTTGGATATATGTGTTAGCAAAAACATCAAGTACATATCATATCAAGTACACTGTGAAATATATAAGCATAGATAAAAAGCATGTTTAGTTATATAATATCAAACATGATAATGTAAAGTGACCATAAAATGATATAACCTAGATATATAATGATCATGGAAATGGTTTCCCTCAACATCCTAGTGATGTGTGTAAAGGGAAATCCCAATATCTAGAAGTGCAAAGATACTCATAATGTAAGTGGTGTTCTTGGTTCATGTATCAATGATATGATCACCACTACCTTTTTGACTTTGTATTTGTTTCTTTAATGAAAACAACAATCTATATAATGCCCATGCATTCTATGATATGCATAATATTATTTAGATTTCTTGATAGGAGGTATTAAAGTTATTTTGATCACTCTATCTTAAATCATCTCTCTTAAGATCTCACTTGGACTCTTAGTAGCCTTTTGGTCAAATTTTTAATCACTTATTTTATATGTATTTTATTAGAGCTTTTCATTTGGATGTGAAACCTTGTTTGGCACAACATTGGTATATAAGGATGCAAACACGTGATTAACACCATCATGTGTTAGATTCTATCTATAATTTGATTTTCCAACAATGTGATCTTTGAATTGACACTATTTTTTTCATTATTATATTGAATTTATCATAGGGATGAATTTATATTTTAAGGCTTGAAAAACACAAACCCTAGGTATCTCAGATTGAACATGCATATATACACTATCTAATTTACCCCTTGATGGAGTGATAACATGGACCTGGTTAGAGGGATGATAGCTATTACCCTCTTTAGGGTTAGGAAGAAGAGGCTCAATATTATTGGAAAAATATTGGTAAATATAAGTTTGAATTTTATCTTTATTAGGATCATTCTCTGATTTGGTTTTTTTAAAATGATTAAATTTTGAACCCCTTATATCCTTAGTTGAATGAATCTTGCATGAAACATAACAAGTAACAACTGCCATTATGTATTGTATAATGAAGTAACTAAGATATGTATCCATATTGAACATGATTTTGGAAAAGGTAAAATTCTAATTTTTAAATTTTGAACACTTTGAAATCATCAATCATAATTTATAAAACAATAAATCATGAAACCCTAGGTCAACTAGGTTTTTGCAACTAAAGGTTAGGGCCACCACAATACACCAAATGAAGATAAATCAATATAAAGTGATTAGATGATAAATTATTTAATATGAATAGGTTTTTTAGGAAAAATGGGAAATGAGATGAACCCAAAAAAATAGGGAAACAAAATTAGAATGTGAAATATGTAGGTCTAAATTTACTTAAAATAATAAAATGCTAAATAAAAAAAATTTATACAAAATTTTGGCAAATAAAAAGAGGTTTTTTAGTATATGAACATGATTATAAAATACCATTTTAAAATGGATTTGTTTAGAGGCAAAAATTTTCTAATCAAGGAATATTCTAATTTTAACATATACAAAAAAACCCTTGTGACCAAAGGAGAGTGAAACCTTGGGGTAAAGTTTCAAATATGAAAATCCATCATAACAAGTTGAAATCTTAAGAGGTTATAAACCCTAAGAATCATATTTTTTTTTCATTCATAAGAATCAATTTCACCAAATGTTTAACCCCAAAATCTAAATCATGGGAATCTAGGGTTAAAGGAGGAAGAGATGACCTAAGGCATAAGGATGGTAAACTATCTCTCAAGCATGTCAATTGTTTAAAAAACTTAGATAAACATGTACTGAATTTATTAGGCCAATATGATAAAAATATAAAGTAAAAATATGCTAGTTATTATAATGAAACAAGATACTTAAATTGTTTTGATGCTAATATAGATTTGGACTTATAATAAGTAGAAAGTGGACTAGATCTAGATTCTAGAATAGTCACTTAATTCTAGAAATTTGACCTCTATAACTATAGACACTTATGTAAACACTACTATTTGACCGAATTGTATGTGTCTAGTATATAATACCTATTAAAAGTATATTTTACCATCTAAATTATTTTGGGTTTTTCATCATCTTCACTCTGGTGTATTTAGATCTGGGTCATGGACTATCACTACTTATCAAATCACTAGTTCTTCATATTCATATTGGTTATTAGAAAAATGGGTTAGTAGGCACATGGTGTTGAGTTATCCTAAAGACCCCTCTATTAATGAACACTAATTACATAGCCAATACTCAAAATAAGGCCTCAGAATTATGTAGTTCTCCCTTATGTATTGGTTTATGTATGAATCATGTAATGTGTGATAACTAAGTACAATAGTGACCTCACTTATAACTTGGAAAATATAAATTTTGGGATACTCCTTCAATAATTTAGACTTATATATGTGTTTTCCTATGAATAATATGGAAATAAGAGAAAATAGGTAATCTTTGTTCACTTGAGTGATTAATATAATGTTTTTAATAAGTTGCCCTAGTTTCTTTAGATCTTTTCTAGGTTTTGAATGAATGCAGGTTGATCTTGTATTTATACCAATCCTCTTGGAGAATATTTCAATTTAAATCACTTAGGATAACCTTTAAGATATGTTTCATTTAAAAATTAGATAAATTTTGTGTACTGTACACTTGTGTTAGGGTAGGACACTTGTGTCAATGAAAACATTTGATTAGGATATAAGTGTCCAGGAAGTTGGAAAATAGGTGCAGGTCCAAAAATTTTAGAGATGGAAGATAAGTATTTTTATAACATTTTGGAAAAGATTGAATGCCTGAGTCTCATAATGACATTAGTTAGACTAAGATAAATTATTGGGCAAAAAGAGATAATGTATGTGGTCCTTTTGTTAGTATAAAAGGTCTAGAAGATGAAGTTACATTCATGATATGTATTTACCAAGTGTACAAGACTGAGGTGATATATAATTTATAAATAGTATCTACATATTCATGAATTATAAGCTCTGATATTTTTTATACAAACCAAACCCCTTAGGCAACAAATAATGTCTCCACTTCTTAAGTGCTTGCATATTTCCATAGAACCATTGATCATATATTGAATACTTGTATTTCACACCTTTTAAATTATCACTAAAAATGTGATAAGGTTTCCTTATTAAATTGATACTACATGTATTGTTATGCCACTAGCATCACAATAAACTTGAAATATTTTACTAAAATCTATCAATACTAACATTAGTTTCTCAATTATTTTTTCTTCAACCATCAAAAACTATGTTTTTCTTCAGCTATCCAAAAAAATTCCTTTCTATCTTTTTGAAATACTTTTGAAATTCTTGTGCACGTTTCATTGAGGTTTTTAATGAAATTCATATAAAAACTTTCCAATCCATGAAAATTGCATGCACAAAATATATTATACAATGACAACTCATCAAGTATAGCTCACACTTTCTCTATATCCATTTTTAAATCTTCATAGGAAATGATAAAGCCAAAATATACCGAATTCCTTTTACATAAAATTGAATTTTTTCAATTTCAAAAGTAAATTTTCATCTCACAAATTATCTTACACTCTCACAAATGTCACAAGTGTTTTTCCTTTTTCCTACACAAAATCAATGTCTTTAAAGATATAAAATGAGAAATTTACCAAAAAATGGCTTAATAACTTCATTCATTAGTCTCATGAATGTACTTGGTGCATTAGCTAACCTAAACGACATAACCAACCACTCATATAATCCTTCTTGTCTCTCAAACATAGTCTTTCACTTGTCATCTACCCTTATGAGAATTTGGTGATATCAGTCTTCAATTAAATCTCTATGAAGTATCTCCTTCTACTTAGATCATCCATGCACAAAAAAGAAACTTGTACTTTATGGCTATCTTGTTAATGGATATAGAATCAATGAACATTATCCAATCTATGTTATTTTGAGGTGATTATACTATTAATATTATGCATGGGCTCAAACTTTCTTTGATTAGCCCTTTATCTAATATCTCTTGTAATTAGCACTGTACCTCTACATTGTCTTTAGGTGTCAACCTATATGATGTTTTATTTGGTAAAATAGATCTTGGAATCAGATCCATATAGTGACTTATATTACTCATCCATGGAAAAAAAATTGGTAGATGATTTTAAATAATCACTACAAATTCACGTATCATCTTCTTCACCTCATGCAAAAATGTTTCCTCTTTTTCTTCCTCTATGATCATAACTTGTGTGGGCCTAGGGATTATTACTAAACATATTTATTCCTTTACCTCTTAAAAAATTAATTATATAATTATCAAAATCTTTCGATTACATTACACTTCTTCACCTTGATCCTTCAAAATATTCAAAGCATGTTTATTTTTATATTTCACTAATGTCTATGTATATGCATGACCATGATGTTGTGCCTTGTGATCAAACTACTAAGGCCTTCCAAGAAAATTATGACAAACATATGTGGGAATTGTGTCACACATGACTTTATCCTTATGTGTACCAAATTTAAAACTTACCAAACATTTCTCATTCACCAAAACTGGATGTCCCTTCAACAACCATGAAAGCTTATACAAATTTAGATGGACAATTATCTTCCCACCAAGCTTATCTACCATTTATTTTGAAATAATATTATATGTACTACCAATATCAAAAATCAATTTGTATCACTTAACTCTAGATTTATAATTAGTTCTAAACAAATACTTTCTCTATGAATGATTATTCTCCTCTTTGACATGCTTCAACAACATCCTCTTCATCATGAGAGCCTATATAATTTTTGGATTATCTATATTGTGAATATATTCAACACTTTTATAATCAAATTTTATGATTTAAACACTCGCATTAGTTCTATTACCACCTTCATTATTTATGTGCAGACACTTAAATTCTCTATATATTATCTCACCACATCTAAAATATGTACCATGAAATCCATGACCTCTACCTCATCCATATAATCATGTACCTTTAAAATTTCCTCTACCTTTAAGTATTATCATCATTATGCTATAAAGTACTTGCCTTACTTTATTTCATAGTATAACCTTTGTCACTTTCACCTCCTTGGCCACATCCACTTGTGAATTTTATTTTCCTTGAATTGCACTTTTATCTTTAGGTGATATCTTTTCTTCCACCTTCTACACACATTTATAAGCTTCTTCAACAAATCATAATATGATGATACCAAGCTCATCATGAATTATAATACACAACCCGTTTACCTACTTTGAAATCTTCTCAATGTCATCTTCAATTGGCCCACTTTAATGGTGTGTCTATAAAATTATTCAGTGTGACCATTTACACTCATTTCCATTTTTTGTAATTTTTAAATCTTAAAAAAAAACATATGTTAGAATCCATAGGAATAAATTTAGCCTTAAAATTTGTGATGAATCTACTCTAAATATTAATCTTATCTTTGCCTTTACACACACTATTTCATCTTGAACACGATTCCATTATAAGGATGCATGACCTTTTAACTTTGTAATAACAAACATAACTCACTTGGGATGTTTCATACTCTCATACTCTCATAATTTTATAACTTAGTGATCCATTCAATGAGTTCTTATAGATTCAAACTTAAAAAATAACTTGTAGGGTCCAATTTTGGTTTGCTAGTCATTCTTGCAAAAACTTGTGCAAAATCACTTTTCAAGTTCATCAACATCTTCCTCTACAACCTTATTTTAGATGATTCTTCTATGACTTTAGTATCACTTTCATCATAAGTTTACCTAAAAAATTGATGTTGAATTACCTAAATAGCCTCTAATTTGGCTTGCATACCACTCATCAATCACACATAATCTCTATAAGTCTTGGTGCTCTAACCGCTCACAACCTTATTGCATTAAAACCAACTCTTTATGGCATTTCATTATAAATCAAATATATTCTACACCTTCTACCTAAAAATATCACTGGAAGATGTATGCAACTATTTTCTACCCACTTTCACAAATGTAGAAAGAAACACTAATATACAAGGACTAAATCCTTGCTCTAAGACAAAATGATGTATTTGAAAGTAGGGTTCTAAATTTAGAGATGCCTTAAATCACACAACCTTCAAAGTTACAAAGAAAAACTCATAAGGCAATAAAATACAAAAATAATAACTCAATGTTTTTCACTTAATGGAAAAATAGCTTGCACATATAATGAAAACAACATAACAATATCGAATGACATGTTACAATAATTATATCCTTAGATTATTATTTCTAACTCATGGTCCTTAAAAGTCTAGTTATCTTCAAAATACCCATAAAACTCATATCCTTCTATCAACCTCTAACCTATATAGCATAAATTTAGGGGCATGGTTATAAAGGTGCAAGACCCACCTACTTACATCAAGTGCTTAACAACACTAATACCATTAAATACTTAACACATTCCTATTGATAATATATCTTAATAGAACATATTATATAGTACCACAACTCAATGTAAAATAACACATAACATGTAATGTGTTATCCCATTTTGATATTCCAATTTAACCTAACCAACAATAAATGGTTAGATATATGAGAATTAGAACCTTTTTCCATCCATTAGATCACCTTGAGCATTAAATGTCTCTATGAGTGATGCAATTCAATTGATAGGTTAGAACATGCAATGAACATGTTGTCTTACCACAATCCTTATATTTTTCATGAATATTAATGTGCATTACCATAAGGCTCCCAAATGGATTTAGAAAGTGTGGTAATGTTATACAAAGTCTAAAAGTTTTGAATTAAGTGTACTGATGCTAGACCAATTCCTAATGTAAATCCCATGATTGAAACTTACTATGAAGTTATCACAATATTTTTTTGGTGAAGATACAACTCCTCCAAGACATTTTGTAATTCTCCTCTACTGCTATATAAAATAACTAGACTATGCAGCGACTCTAGTGATTTCTATAATACTCCAAAAGATATCACAAACCTTTATAAATGCATTATAATTCTCTTCACTATTATAATTGAACAAACTACCTGACAAAACCTCTTGAAAAAATATTCATAAAACTTATTTAAATTAAGAAAAAAATCATTAGAGTTGCATAAAAATTACAAATAAAGACATATGTAATAATAATTTTCTATAAAACTAGACAACTAATTTTCCTAACATAGTATATTTTTGGTTGATGTAGAATTACATGTGAACCAGGATGATCTTGCATCATCAACTCCTATGGAGAATGAAAAAGTGAATGTGTAGGTGAATGAATTATTGGATAAGGGTTTAATTATATAGAATTTAAGCCCCACATATAGTTCTAGTAGTATTGTCACCTAAAAAGGGTGAGACTAGTGAATATGTACAAATTCTGGAACAATCAATAAGATCACCAATAATAGATTTACATTTCTAGGGATAGATGACTTGATGGACTATTTGAGTGGACAAAATTACTTCACAATATATATTTGAGAAGTGGATATCACCAAAATTAGATTCAATAAGTTGATGACTGCAAGACTACATTCAAAATGAATAATAGGTTGTATGAGTGGCTTGTTATGCATTTTAGTTTGTCAAACATGCTAAGCACATTCACAAAACTATTTTTTTAATTATTTAAATTGATGACATTTTGATTTTCAATCATTTAAAGGAAGAATATTTGATGCATTTGAAGTTACTTTTACAAAATTTTAAAGAGAAGAAGTTACTATTCAATTGAAATAAGTGTAGCTTCATGAAAGAGAAGTATATTTAGGATTTATAATCTCAAAATATGGCTTGGGAATGGATCCTAAGAAGTTAACAGAAATAATTGAGTGATAATTATTGAAAATCATGTGTGAGGTTATAAGTTTTCATGGGTTGGCAAGTTTCCATTAGAAATTTATTAAAAACTTTAGTGGTAAATGTGCACCCATTATGAAAGTAATTAATGGTGATAAAAAAATATTCAAGTGGACTATTGCAGAAAAGGACAACTTTCAATTTTTTAGTAATAAGGTAATGGAACAAATGCTATTAGAATTACCTAATTTTAATGAAGTGTTTTTGGTTGGTTTAATCTTATAAAGTATATCTTTAGACATTTGATATTTTGAGAATTTCTAGGATAGAGATTCCAACATGGATATTATTAAGTTAATTAATGATACCTGATATGACTATTTTGGGAATATTGGTGTATTATTCCTAATTTAGTTAAAGGTCTGAGCTAATTAAATTAGTAAATAAATATGCAATAATTAAGATACTAATTTGTATAATTTGAATCTTTCTAAAAATAGAAATAAGGGAGAGAAAATAAGACTTAGCTGGAAATTGACTGAGACAACTATTACAGGTTCTAGAATTTATTATGCAGGATTGGGACAGTGTCACAAATCAAGATCTGAACTTCATTTTATGATTAGATAGGAGCACCAAAATAAGACACCCTAGGGTCTGAAACTATAGTCCTCTTCTATCACTATTATCCAAGAGACCTAAAATTTTTAGGTTTTATTCACTATGTTTATATGAGCCGGCTTATGAAATTTTGATTGTTGGATGTCCATGAAATTCCTTGAAGAGTTGATTTATTATTAAAACACTATAATCCATTGTGTTTTGACAAAATTTGGGAAAGAGGGGGGGTTAGTGTGTGTAAGATGTACTAAATGTATATCCATACCCCTTATGTGGGCATGCTACCTACATACCCATACTCTGAAGAGGGATAAAGCTATATGTAATTCTCCCACTTGATGTGCTTTATGCAATTATGTATATGAAGATGAAAATGCTAAAACTAGGTGTGCTTGAGGTGGCTAGGGATTGGTGTAAGGATTTGAATAATCTTGTAGCAATATTGGCTGGCTATATGCAGAGAATAGGGAAGATTGCCTTATTAGTTTTTATTTTATTCTTGCTTGCTTTGTAATAATTTCCAACCCCTTCTAAATAAACTTTGAATGGGATTTTATAGGAATCTGTTAGTCATGGGTCAAATGTATTCACATTAGGCTGACAAAAAGAGGAATAGGAATCAGAAAGAACTAATTATTGGAGGTAAAAATGCACTTAGATAGGAGCATAAAAAATGGACACCCTAGGGTCTAGTGCTATAATCCATGTTGGGTGCTAAAGTCTTGAAGGAATAAGACTTAGGGGATGGAATCATCACTAGAAAGGCTACCTAGAAGGGGTGGAATTACTATCTAAAAGGCTGTGGATGACTAGGAATGAGTGAAAATATGCCTATAAGGGTCATGAGAGCAAGCAAGAGGGACCTATGGGTTGAGTGTCATTAGCCACCCTCAAGTTACCAATTTTCACATTTTATATGACTACATCCCCCCCTCCCCTTTATGCTAGTGATGTAACAAAGCAAACTACTAGGATAAAGGAAAAATAGAAAGCATACCTAAACTTACCTGAAAGGGTGAAGCTCATGAAGCTATGTAATTCTGGGTGTTTATAAAGAGAACACATTGTGAAATGTAAATCTATGAAAGAAAATAAAGAGTAGACCAGTTCTTACTAAATATGCTATATCTAAAATAAGAATATATAAAGCTAGGTAAGAGAGAGAAAGGAAGAGAAAGGAATGAGTACACCTCACTTGGTATGCAAACAAATATAAAACCTATTGTGATGCTGAGAGATGCTAGATAATGCTATACCAAGAGTAATATCATGAACAAAGCTGAGCACTCAATTCTATAGAAGTGGCTCAAGAATGAAAAGGTTGGCCCTTTGGCTCCATCATCACCTAGTAAATGAAACTATGTGACTATGTGTATGTTGATCGATGTTTGGAATATGTGTCTAACCCCTTTGAGTAGGTGGCTCAATAATACAAAGGTTAGCTAGTCTTTTGGCTCCATAATTTCCCTATGAAGTGAAGCTATGAATTGATATTGATATGAAATGTGTGTTATATGGGATGGATAATGAAGCCTATGAATGTATTGTAAATTGACATTGTGGCATGGATATATGAATGTATGATAAAAACTAGGCCACTCTTGGCCACTCTGAAAGGTGGAGATTAGGCTTTTATGAAATCCACTCCAAAACTAGGTATTAGGCTTAAGTGAAATCCACTTCAAAAGATGGAGATTAGGTTTATATGAAATCCACTTTGAAATTGGGTACTAGGATTATATGAAATCCACTTCAAAATGATGCCAACCACCTATAGATAGAATAAGGCATGCAACTATTGAGAATGCCTGGGTAATATACTGAACTTAGAAAGAAAATAAGACAAATGTGCCATGCACATTACCCCTAATCACTAATGTTTGAAACATGGATTATGATATGGAAGTTATACCAACTACCCTATCTAAAAATAGAAGTGAGATCCATCATGCCACACATGATCCCCCCTTATATCTAAATTTTCTAAGAAAAATTATACTAAAACTACTATATTTAAACTAGTCTAAATGTGCAAAACTATAGTTGAACCTACCATTCTACCTGTGTCTACAAAATTTGATTTTTTTGTTATTTGGATAGGAGCACTGAAAATGGACACCCTATTATCTATTGATATAGTCTAATCTTGGCACTATTGTCTTGGGGAAATTTTGATGACTGTTTTATAATTCTCACTATCTGCTTAGTATGTTCTACCTAGTTTAAAGTTTGGTTACTATTCTGGGTGTTTTAAAAACTACTTTTTAGATCATTAGAACATTTGATCTCTGTGATAAAACCCCTATTTGTTGGCCCCTATTTTGAGGGTAGGAATGAATAATTTGTAATGACTATTCTAAAAAAAAAGAGCCTTGCAAGTGTGTTATGTTACATAGATACATGATATAGAAATGATAGTCGATAAGACATCTCAAGATATAGCATGATTTGTAATGAGAGATTGTTAGATCAATAGGGATATGCCTAGATAGATATAATACTATAATATCATGTGCCATGTAATGAACTAGAACTATAAGTCTAGTTAGTTGTTAGTTATCATGGAGGGATGGAGCATGATGTCCTTTATGGCATCTAGGAAAGCAAGATAATTCATGATTTGGATCATGGCCTTGCAAATAATTGAAAATCAAACAAGCAAAAACCACACAAGACAAGAAGTAAGAAGAATATAAAATTGGCCAAAGGGTCATATCAAACAAGGGACATGGCATATGTCACTCAAACTAGAAAGCAAGCATACAAGGCATGTTCAAATTCCACATACACATACCATTGGAAACAAACAAGGTTAACATGAAAGCCATAATCACATAAAAGAGTATAAGCAAAAGACATTTGAAAATGTCCTAAGGCACACATGAGAATATAAACAAAGGACATTGGTAAATGTCTTAAGACACATACAAAAATTGAACAAGTACTATAAAATGCAATCACATCTAGCTATGCAAAGCAAGAAAGGAAAGCATGTAATATACTAGAAATACAATCCCATATAAATAATCAAAGTAAGAAGTGAAAGTATGAAAGACATGTAGTACAAGACTAGGTATAAGCTAAAAAATACATAAGTGATATATACTAGTGAGTGTTGATAGAGTAATCTGGGTAAGCTAGTAAGTAATGTATATCAACATGATAACTAGAGTATGTGGCATAGGAATGACATAACTTGGATGGTGTATTCATGTAGAAGATGCCCATAATGGGTAGATATATCTATGTACATCTCAAATATAGAAGTAGTATGCCCCCTTAATGGGTAGAGTGAAGCAATCACGGATCTGGATATCATTCCACACACTCAAATAAGATCAAGTGAAGCATGGTAATGTCGATAAATTGATAACAATAACATTGAATAGTAAATTTAAGTCTAGCATGGTAGTAAAAATGTAAAGCATGGATAATACATACAATCAAAATATTTTTGATTTTTTTAAATTATTTGAATGTTTTTATATTTTAAAATTTTGTATTGTTTTAGGATTTTTTGATATATTTGAATGTTTTTGTATTTTTGAAATGAACTATGTATAATAAATCATAAGGAGACCATGTACAATAAAATGAGAAAATATGTACAAGTAATACAAATAAAGAATGATACTAATTGATGAGTGTCATGCGAGATTCCCTATCATGGTGTCCTGTATCAAGGAGAGGGATTGTGCATGATCATGAAGCATGATCGAAGGGCTGAGACTATGGATTTGAAAGTTGTGTATGCTATAAATGCCCTAAAATATCCAAAAAAGAAATCAACTATGGGGTCCCAATATAACTCTATGAAGTGGATGTAACTATAGGGCTTTGAGGGATCTATCTAGTATTAGGAGATGCTCTCTAAACATGTGCTCTATAAATAGAGGCATGAGACCTCAATGATACTACTCTAGGTGTGAATACTGTAGGTAAAAGTTGTCTAGAATATTAAAATTGTGGTTGCTTTGAAAGAGACCTCTGTGGAAGTGTATAAAATATCTATGCTATAAATGGAGGCCTCAACTGTGTCTAAATATAAACTGGAGGAAGAACTAAAACTGGTGGAGAAACTAAAAATGGTGGCTGAACTAAAACTAGTGACTACAAAGTAGAAGATGGATTTGAAGTGGGGAGTGGTAACTCATATGGAAATCCACCAACTATAATAACCTAATTAGTGTGAATGAATTTCATGCATCTATGAAATATAGAAGGTTCTATTCAAAGTTTTTAAATCCATGGTTGACTAAGTAACATATCAAAAATTCTTGCATTGGGAACACTAGTAAATGGTCTGGCTACATGTGTTAGACAAACATATAGAGGAAGTACAATCTCATCTAATGAATTCTATATGTGCCCACTGAATCCACTGATAACTATGTCTATCAGGGTAATATCTTGCTTTGAATATCCCAAATGCTATAGTAATGTCATAGTGCACATGTTCACACTAGATCCATTATCTATGAGAACACTATGAATAGGATAATTATGAATGTAAGCTCTGATAAAGAGTGCATGATAATCCAAATCATCCTTGACTATCTCTTATTCTAATAAGGAGATGAAAGGTATATCTAGAACTCTACAATTATATACACCGATCATGTTGCTTAAAGGATGTAACTCAATTGAAAGTGCCTTGTAAATGGTGTGGCTACATGTGTTAGAAAAACATATAGAGGAAGTGAAATCTCAAATAATGAACTCTATATGTGCCCATTGAATCCACTGATAACTATGCATGTCAGGGTAATATCTTGCTTTGAATATCCCAAATGCTATAGTAATGTCATAGTGCAATGTTCACACTAGATCCATTATCTATGAGAACACTATGAATAGGATGATTATGAATGTAAGCTCTGATAAAGAGTGCATGATAATCCAAATCATCCTTGAATATCCCCTATTCTAAGAAGGAGATGAAAGGTATATCTAGAACTCTATAATTATATACACCGATCATGTTGCTTAAAGGATGTAACTCAACTGAAAGTGCCTTGTATGTATCTGGTGGGGGATGTGCATGATATGCATGGTGAACACTTGATGAATCCCCTATATCTTATTTAGAATGCAATAGAAAAGGATCTGAAAATATTTTCAAAGCTTTATCCTATGTTTGATTTACTAAAGAAGGCTCAACTGAAGTGCCAAGATCAATAATGTTGCCATATATCAAGTCCTATACTGATGCATCTAATTTTTGTATGCCCTAGTGCCCTGTGAAACTCATAAAATGCATGCTAATCATATCTCTATGGAAGAGGTTTTATTGGATCAACTTCTCAAATAATAGGGAGAGATATGATATTACATTCCAATAGTTGCTATAAAACTCTAGCTGGAGGAACTGGTAGATTAGTAAAGGTTCATGGAGGAGGTGTTGATAAAATCACATGTTGAGGGGGATCTAAAGTTACATTGATTGTAGGTTGATTTTTACTCTTGCTATTATTGACCTTGACTTTGTATGGGACTTTGCTATTACTCTTGTTTTTTGTTTTTGATATACTTGTGTACTTGATTTTTCCTATTGAAATTAGTTTGACTTCCCTTTCTTTTAGTGTGTGACACAATTCAGTGAAGGAAGAGAACCTTTTGAACATTATTGATTCATGCAAAGTTGGTAGAAGAATCTATTTGAATAGATCTTATAACTCTTGATCGGCCATGGGGCTAGTCATCTTAGCCAAAATAGTCTTATATTGAAGAACATAATCTATGAGATGCTCATTTGACCTTTATTTTTGTTGTGAAACTTGGGCATATGAAACCTTATTACCAATGTTGATCTAAAATGAGCTATGAACATGTTAGCTAAAGGATTGAATGCATTGATTGATTTATTTGGTAGACTATAGAACTATTATAAAGCATAATTCTTTAGACTCCATAGAGATAGCTTGGTAAGTAGCCATTGATTTGGTAAATAGTCCAATAATGCTATGTGAAAATATCTCAAATGTGTCTCTAGATCACCCTTGACATCATACAAATTAATCTTGGGTTTAACAAAACCATGTGGTAAGGGTATAGAAGCAATGTGATGTGTTAATGGTGTATGTAGTAGAGCAAAAGAATCCAAATCCTACGTAGGTCTAAAGGCACCTTGCTTAAGATGTATCACCTTGGATTGAAGAGATCTTATCTCTTACACAAGGGCTACCACATTAGGAGACAAAGATGTATTAGCTATAGCTGGTGGTGACATAGAGGTAGGTTGGGCTACTATAGGGGGTTGTTGAGACATAATTTTCCCTGTAGTGTCATTTGCAATTTGTTGATCTATGGTTTGAGAAGATTGAACATTGTTTACTTTTTGTTGTTCATCTTGTAGTATTTTAAGCATGTCATCTTGCATGTCAAGTTGTTTAGTTAAGAGTTCTTAAAGTTCCCTTTTATCAATTTCATCAAAACCAGTGTATTGAGATATTGTTAAAGTAGGAAAACAAATTGAATATTGATTGATTTTTTTTAATAATTTATAATAAGCAATGTGCTCTAGAAGGAATGTACTAAATATAGGAAATGTAAAGTCCTAAAAATAGTAAATTGGAAAGTGTATAAAAAGGATACAAAGCTCATAAACATGTAAGGCGATACATCAAAAAGTAAATAGGAGTTAGTACATGCAACTAGGGTTTTGAATGAAAAATTATTTTAAAATTACTGTGAAATTTTAAAATTTAAAGTTAATTTCTAATTTAAATATGTAAATAAAAAAATAGGAAATTATAGGAAAAATATTGAGAAAATATGAAGACCTAGTATGGGCAACTAGGGTTTGAAAGAAAATTATTTTAAAATTACTATAAAATTTTATAATTTAATGCTAATTTTTTATTTTATTATGTAGGTAAAAAATAAAAAAAATATAGGAAAAATATTGGGACCTAGTATGGGCAATTAGGGTTTGAAAGAAAAATATTTTAAAATTACTACAAAATTTTAAAATTTGATGTTAATTTCTTATTTTATTATGCAAGTAAAAAAACAAAAAAAAGGAAAAATCAATAGGAAATTTACCCTAGGGTTTCCAAGGTTTTTATGCACAAACTAAGTAAGTTAGGTTCACCAAATGATTTAACTATTTTGGGAATATTGGTGTATTATTCCTAATTTAGTTAAGGGTCTAAGCTAATTAAACTAGTAAATAAATATGAAATAATTAAGCTACTAATTTGTATAATTTGAATCTTTCTAAAAATAATAATAAGGGAGAGAAAATAAGACTTAGCTAGAAATTAACTGAGTTGACTGTTATAGGGTCTAGAATTCACTATGTAGGACTGGGACAGTGTCACAAATCAAGATCTAGCCTTCATTTTATGATTGGATAGGAGAACAAAATAAGGACACCCTAGGGTCCAGTGCTGTAGTCTTCTTATACCATTATTATCCAAGAGGCCTAAGCTTTTTGGGTTCTAGGGTTTGAAGGTGGATATACATTTAGTTTTGTGCTATAATCCTCTTCTACCATTATTATTTAGTTTTGTGCCTACATACCAATACTCTGAAGAGGGATCAAGCCATATGTAGTTCTCCCACTTGATGTGTTTTGTGAAATTATGTTTATGAAGATGCAGATGCTAAAACTAGGTATGCTTGAGGTGGCTAGAGACTCGTGTAATTATTTGAATAAGCTTGTAGCAGTATTAGCTATCTATATGCAGAGAATAGGGAAGATTGCCGTAGTGGTTTTGCTTGTATTCTTGATTGATTTGTAATAATTTCCAACCCATTCTAAATGAACTTTGAATGGGCTTTTATAGGGATTTTTTGGTCATGGGTCGAATGTATTTACATTAGGCCAACAAAAAGAGGAATTGGAATAAAAAAGAAATAACCATTGGAGGTAAAAATACACTTGGACAGGAGCATTGGAAATAGACACCTTAGGGTCTGGTGTTATAGTACAAGTTAGATGCTATAGTCCTAAAGGAATGGGACCTACGGTTAGAATCATCATTGGAAATGCTACTTAGAGGAGGTGGAATTACTATCTAAAAGGCTATGGATGATTAGGAATTAGTGAAAAGTTGCCTATGAGGGTCATGAGAGAAAGCAAGACAGACCTATGGGTTGAGTGTCATTAGCCACACTCAAGTTACCAATTTTCACATTTTATATGACTACAATACCATAATCCATAACTTCTAGTATTCTAATAATAGGAGCTTGAGGAAGGTTAAAATGGATATTTTAGTTTACCCCACTTTGAGGTTGAGAAAAAATGGGATAGAAGTATTGCATACTATACCCATTTGGGTTGTTATAACATTTTACTCATAATGAATCATTATATATTAAGCCACAATAGATGTATTACTATAAGGAAAAATTACAAGGGTATTATCACATAAATCATCCCTATCACATACAATCCTATCATGTTTTAAACCACATTCTAATATTATATGATAAATATGATGAAATAAACATGGAAACATTAATAAGCATTTTCAAAACAACCATATCATCAAATCTAACAAAAAGCTAAGAAAACTTCATGTATATGCCACCGTATAAATAAATGTTATATATAAATATTATCTAACGCAAGAAAAGTGAGAAAAAATAATCATACACAGAAGTTATCAATATGTAGGGACCAAAGCTTAGCAAATATGACATGGCCCAAGTAAAGGGAAGCTTAATGATAATTCACAAACAAGGAAAGGCTTTGATGAAAACCCCCAAAATAATCATAGATTAGTAAAATTAGGCCCTAGAGGGAAAGGGATATAAACCCTAAGGTTGGATGATCACAAAAATTGGGTTAAAAAAAATGATTTACTAAATCTTAAATCAAGGGTAATAACACTATGCATAATTAAGTAAAATTATGGCACAAGGGATATTAAGTAAATATAGTAAATTACAAGAATTTAGATCTACCTAGGGCCAAATATGGGGTGAAAGTATAATGAATTGTAAATGATAACTATAAATGATTAAAAAGAGAAGCAAAGAAGAAAATAATGGAAATACACACACTTAGGTTTTGAAAATGCTTGGAAATACAAAAAAGAGGTTGTGAAGCTGTGCAGGTTAAAATATAGAAATTAGAATATCATTTATAGATGACTAGAATTGACCACTACTTATTACAATGGACCAAAATCATATGATCAATTAAGTAAAAGTTTTTATTGATTTTGATCTTTTGCTATGATTATGGAATTTTTTTTTTTTATATCTACAACTTTATGGGATCTTTATTCATCATTCGATGCACAATTACATCTCTCATATTATGAATTGGTATGAGTAGATGTCATAAAATTGTCTCTTGTTAAAACAAACCTAATCTAGCCTCAACACTTAACAAAACATCCAAATATGAAAAAAGTGTGAAATCAAGTTGCTTAGTTCCCCTCGAGGGTTACAACTACATATTTCAATGTTGTGAATTGGGGCTCATTGTAGTTATAATATTTATGAGTGTCCCCAACCTAAATGAGAGAGTAATTGAATTTATCTCCATATATAATCAAATGCAACTACATGAATTTTTTTATTAGGCCTTCATTTGGTAAAATTATGTATAAAAATTTAAACCTTTGAAATTAAATGGAAGTTCTTAAGAGCATAATATAATCTTGATAATGTACATAATACTTTTGGAATGAATTGATACTTATCATTTCTTCCAAATGAAATGATCTAGAATGATTTATATATATAAACATCTAAAATTTCAATTAAGGACCTATAAATTTTCAATATGACATAACAAAAGAGAGAAAACTGACAAATATGAGTCCACATGTTAAGAAAAGGGAAATAGGGGGAAAAGGGCCCACATAAGAAGAATGACTAGAATCAATAAGTGTCGATTAAGGTTAACACGTGAAAAATATATGAAATTACATGAGGATATATACACACATAAAAATATAGAATATAGAGAAACTAAATTAAATAGAGAAGCATGGGATCACATGGAGAATAAAGTATAAGAAAAAACAAAAAAAAAACACACCAATACGTACCTAATTTGAACCAATGATCCATATGCGCAAAATTAGGGTAAGAACATTTTAATAATAATCCTTATACTAAAATATGTTATCTAAAACTATATGCATGTTCATTAATGATTTCCATATGTTTTTTTCCTTCATCATCTAACCCAACAAGTGTTGATAATATCTCTCTACACCTCGAGTGAGTGCTCAAGTGAAATATTGAGTGATAGGCTAAAATAAGAACTGGGTGTTATTTATTGGGCTTTTGTAATTGACACATGAAATTTATGTAAGCACTATAAAAACTCCAACATTTTTCTTCCATTTTTAGGAACTCATTTAAAAAATTAATGGAAATGGAAAACATAGATGGTAGGAAGTGTATCTCTACAATGATTAAAACGTTGGTTTGAAGAACAAAATTTGGAGTCAAAAATGTCCAAATTGTGGGCTTTCAAATCCAAATAAGTGGGTGAAAAAAGAGATATATAACCCATTATATGATAATTTATTTATAAAGTTACCAAAACATCTACATGCATGGTTGGCTACTTATGTAGTGGGCTAAATTAGAAACTTTGGATGAAGGTATGCATGGACAAAATAATGAATTGAGAAGCTTAAACAAATATATGACATCTAGACTTATGTTTTAGATGTATGGGCTAAAGGTGCACTGGGATGTTATTTTTTAGACTTTTTAGTTTTCATGTATTCTTTCACAAAGAAGAGAAATACCAAATTTTGTGTGAATCATGAGGTCCTTCATAACTCAAATGCCTCTCTAGCTAAATAAATTAATAGGATATTAGGGAATTTAAAGTTGAGGATGGAAAATTAAAAATACATTTCACAGAGGTATAAAGAAGGTGAAGCCAATTTGTGTGTGAAGCAAGTGATAGAGGAATTCTAATAACTTCATGAGGATGGGAAACCAAGATGAACAAGAGCTTAGAAGGCACAAATATAATGAAGGTAGTCAAATTTTTATTGTTGACATAGACCTTAAGAGGAGGATAATTGAATTGAACCACAATGATCTTGAGAGGAACCAAATTAAATGAGAAAGGCACATGACTAAATCCCACATAGAGGAGACACATTTGAAAGGTGAAGAAGAGGTGTTTAACCAAGACTAGGGAATCGAGTCTTTGGTAATACATACTACTAAAGTGGTTTCTTGGGACCCACTAAAGATAAGGATAAATCACACATGAGATAAGATGCTAACCCTTATTATAATTTAAGTTGTAGACCACACAAAATTTAGTAAAATGGGATAATAATTAAAATGAAAGTGTGGAAATTATGGGTATATAATAATTTATATTGTGTATTAGTGAACATTAGATTTTAAACCAAAAGTCCCTTATGCACACATAAAACTAGTAAAGAAGGTAACACTAGTGTGGATATCCAACCCAACCAAATTTTTTAGGTGTACCATGAGAAAGAGGAAGTGGTAACCATACCACACAAATTATTTCAACTAAAAACCCCATGGGGGGAACACCAAAAATAACTCCTATGACTGGACATCCATCTTGAGAGTCTAGATGAGTGGATTCACCACTAACCACTGGTGGGAGAAGCATAAGTGATTTAAGAGAACCATGAAACCATGGCCTATTAGATAATTTTAGTGAATATTATCTATGATTTTTGTGATGAAACCAAAGCAATATTTTAAATTTTTGCTAAGGTCTAAGGTAGTTAGAATTATGAATACTAGGATAAGTCCCTTCATGGAGGCAAAAATCATAAACATGGCCACTCAACTTTAAAATTTGACTATAAATGGCACACATGATACAAGTAATGGGATATAGTGTATAAATTTTCAATTCAAAGGCCTTATCATAGATAATATCCCTTGGTGAAACATAATGGTTCTTTGTTTAACCTTAATTTTTGATTTTGGTAAAAGGCTACTATAGGGTTAAGAATATACAAATGAATAAGCATAAGAGTGATAAATAAATCTATAGCAAGCCAATTAATTTAAAAAATTAGATAAATAATATATAAAATTTATAATACTAAGATATGTCAAAATTAGAAAGTATAACTATTGATTAATATTGAAATAAATTGATAACAAGAGTACTTAGCTAGTTTACTGTACATATGCAGATCTAGGTTGAAACAGGATGGAAGTGGAATGAATTAGGATTTTGGAGTAGTCATTAGATTCTAGAATTTTTTATTTTATGGACTCAAATTATTACATTGGATTTAGATAATTAATTGATCTTAGTGTCTGAGTTGGACATAGGTGTCTAGTATAAAAAAGTGACTAGATCTAGATGTGACCATCTAAACCCTTATGACTTTTTTGTTTCTTTTTTTTTTCAGTGTATACATATCATGTTCATAGGCTATCAATTTTAATCAAATGATAAAACCCTAGATTCTTCATCCTTGGAGTGTATATAGATAAATGGGTTAGTGGGCACACAATGTCAAACTGCCCTAAGGACCCCTCTATCAATGGGTGTTTCCTACATAACCAATACTCTGAAGAGGGCCTTAGACTTATGTAGTTCTCTATTACATGTTGGATTATGTGTGAATAATGATTTAATTTGTGATAATTAAGTACATAAAGTGATATAAATTTTAACTTGGAAAATATGTCTCATGGGATGCTCCTTTATTACTTCAAACTTGTAGGGTTACTTCTCCTATGATTGATATGGAGATAGGGATGTATATGGTAGATTTTCTCACTTAAATTATTGATTGAGTGACTTTGGTAGGTGGACTTGTGAGTTTTCAATATTTTATAGGTGAATAATGAATTAGGGTTGATATTTAATATATACCAATCCATTTTGAAAATATCTCTCACTAAATCACTTAGGTTGACCTTTAGGATACATTTCATTTGTAAATTAGATGACTTTTGGGCATTGAACACCTAGTTGGAAAAGGAACACTAGCATTGAGATTGGAATTTAGATGGGACACAATTGTCCAAGAAGCTAAAAAATAGGTACAAGTCCAAAACTTGTAGAGAAGGATAATGATTAGGTTTATAACATTTTTTCACAATATAGAAGGCCTAGTCATTAGAATAATAGTGGTCAGACTAAGAGATAAGTAATTTGGCATAAAGAGATAATGAATGTAAAACTTTAGAAAATTTGAAGGTCTTAGAACTAAAGGGTATAACCATGTTTTAAGTGTACAAGATTGAGGTTCTATATAATTTAGATTTAGTGTCTACATTTCCCCCATTTTAATCTAGTAATTAAATTACTAGTTAAAAAGAAAAGAATACGTACCTAGGTGTGTATAACACACCTTGTCTTTGTGTGAGACCCATTTGAGTAACTTATTGGTGACTAAAATAAAAATAAGAGCATGTTACAATATATAATTATTTCATATAATCTAAAATTAAAAGAATTTTAAATGCTTCATAGTAAAGAGAGCAAGGTTAGGAGTACACTTGTATATCGATGCAACCATCTTGAATTTTGGAAATGTGATTTGAATATATGATACATTATGAAGTATTGGATATGAAATTAAGATAATTTGGAAACTTTCAATTACACACACACACACACACACACATTGGAGGACACATACCCCTAACCTTGGTGTAAAGGTGAATTAAAAATGACCATTGAGGTTTTTTCATCTCAATCGTGCAACCCAATCACATTTATAACTTGGTAAGTGTGAGTGATCCAATCAAATCACATTATATATCTAGTGAGGATGTATGATTTAATCACTCCATCCTATAATTCTAATGAAATTAGATGGTTTAATTAAGTATAATTTATAAACTTATTAAGATTGAGTGAATTAATCACCTCAACCTTCCCAAAAGGTCAACCAACTATTGTAGTAGATTGGCTCAATAAAATCCATAAAATTCCATCTTATGTATGACAATAGTCCATAATAGTATTTTAAATATGAAAGTTGACTTGATTTTGAAATTTAAGGTGCTCTTTGCATGGTATATGCACCTCATATATGTCTCAAGCTGTAACTTGGGTATAATAATGGTACTAATGTATAGAATGTTGCCAAAAATGTGTATTTGAATCATATAACTATGAAATTTGGCCAAATTTTATATTTCATGTGTGGAGGATATGTTCCCATGACATGCACCCGCTATATCTAGATAATCGAAGAACTAGTGTAAGTATGGAGAACATGTTTATATAACATGCCCCCATTGTAATATGAAAATGGTGAGTACTAAATAATTGTAGAGGTCATGCATTTTTGACACGCCCCCACTAAAAATATAAGATTATTAAAATGTGGAAGTCATGCATTTATGACATGCCCCCACTGATATGCCACCCATTTTGAGGTGAGGGGAAGTAGAAGATAGTAGTTACCATACCTCAAAATGATAAGATAATTGTATATTCTATGTATGGATCATGTAGCATATAGGAGTAACATGTCTAGGTAAATATAACAATGAAGTACATAGTATGTGATCACATTGAGTCCTAAGATGCATGATGTGAATCATGGAAACATATAGATATTAATAGTACAAGCTCAACAAGCAATTAAAGACACACACAAGAGCACATAAAAAGTGAAATAAAAGACAATGGTCCAAGGAGACCGCATACAAGGGGCATGTTAAAATGCCACAAAATCGAAGGGACATGACTTAGTAGAATGTCCAAAAGGCATATAATGATATGTTCAAATGCCCACGTACAACAAACTATGACATATTCAAATGAAAAATAGGCATACATAAGCATAGGAACTGTAATCAATAGAGAATATTCAAATGTTTAAACAAGCAATACAATACAAGACAATAACAAGAAAGGAACATGCTCAAGGAAGTGTAAAAAATGAAAACCTATAAATGTAGTCATATCAAATGTCCAATTTGATAGTTTGAGTGTGGCTTGTGACATCCAATCTATAGGTCCTTCTTGAATGCTATTGTCACCCTTTTAGGCACTTTTTTGCTCATTACCAATCATTCATAGCCTTCCAAACGGTCATTCCATCTCAACCAAACTCTATTTCCTAGGCCAATCCTATCCCCCTAGGTCTCAATCCTATAGAAAAATAGTGCCATACCTAGACTATAGAAATAGACCCTAAGGTGTCCCATTTTTGATGCTTCTATCCAATCATACTTTGAGCCTAAATGGTTAATTTCATCTGATTCCTATCCTTCATTATGTTGACCTAACATGAATACATCTAACCCATGACCAATAGTTCCCTATAAAATCCCATCTAAAGTTAATTTACAAGGTAGGTGACAAATATTCTCTACATATAGTCACATAACACAACTCAAACATATTTAAACTCTCACACAAGTCCCTAACCACCTCAATTACTCTCAATTTGGCATTTTAAATTTGCATTACACTATTTTCACAAATCACATCAAGTGGGAGAACTACATATGGCTTGATCCCTTTTTTGATTATTTGTATGTAGGTAGCTTGTCCACACAAGCGGTGTGGATCACATGTTTTATGTATCTTACACACACTAACCCCCACTTTTCAAGTGATTCAAATCTTGTTTTATCTATCATGATGGAGGGTTAGGGTTTGAAGATTAAAATATATCTATATTAAGATCTATCAACATTCAACACTTGATATTTCATAGGTAGGCTCACACAAGAACAATGTAAAGTTTTTAGAAAAATCAAGTCTCTGTGAGCAATTTAGACAATAGTGGCAAAAGAGGACAACAACACCAGACCCTAAAGTGTCCTATTTTTGGTGGTCATATCCTTTCACCAAACAAAATCTATATTTTGATTTACAACATTGTTCCAGTCCTACATAGCCAGTTTAGACCCTATAATAGTCATTTTACCCTATTTTAAGCTAAGTTATATTTTTCCTAATTTATTACTATTTTTAGAAAGGTAAAAAAAGATAGATAAATTATAAAAATTAGGACTGCAATTATAAAAATATTATTTACTAATTTATTAATCCATAGCCTTAACTAAAATAGGAATAAAACTCCATTATTCCAAAAATAAGTTAAATCATTTGGTGAACCTGACTTACTTCATTTGCGCAATAAAACCCTAGAAACCCTAGGGAAAATCCTTGCTAATTTTTCTAGTATTATTTTTTATTTTTTTCCTACATATTTAAATCAAAATTTCATATTTAATTCTTAAATTTACCATAGTAATTTTAAAATTTATTTCTTTCAAACCCTAGTTGAATTTACTAGGTCCCTTTACTTCTTGAGGTATCACCTTACACATAAATCATAATTTCATATTTAATTTTTAAAATTTACCATAGTAATTTTAAAAACTATTTATTTCAAACCCTAGTTAAATTTACTAAATCCCTTTGCTTCTTGAGGTATCACCTTAAAAATTACAAATGGATCTTACTGATTTCAAAACATTTCTTGCAAATAATAAGGAGTCCATACTCGGTCCTATCATGTATATGAATGATGAAGTAAACTGTATGATACAAAGCTTCATTCTTTCCCTTTCATGCTTAATTTTCATAATATGGGATACTATTAAGAAATTTATTATTAAACATGTTAAGATCCCTTTCCTTTAAAGCAATGTTTACTTTTATTTAATAAAAGGTTTCATTACGTACTTTCTATCTCTCATATGGAATAATTTCCAAGTCTATCTTGATAAACATATTAGAAATGTCATATCACAAGTTAAAGTCTTTTATGCATTAGTGAAAAATTCCATGCTCTCTATCCCTTGCTTGCTATCTTTCATATGGAATAATTTTCAAGTCTATCTTGCTAAACATATTAGAAATGTCATTTGACAAGTCATAATTTTTTATGCATTAGAGCACAATTTCATGTTCTCTATCCCTTGCTTGCTATCTTTCATGTGGAATGTTCTTTATAAACATATTATTATATAACTTATAACTCCAATTTCATAAATTTCATTTCACATACATGATTTATACTTAGATGCATATAACTCATTGGCTACTTTTGAGTATTCACCTATCACTACTAGACACAAGCAAACAATGACGATTATATCTATTCCTCCTCCCTTCAAACTTGGTACATCTAGCTATTATCCTATACCTACTATCATCTCTATACCTATAGTGGATCATGTTGTACATGTTATCACCCAAGTTTATGAAGATAGGTAGGTTGATTACACCCATTGCTATAATTTTGTCACTTAGGTTAGCACCCATTTCAATACAGTTTCAGTTCTCGAGCTCCTTCAACAAATTTAATTTTTACAAAGATGTGTTGTATACATCACTTTGTAATACTATAATACCTATTTATACTGAACTAGCTTATGTTGCATCTATCCTCAACATAATGCAATAGACTAAAGAGCATATTTCCTTTGAGAAAGAGGATTTAACCCCATGCCACATCATTGAATAACATCTAACTCTATATATTCAATTAAAAATTAATGATGTAGGGGTAAAAAGAGTGTTAGTTGATAATGGTTCAAGACTCAACACTTGTAACATTTATTTTCTTATACACCTTAATATGTAACCTTAAGATCTAGACTATTTTGACATGGACATCAGAGGTTTTGATAAGATTCCACAAAAAGTCATGGGTCAAATAATACTCAATCTTACTTTGGGACCTAAGACATTTCCAACTACTTTCCAAGTCATGCCAAATGACCTAAATTATAATTTATTACTTGGTCGGCCTTAGATTCATGATATGCATGATGTCCCTTCTAAACTCCATGCTTTTTTAAAATTTAGTCACAAAAGATACATATACACATGCCCAATAGATAATGAACCTTTTAAATACTATCAGGTTACTGAATCTCCATAGAACCACATTCTGCACTTTAATCTTGGCAATATATCTACACCACCCGCTACTCATAGGGTACCATTAGACCATGCAACACATCAAAAGATTCAAAGTTCTATAATAGAAATGATACCAAATCACCAGTTTACTTCCCCTTTTGCACTTAAATGACTCAATAAGATGGGATATCATGGAAAAGGTCTTGAAAATCATGAACAAAGAATCATCAATCATATCGAGGCATCCACACAACATGGAAAACAAGGGCTAGGATATTAGCTTACCCTTCTTCATGATAAACCTTCTTCCATTTCTTTGAAGCATATAAAGTTTTGTCCACCCATTGCACCTATATACCATATAGTTAATCATACTTCTACATTATCTTTGGTCTATGCTAATCTTATCGATGATACCTTTTCACCAGATATATTCACATTAGATGAATTATCTAATGATGAATCCCTCCTACAATTTCTTGGAGTATATGAAGACCTCCCATCTTGCTATCATAAAAACATATTTCCTCATCACACAAATACCCATGCTTACTTTAGAGAAATATATATTCTTCCCAAGACATATTAGTTGATTCAAATGATACTGTTCCTACAAACCCATACACACTAGATTGTTCTACATTACTTAACAAGGAAATAGTTTATTTTAATTTTGGAACCGATCAGGATCCCCACATTTTCTTGTTAGCCACTATCCTCTGAAAGGAAGAGGATATAGATATTCATCAAACTTTAATAGATTTTATATAACTCTTTTCTTGGTCTTACTTAGATATACCAGGAATTGATACATCAATACCAGTCCATCATATTACCTCATACCTAGATGCTAAACTGGTTAAGCAAAAAATTCACAAAATGTATCCTAAGGTGGCTCTCTTAGTCAAAGATGAGATCCAATGCCTCTTAGATGATAGCTTCATTCAACAAATAACACACCCCAAATGGATTTTCATTATAGTCCCCATGGTAAAACCTAATAGATAAATTTGATGTTATTTTAATTCTTAACATTTAAATAAAGCATGCCCAAAAGATGATTTTCCCTTGCCTAATATTGATATGATCATAAATTCCATAGCTAGGTATGAAATTTTATCATTTATGGATGGATTTTTAGGATACAACCAAATCAAAATCACCAAAGAAGATCAAGAAAAAATATCTTTTACAACACCTTGGGGTATATTTTGTTACATTATCATGCATTTTAGATTAAAAAATGTTGAAGCCACATATAAACGTACTATGATGCATATATTTCATGACTTGATTCACCATACTATTGATGATTATGTCAATGATATATTAACTAAATCCAAATAATGAAAACATCACACTATTGATTTATGAAAGATTTTTCAATGACTTAGGCAATACAATGTCTAATTAAACCCAAAGAAATGTGTGTTTGAAGTCACATTAGATAAAATCTTAGGTTTCATTATTTCTCATCATGGCATAGAGGTTGACCTTAAGAAAGTCAAAGCAATTATCAACATGCCATCTCCCATGAACTTAAAACAAATTTGATCCTTACAAGGCAAGATCCAAACAATCCACCATTTTTTATCTCAACTTGTTGATAAAACTCAGTCATTCACTCAATTATTAAAGAAAGATATAAAGTTTGTCTGGGACCAAGCCTATCAAGAAAGCTTCGACATAATTAGGCAATATCTTCTTAATCCACATATTCTAGTACCACCTATACTTGACAGGCCTTTCCTACTATATATTTCAATAATAAATCATGTATTAGGAACACTCTTAGCAAAACATGATGATCAACATATCGAATAAGTAGTTTATTACATTAGTCACCCATTAATTGATTATGAAAAAAATCTTCTATGATAGAAAAACTATGTCTAGCATTAGTTTTTGTGACACAAAAACTTTGATATTACATGATCAATAATGAGACTCAAGTTATCAAAAAATTAGATCCCTTGAATTTTCTAATGGCTAAACCACATCTCTTTGGTTACATCACAAAATGGGTCATGTTATTAACAGAGTTTGACTTAAAGATAGTTCTATAGAAATCAATAAAGGGCCAAATCATTGAAGACCATTTGGTAACCACACCACTCTTGGACACTAATCCTATTAGTGACACATTTAGAAATGACTTTACTACCTATTCTACTCATTTTGACACTTGGGCCATGTTCTTCAATGGTTTTCAATGTGCATCTGATGCAGGGGTAGGCATTATCTTTATCAACCCTTTTGGTCACACAGTTCCTATTGCATACCAATTAAGCTTCTCCTATGCCAAAAACACCATAGAATATGAAGCACTTATCTTAGGTCTATTTGTCACCAAGTCCCTCAAAATTAGATCTATTCAAGTCTTCGATGATTCTCAACTTGTAGTCAATTAAGACAATGATGTTTATCAGATAAAAGAAGAAAATCTTATTCCATATCAGAACATAGTACACTGTTTATCATCATAGTTCAACTAATTTTCTATAGAAAGTATACCAAGAAAAGATAACTGACATGCAAATGCAATGATAAGTGCCACATCTTTGATTCCTATCAACATCAATGATGATCAAACTATTTTCATAATTAAATGATTAAAATCATCATCACTATCCAACATAGATTTGATTTCCCTTTCTATCTCATCTATTATACATAATTACACAACTCTAGAGTGGTTATCTGATATTTATAACTTTCTTAACAAATCTATTACACCAAACACTTTTTCATGAAATGATAAACATAAGTTACACAAATAAGCACTCTGTTATTTAATCATTAGTAGAGGCATTTTTAAGTGATCCTTTGATGGACAATTTCTTTGATGCTTAACTTTAGTAGAAGCCAAAATTGCTCTTACATAGATACATGATAGTGAGTGTGGTGGTTACTTCAGTGGAAAGGCCATGCCACATAAATTACTTTGATAGGGGTACTACTAGCCTACCATGGAAGATGAATGTTTATAATATGCAAATATATGTGATAAATGTCAATGACATATTAACCTATTGCATACACCATCATAACAATTTTAACCTATTATCTCTCCATGGCCATTCATGTTATAAGGATTTGATCTTATTAGAAAGATTAACCCTGCATCTGCCAATTTGCATAAGTTCATCATCATAGCTACATAATACTTTACGAAGTGGGGCGAAACCATTCCACTTTAATACACCATAGGGGAGGACATTTGTAGCTTCCTTATGATCCACATTATTTCATGCTTCAACCTACTCTTAGCTATCATTTTTGATAATGGAACATCATTTAAGAATAAAACTATTAAGAAATTTTGCACAAAATATAAGATTAAACACATGTTCTCCACTCCATACTACCCACAAGGAAATGGTCAAGTATAGGCTACCAATAAAACCATCAACAACATTTTAATAAAAATAGTGACCAAATTCAGAGATGATTAGCATAATCAACTAGTTTTTGCATTATGGGATTATTGCACTAGTATTCATAAGCCCACAAGAGCCAATACTTATTTACTTGTTTATGGCATAGAAGTAGTTTTACTATTGGAATTAGAAATCCCATCTCTTCATGTCTCCCTTAAAAGTATCCTCACTGATGACTAGTATCATGAAAAACATCTACACCAACTCGATCAATTAGACCATACGTGCATTCAAATAGTTGAATATCTCAAAATATACCAACAATATATATAATGATTCTACAACAAAGGAGTTCACACCAGAGAATTCAAAGTTAATGATCTCATTCTCAGAGACAATCTTCACAATCTTAATGCCAAAGAAGAAATCAAAAGAAAATTCAAACCAAACTAGCTAGGTCCATACCTCATTATCAAAAAACTTAGTTCTAAAGTGTACTATCTATCCTCACTTGAAGAAAATAAACTCAAAAATCTAATGAATATTATGCATCTATGTAGATTTCATGTATATTATTTCATTACACACATATTATTATAAATAGTTTCTTTACAAATTCTTGTACATAATTTATCAGATTACTTGTACATAGTCTCCTTATGTTTGATTATACATAGCTTATATCAAAATAAAAAAAAAACATTCAAATAATTCAAAATACCAAAAAAATTATAACATGTCAAAAAACAAAAACATTCAAATAAAAAAAAAAACACAAAAACATTTCAATTGTATGAATTATCCATGCTTTTCATTAATACTACCATGCTAGACTTACATTTTGTTGTTCTATGCTATTGTTTGTCAATTTATCTACATTACCATGCTTCACTTGATCTTCTTTGAGTTTGTGTAGTGACACCAAGATATTTGATTACTTCACTATACCCATTGAGAGGGCATCCTACTTCATACATTAATATATCTACCCATTGGGGGCATCTTCTACATGACTACACCATCTAGGTTATGTTATTCCTACACCACATAGTCTAGTTATCATGTTGATGTACATCAATTACTAGCTGACATAGATTACTCTATCAACACTCATTAATATATAGAACTTATGTATTTCTTAGCATCTACCTAGTCTTGTACTACATGTTTTTCATAATTTCAATTTTTACTTTGATTAGTTAGATGTGATAGTATTTATAGATTTTACATGCCTTCCTTTCTTTCTTTGAATAACAAGATGTGATTGCATTTCTCAATTACTATTTTGTTTCTTGTGTTTACCTTAGGATATTTGCCAATGTCCTTTACTTGTACTCTTCTATGTGCTTATGGCCCTTGTGACAATCTTGCTTGTTTTGAATTATATGTGTATGTGGGCATTTGAACATGCCTTGTATGCTTGCTTTCCTAGTTTGAGTGACATGTGCCCATGTCCCTTATTTTATTGGCCCCTTGGCCAGTTGTATGTGCTTCTTACTTCTTGCCTTATGTACTTGTTGCTTGTTTGCTTCTCATTGTTTGTAATGCCATGATCCACATCATGCATTATCTTGATTTATTGGATGTTATGATGGACATCATACTCCATCCCTCCTTGAAAACTAACAAATAACAAATAATAACTAAAAACTAAAAGCTAACAAATAAAAACTAACATTTATATTTTTAATTTAGTCTACTACACATGTTATTACATTGCTACATCTATTTAGGCATACCTCTATTGATATAACAATATCCAATACAAACTATGTTATATCTTGAGACATATTTTTGATTATCATTGCTATATCATATATTTCATAGCATAACACACTTGTAAAGCTCTTTTTTCTGAGGGTAGTAATTGAAGGATCTTCATTCTTACCCTTAAAAGAGGGGGAAACAAATAGGGGTTTTGTCATACAGATCAAAGCCTCCTATTGGTCAAAAATTAGTTTTTTAAAATACTCAAAATAACAATTAGAACCCAAACTAGGTAGAGCAGACTAGGAAAATAGTGATGAACACAAAATAGTGATCATAAATAACAAAAGACAAGGTTTCCATACTTAGACTATAACACTAGATAATAACGCATCCTATTTTTGGTATTCCTATCCAAACAACCAAAAAACTATATTTCTAGAAATATAGTTGGTAAGTTTAGTTACAATTTTGTTAGCTATAGTATAGTTCAAAATCAGTAGTTTCAATATAATTTTTACTTAAAAGATCCAAACATAGGTGGCATCATGCATGGCATGATGGCTCTCACTTCCAATTTTAGATTGGGTAGTTGGTACAAATTTTAGACTAGAATCCATGTTACAGACACTAGTGATTGAGGGAAATGTGCACAACACATTTGATTTCTTTTATTTTTGGGTTTAATATATTACCTAGGTATTCTCAGTAGTTACATGCCTTATTCCATCTATAGGTGGTTGGCATCATTTCATAGTGGCTTTGATATAAGCCTAGTTCCTAATTTTGGAGTGGCTTTTATATAAGCCTAATCTCCACCTTTTAGAGTGGCCAAGATTGGCTTAGTTTTTTGTACACATTTGGCTATCCATGCCACATTGTTATATTATAGAGAATTCATGGGATTTAAGAGCCATTAAATATAACACACATTCATACTAATATTAGTTCATAGCTTCACTTAGTGGGCAATGATGGAACCAAAAGACTAACTTTTGTATTCTTCAACCACCTATTTAGAGGGATTGGACACATAATCCAAACATCAATTATCACATGCATTATCACATAGATTCTCTTAGTATGAAATGATGGAGTTAAAGGACCAACCTTTGCATTCTTGAGCCACTCTTAAGGAATTGAACATTCATCTCCATTCATGATATTATTCTTGGTACATCACACATCCAACATCATTCAACATCACTCAACATCACAATAGGTTTTATATTAGTGCATGTACCTAATGAGGTGTATTCATTCCTTTCTCATCCTATCTCTCTTACCCAACTTTTGTATGTTCTTATTTTAGACATAATGTGTCTATTAAGAACTAATATACTCTTTATTTTTTATTATAGATTTACACTTCATGATGTGCTCTCTCTATGCACACTCAACATCACACAACCTTATGGGCTTCACCCTTATAAGTAAGTTCAAGTATGCTTTCTACTTTTCCTTTATCTTAGTATTTTGCTTTACTACATCACTAGAATAAAGGGGGGGGGAATGTAGTCATATAAAATGTCCAAATTGATAGTTTGAGTGTGGTTTATGACATACAATCTATAGGTCCTTCTTGTATTCTCTTGTGACCCTTCTAGACACTTTTTTGCTCATTTACAGTCATCCATAGCCTTCCAAATAGTCATTCTAGATCAGCTAGACCCTATTTCCCAGGCTAATCCTATCCCCCTAGGTCCTAATCTTGTAGGATATGAGTTCCATACCTGGACTATAACATCGAACCCTAGGGTGTCCTAATTTTGGTGTTCTTGTCTAATCACACTTTGAGCCAAAATGATCAATTTCATCCTATTCTTATCCTTTATTATGTTGGCCTAGTGTGAATACATCTAACCAATGACCAATAGTTGCCTATAAAATCCCATCCAAAGTTCATTTATAAGGGATGTGATGAATATTATAAAGTAAACAAGAATACAAACAAACCACTAAGGCAAACTTTCCTATTCTTTGCATACAATCACCTAATACAACTTCAAACATATTCAAACTCTTACACTAGTCCCTAGCCACCTCAAACACTCTCAATTTGGAATTTTTGCATTTGTATTACACTATTTCACAAAGCACATCAAATGGGAGAGCTACATATGGCTTAATCCCTCTTCAAAGTATTGGTATGTAGGCAATGTGCCTGCATAAGGGGTGTGGATTACATGTTCAGTGCATCTTACACACACTAACCCCCCCTTTTCAAGTGATTCAAATCTTGTTTTATCAAGCATGATGGAAGGTTAGGGGTTGAATATTAAAATATCTCTATAGAAAGCTCCATCAACATTTAACACTTAAAATTTTGCAAGCAGGCTCACATAGGAATAACACAAAGAACCCAAAAAAAATAGGTTGATGTGAGTAGTTTGGACAATAGCAGTAGAAGAGGAAAATAATGTTAAACCCTAAAATGTCCTATTTTTGATGGTCCTATCCTTTCATAAAAAAAATCTAGATTTTGATTTACGACACAGTCCCAATCTTACATAATGAGTTTTAGACTCTACAACAACCATTTTAGCCTATTTTAAGCTAAGTTATATTTCTCCTAATTTATTAATATTTTTAGAAAGGCAAAAAATATAAATAATTATACAAATCAAGACTATATTTATGAAAATATTATTTACTAATTTATTAATCTAGACTTTAAACTAAAATAGGAATAAAACTCTATTATTCCCAAAAAAGTTAAATCGATAATCATAAGCAACTAGCATAAACATATCATACTATCCCTTAGATATATGTGTTAATAAGAAATGTTAAGTACATAGCATATTGAGTAGATTACAAAATATATAAGCATGGATAAAGGCATGTGTAAGTACATAAGCTCAAATATGATAATGAAAATGATCATATAATAATGTAACCTAGTTGTATCAAGATAAAAAAGTGTATTCCCCCAATGTAATGATGATGTGGGTAGAGGGAAGGCCCAACATCCATATTTACATATATCATGTGCTTAGGTATCTTGTATCACACTCAAAAGTTGTGTGAAACATATGTGTGTATATAGAAATAAATGATATTCTATCAACCAACATGGAACCATCAACATAAATTCTAAGGAGTTAATATAACATATAAATGTAGAATATTTTTAGATTTTTGAATGTTTTAATTTTTTGGAATATTTGAAAATAAAAGACTATCTTATGATCTCATCCAAAGTATGGTCATAAGTATCTCCCCACTCAGAACCTAGTACAATTAGCTAGTGGCACTGCCAAGGATCATGTATATGTGTAAAATTTGAAACTATAGGATTGGTGGTTCTTTGTGTATGTATAATAAGACTTTGTGGTTGTGAGGAAATAATAGAAATAATGGGGGTTCTTGGAACACATCATTGAGTGATCTATGGTTTATTTGGAATAGTATGAATAGGAACATATTTGGTTACTCTAGGTAATTGAATATGTTGTGTGATAATAGATGAATATTTCATAGAATCCAATGTGTATGTCTGATATAAATGTCTCTTAAGTACTAGATACATAGGAAAGGGGATTGCTTATTACTTACCCTTTAATAAAGGATTAACCTTAGTATGTTTTATAATTAACTATCTAGGTATAAACATTTTTTATTTAAGTGGATGTTCATATGGAATTCCATAAATTGTAACCTATTGGCATGAATGCATTTAACACAACCATACATTGTACAAGGTACTGTGCATAATGTATATATCCACTGTCATTCTAATAACATATCAAAGACTCTCATATATGATATAACTGAGAATGTAGTGACCACATGTGCTAGGCCAACCTATAAAGGTATGTCAATGTCATCGAGGACCTATTATGAGGTTCCACTTAAAACTCTAACCACTTTGGTAGAAGTGTGTAAATCATTATGTGTATATCCTAGATGTTGTAGTAATGTCATAATGCAAACATTTTTTATAACACCATTATCAATCATAACATTATATATAGGCTAGAGGTAAAAGTATGCTTGAATGAATATCTGAGTCATCATCCACAATCTCACCATCATCAAAAGTAATAGAAGGTCTCTGTATTATGGGAGGTGTATGGCATGTACATGTACTAATAATCTTTTCTAATGGCTGCCCATAATTTGGTGGAGGAGGATGTGAATTATATTCCATTTTTACTTTAGGTTCCTTCTTAGAATGTTATTATAAATGGTTGTTAAATATTTTATGAATTTGGAGATCACTAGGTTGTGAACCTAATTCCTTTGGAGGATTAACAAATGTGATTTTTCTATCATTAATAAGGTCTTAGATATGATACTTTAAGTTAAAACATTTGATTATAGAATGCCTAGGGCCTTTATGATAGTTGAAATAATTATTTGTATCATAACCTTTGGGTAGAGGTTGAATCATATCAACCTATATAGGATGAGGGAGAGATATGAGGTAACATGTCATAAGCTTTAGAAGTAATGAAGCTAGAGACTCAGGTAAGTGTAAAAATTGTCTCCTTGGTGCATTGGATAAGACAAACTGATTATGTTGTTGTGACACTGTATTAACCATAATAGTTAATTTTTTTTGGTTTATATAGGTTTTACCTTATAACTTGGTTTTATAATAAGCTTGGTATTGGATGTAGCCAGTGTGTTTTATACATACTTAGGTTTAGTCAATGAGATAAGTTTCATTTCATGATTTTTAATGATATGGCATAATTTTTCAAAATATTTGAACCTTTTAAAAACAATGGATTCATGTAATGAAGTAAGCAAACTTTATTTGAATATGTCTTGAATCTATTTATCTACCATTGGATTGGTCATTTTAACCAACATTGTCTTGTATTTAAAGACATATTCATTTATAGGTTCATTAGTTCCTTATTTGATCTTTGAAATTTAGGCATAAGAAACATTTTCAAAAATGTTGATATAAAAGTGTGTAAAAAATTGATATGTAAGAGGTTTGAATGCTTTTACTGATTGGATTGGTAAATCATCAAATGATCTTAGGGCATAGTCTTTGAGGTTCCTTAGAAATAGTTTAGTCATAAGTTTATCAATAGAGGCATAATCAATGCATGCTACATAAAGAGATCAAAAATGTTGTTTAGGATCACCCTTACCATCATAAAATGTGAACTTTAGTGAAACAAAATTGGTTGGCAAGGGGTGTAAATATATTTTGGGTACAAGAGGGTTATACAACACCTCTTGCAAATCAATAACATAAATTTATTTATAGGATGTTTTTCAATATTTATAACTTTATCTTGAAAAATTTGTATCATTTGTATAAGATCTTGCACATTTTGATTGTTAAGGTTTAAAGTTTGAGAATTCACCAAAGGAGGTGTACCCAAAGTTTGAGCTAATAGAGGCATTGAGGCTGGTAATTGGGTTAAAGTAATAATGTATCCCACGTAAGATGTACCAATAATAGAATTTGTTTTAGGGAACAACTGTGTTAACACATAACCTATTCCCCCATTATAAGTATTAAGTGATGATGTGCTCAAAATAAGGGTTATTGGTATATGGGGATGTCCCATAGCTATAATAACATGATCAATAGATGAACCTAGTTGTTCATTTATAATTTTTGTTTGTTTATCTTCCAATATGGTTTTGAGGATCTCATCAAGATATTTAGAGTTTTGATAGATATGCTCTTGCAACATAGAAAGAGCTTGTAGTTACTCTTGGTCTATTCATTCATGTTTATTATTTTCATGATCAAAATCATATTCTATGATAAACTCTTCCATATGTGGTTCAATTTCATTATTGGCATCTTCATTAGGTATAGGATTTGCTACTTCATTACTTTAAGCCATTTGAGGTGGACAATAAGGGAGCTCTAGGTGTTTGATAGAAACACCATATAATCTAGGGTTATGCCTAGGTTTCATATTATAGAGTACATATAAAAAAATACAACAATGAAAAACCTTAGAAGGTTGAGTACCCTAGTGTAATATAGGGTCTACATAAAGAGGTAGGTTCACCAGATGTTTAGCCCTATTTTTTTATTTTGGTACAAGGGTACTATAGGGTTAATATTATATAAATGAATAATCACAAGGGTTATAAATAGACCTATAGCAGGCTAATTTATTTATAAACTCAAGTAAATAATATTTTGAATTTATAATACTCATATATGCCAAAAATAGAGAGTAAAACTATTGATTGATATTTTAATAAATTGATAAAAGAGTACTTAACTAGTTTACTATGCGTATGTAGATATGGGATGAAATAAGTTATAAGTGGAATGGATTAGGATTCTATAACAATCATAATATTATATAATTTTTCACTTTATGTCCTAGGACACTTGCATTAGATCTAGACAATTATGTCGATGCTAGTGTTTGAATTAGATGTAGGTGTCTAGTATAGAATAATGATGGGATATAGATGTAACCACCTAGATCCTTATGGGTTTTCTATCACCTTTCTTATAGTGTATATAGATCATGTACACAGGTTTTTGTTCTTTTTCAAATTATCAAAACCTAACATCCTCACCTTTATTTAGGCCTATACATAAAAATAATTTCATAACATATTTAATGTAAGTACATATTTTTTTTGGGTAAAAACATAAGATTTTAAAATTTTTTTACGAGAGTTGGTTAAATAAAACCAACTAATAGGTATAACCAACCCATATAAATAAAATATTAATATAAAAAACCAAAACATAAACACTTTTGGATAAATAATCCAACAAACTTCCCCTCAATCCAAATGGGTATAGAAGATGAAAGAACAAGAGCAATGAATTTGAAGTCATTAAAAAAAATATGAAGCAACTACAACTGGTGTACTATACATCCTAATATTAACCAAAACTGATGCCACTCCATACATAATCACACCCTATGAGTTATGGTATAAAAGGCCAATGAATATGATCAAATATTATCCAACTACATCAATTAACATAAGGCTTCACACAAAAGCCCATCAAAGTGACCAACCCATACTCTATATGTCACATCTTCTTGATGCCCAACAAACACTGATGACCTTTTCTCAACACTACTAGTGATAATAACTCCTATTAATTTTTACTATCACTAATAACTAATCTAAGACTAACCAAATGCTATAGCTTCTCTCCCTATCAGGTGAGAGGTGAGAAGTTGTATAATGAGAGAAATAAAATAAAACAATCCTATTTATTCCATGTCATGAATATCAAGTATAGAAATCCAAAAATAGAAATGAAAGTAAAAACACAAGATAAAAAATGCTACTATAATAGATCCTGATAGTAAGCCTAGTAGCTCACATAAGATGGGTGAATCACTGATCACTTAGAACAAGCTATCAGGTCCATTAGGACCATAAAAATTTGACCATATATGATTATTCCTAATCAAGGAAGTGTCATAATAACTAGAATAACTAGAGTAATTAGAAGGTTTACCACTAAAATGATCTATATAATTTTCCTCAACTTTCTTTTTATATGAAGAGTGGGGTCATCGAGGACATACATCTACAAGATGACCACTACCATTGCATTTGAAAGATTTGATCTTTTTCTTGTGCCAATGAGATCTAAAAGAAACTCAATCATTGGAAGAACCATAAGAGTGGGAATAATTCCTATGGTACTATTTGCATTTTGAATATCTTGGAGAGTGTCGATGAGAATGCTATGGAGACCATCTAGATCAATGTGAAGAGTGTCTCGAAGAATGATTCAGAGAGTGTCACATAAAGTGTTTTAGAGAATGATTATAAAATTATCACTATACATGGTGATGATCTCTATGATGGGACCTATTCTTTGTATAGTGAGACTCTTCAATATGCATACTCTTCTTCTTTGCAAACTATCACTCATGCCGAGTCAACAACTCACAAAATAATCAAATGTGGCACTATTAAGCTTATCACTAAGTTGTAGCATTTAAAAAAATTAGTGTATGTAGAGCTAAGGTCATTCAATGTGATATAAATCAACATGTAATCATCAATTTTACCACCAGTTGTACATTATTCTTATTTTGATATTTTCATGTGAGAGAGATATTTAGATACATATTTGTTAGTGCTAAGCTTATTATTAAGCAACTACATTAAGAGATCAATTTTATTATAAGTATCTTGCTTGTCATATAGATATTTTAACACTTTTTTTAGGCATTACCTTTAATGGATTCAATATGGATAATTACCTAAGATGAACACAATGATTTCAATAAAGTAAGGGTACATTTATCACATCTTTAAAACTCAAGAAATTTGGTAGCTTTAGTTGGCGATGTGGTTTATTTTTTAGTTATTTATTACAAATCATTAAAAATAAGTGTGTTTTTCATATTCATCTACTATTCCTTGTATTTCTTTGATGTTAAGCATCCATTTTAGGGATTAATATCATAATTTTTGCCATGGTTTTATCAAAACAAGGAAAGCTATCAAGGTTTGGCCTTGACCCACCCGATAGATTCCAATTACAAAGATTTTGAGACTTGTAAAAAATAATTACACTCTTATTACACAAAAAATTAGCTTTCTATCACTTATAACTCCCTTAATACAAAAAACAAGATCAAAAGATAATTTTAATCATAAGATACACCAAATGGGTTTTGAAACCTTGACCTTTTTGAACAAGTCACTAAAAAAAATATCCTATCCAAATTTACCTTAATGAATTTGAATACAAAGAGGCAAGATATTATATATATCCTTGACTTAGAAGATGTAAGGTAAAAAAATATATTTTTCCTTGCATAAAAGAGGAATATGCTATGATAACCTGGTGAAGCACTTACGCCCCCACACCTGCACCCGCCTCCACCACCCACGCCCCCCACCCCCCCCAAACACACACACACACACAAACACAATCTTCTAAACCAAGTTACACTATATTATTCTAGGGAATCAATATATTTTTAGTTTTTAAAAAAAATGCCATATAGATGCATCCCTTTATTGCCATATAAATGTACCTTATTATCACCCTACAAAGTCCAGGGATCACATTTGCCAAAGCTACCATACAAAATTATACATATAGAATAGAAGGTTTTTTCATGATCGCCATACATAGGAAACAAGAATAAAATTCAACTAGATTAATTTTTATCTAACCCTACACCAAAATAAAATATTACCAACCACTATTCACTGGATTGAGTTTTACTTTTAGCCTCTAAAGCATCCATACAAACTTCATATGGCAAAGTTTATAATGAAGTGTTTATTTATGTAGGTATCAATTTTTATTGATGTTGATATTCAATTTAATGCACCATACCATAATATTTTTATTGGTTTCCTCTCAAACAAATTATCTTGCTCTGATACCACTATTAAGGCTTGAACAAAGAGAAATAATTTCATAATATATTTAATGTAATCACATGTTTTTGTTTTTATACAAATGTAAGATTTTTAAGAATCTTAAGGGAGTTGGTTGAAGAAAACAAACTAACATGTATAACCAACCTGTACAAACAAAATAAGAATTTAACAAACTAAAACATAAACACCTTTGGATAAATAATCTAACAATCCTTAAGTGACTGTGGGAAAAATGTGTTAGTGGGAACATGGTGTTGAGTTTTTTTAAGGACCCCTATATCAATGGGTGCTACCTACATAGCCAATACTCTAAAAAGGGTCTTAAACTTATGTATTTTCCCCTTACGTGTTGGCTTATGTGTGCATAGTTGAAATTGATAGTTAATATATATAACAATACATATAGGATAGAATTTAGTGTATAATTTATAAGTAAGGCATAAAAATTAAATTAAATCAATTGACATAGTACATAGTTATTTATCGTGGAAAAACCTCAAAGAGGTAAAAAACCTACCAACGATGGTTATTCAAATTATTGAGAAACCAAGACCCAATACAATATATTCTTCCTCTTCTCACTTTTTTTGTCAAATAGCCTTCACAAAATTTGCAAGTTGAATATGATAAAATAATTCCATATTTAATTAATTTAATAAAATAGGTAAAACCCTATTTATAGTGAAATACCAAGGGAGGCGACTGTTATAAAAATAATGGGTCCACCTATCCTGATAAAATAATTTAATTAAAATTTTATAATAATTAAATAATTATAATAATTAAATAATTATAACTCTATTATTTATTATCATGAGGTTTCCACCTTGTAGTAAAAAATAATATATTATTATTTATTTAATTAATACCAAAGCTAAGGGTAAATTAAGTCCACTTAGAATTAAATATTCTAACACTCCCCATTATTTTTAAGTGGGGATAAATGTCAAAGTCACCTCAAAAAAAGAATTATACTATGTATACAAATGAAGGATTTAAAAACTTTCATCATGTCAAACATCACCTTTTGAAATAAAAGAAATTATAATCCATAAACTATTATAAAGTAAGTTTAGGCTAGTGTGATCGTGATACTACATCTCATAGTTTCTCTTGAATAATTATCTAAGAATATTTGGAGTCTTTTATAACATAAGGACCTCCATTATAAAGTATGATTTTATATATTGGGTAAAAAATTAAAACTTCCATATGAAGTTTACAATAACATAAGTTTCACATGAAGTTTACAATGATTTAAAATTGAGAATAAGTATAGAGAAGAAGAAGAAACACATGGCCATTAGGAAGTGGCATTGTCATGCACACTCCTCTTCAATGGAAATTTTAAGAGGTCCAATATTACATGAAATTGATAAAATTTGGTAGCACCAAATGGTTTTATGAATATATCTACCACTTTTTCATATATAGGATAGAACTGTCGATCAATATCACCATTGATGACTTTCTCTCAAATAAAATACATATGAAATTCAATATGCTTAAATTATTGGTACTGTGCACCTACACAAATCTTAAACACATCTAAAAATATATTCATGATAGCATAGTATGGTTAGCATCACCATAACCACATTCATGAAAACATGACATATTTTTCTATGGTAAAACACATTTAAAACAATTAATTCATTTTTTAGGTAAACAAGTTCACTACTTTCATTACAAAATTAGTGAAAAGACATAAATTATTGTATGCAATTCATTATTGAATGTTTCTAATACTGACAAGATGATTGTCCCCAACTATCATGCAATGCACATATAATAATTTACTAATAATATGATACTAAATTTAAACATTAGATATCCTATTAGTAAAACTCATTTTATCATTTAAATTTTATCAAAAATTTGTAAGTTTATATGCTTCAACAAAAGATTGAGGTATAACTATCATACATAAAATATGGATAATTTTAGCATGAAATGCCATCATCCAATCAAACAAATATGATATTGAAGCAAATAAGTTTAGAGACGTATGAATAGAATGATTAGTAAAGTAAATGATGAATAACTAATAATACAAACTCCATTTACAGATTGCATTTCATAACATATCTTATTATCAAGTGAAATGTATAAGAATGTTAACATAAACAATCAAATGATAAAACAATAAAATGAGAGTATCTAATCATATTAGCATGTAATTTCCCCACTAATAAAATAAAAATATTAAAACATAAAAAATCAAACTTAACAAACATGATATTTTTACCAAATGCAATAACTAAACATGATCATTTTGAAAAAGTAAGCATGATGTTATGTAGATAATGTATTTTCATACTAAATCATAAGAATTGAAAATAAACATAATATCTATATATTTTATTTACTTTCTCATTTAATAAAAATATATATGTTATAATATAATGGCAATACATTTTTTCCAAGAGTCAAACTAAATCATTTTACTAACAAATATAATGTAGATGAGACACTATCAATATAGTTAGTATCTTTAAAGTAATAACAAAATAGTTTTATCAAAGTAAATGAAGTGATATGAGCATACATATATTTTTTATTTATAAAAATGTAAATATTAAGTAGGGATTATATTCATAATATGCACAATAGTATTCATGACTTCAGCCCATAAGAACTAGGAGAAAGATTTTCAAAATGCAACGTTGTTCTAGCCATCTCAATAATGGTGTGATTTTTTATTTTAGAAATACTATTTTTCTAAGAGAAATAGGGAATTATCAATTCCTTTTGAATATCATAATTAAAGTAAAAATAATCAAACTTTTACTAACATATTCACCATCATTATCAGTTTTTAATTTATTAATATAAAAATAAGATATATTTTCAATTCTAGTTTTGAATTCTTTAAATTTAGACAACACATTAGATTTTATTTTTAATAAAAAATGATCATATAATTCTAGATTATTCATAATATATATATATATATATATATATATATATATATATATATACAAAGAACCATTAAGAGATACAACTTCAAGAGGTCTTATAACATCACTATGAATCAATTTTAAAGGATGTGAGGAATTTGCATCATGATTGTTATGAAAGAAGTTATTACATTGCTTACCATGTAAGCAATATTCACAAGTTTCAAGATGAGAAGGTATAGAAGGAAGTATAAAAATAATATTATGAGTAGACATATAATGTAAAATTAAAAATTTAACATGTCCTAATCTTTCATGCCACAATTGAGATTCATTCTTACTATGAAATGAAAGAAAACATGCAAAATGAGAGAAGATATATAAATCATTATTTTGAACACTTTCAATAATAAAGGAACTAGATTGATTTATAATGGACCAACTATATTTAAGTAATGTTATGATAAAATTGTTATTTGTAAGTTGAGAATAAGATAACAAATTATTTTTAAGTTTAGGTACATAGAAAACATCATTAATAACGACATTTGAAAACTTTGCTTTTTCCTATTTAATTAATTCTAAAAATGAATTATCTCCTAAGTAAATTCTTTTAGAGATATATCTAAAATCATAAAAAATATTAGATAGACAAGTCATATGGTGTGATGCACCACTATTTAGAATCCACTCATTTTCATTTGAAGCAAATAAAGTAGCACATAAAGCAATAATATTCTAATCTTAATTATTATTCTGATTAGGGTTTTCATTCTTCTACTTGTTTTGATTAGATTTTTTACCTTTGTTTTTTTATAAGATTGTTTGTCAATTATATCCTTATTTTTATAATAGGTTTCCATTTTATTACTAAATTTATCACATAGATTGTAATTTCTATTAAACTTAGGTTTATGATTTCTATTACTAGATTTCTTGTTCCCATTTTTTACTTTAATAGAGTTAAAGTTAGATTTTTGATTTTTATTATTATAAAAAAATGTTTTTTAAGGTGATAAGTGATTGAGTGACATTATCTTTAGAATCAAAATTAGTCGTAACTTACTCTTATTGAATCAAGAGAGTAGATAAGATGACAAGGTCAGGGATATCTTGCTCAATTTGATATTTAGAATTCAAAATTGAAATGAAAATTTAAAAATTTTCATGAATATTTAATTGAATGATAAAATGAAGTAATTATTCTTGAATCAAATTACAATTACATCCATCTAATTGAGCTTTAATGCTTTTAATTTTAGTAATAATATTAATAATATTTTTTATCACCTTTCATAGGTGTAGTAAGCAGTTCAGGGATTAATATTTATTTTTGAAAGATAAGTGACCTCATGCATGGGCTCAAAGAGTTTTAAGAATAACTAGGAGACTCTTGATTACTAATGTGAATAAGGAATTCATCCTCAACACTCCATAAGATAATGGATATAGCTTCTTATGATTTTTATTGAAATGCATTGCTAAGCTTAAGGGTCACATGTTGTCCAAAAGTGCCTTTTTCAGTCCCAATGATAATATTTCATAAATTTTGGACAATAAATTCTATTTTAATATAGATTTTCTAAATATTATAGTTATTTTTATTAAGCATTTGTGATTTATTTAAAACAGAATTAGGTGAAGCCATAACTTCCCTTTAAGAATGACAATAAACAAATACTTAAAATGAATTATTTTTCATATAAATTTTAAATTTATTTGAAAGTAAAAATAGATTGAAAGTGTAAAAACAACAATTTTTTAAGTTAATGCTAGACAAAGAAATACAATTGTAAAAGATTATGACAAAATAAGTTATTACAATTGTCACAAAAATATACTAATATAAGCACAAATGTTTTAAATGAAAAATTTTTAATGAGTTTTTGAACTATTTTATAAAATAAAATAAATCACACATTTTTATATATTTAATTATAAAATTTAGATGTTAAATAATGAAAAAAATTAAATTAGAGTTATATTAAACTAGGTGTCAAAAGAGTCGTACTCAAAACAACCACCTATATACTATTATTAAAAAAGTTGTAAAATTAATAATATTTTTTTTTAAACATAAAATGGATCGTGTAGATGTATCTATAAAGTGTCAAAACCTAAGAATTGATTGTTACATGACTATGGTTGACAAAGTGTTGACTAGGTCAAATGTCGTAAGAAGATTGACAAGAGAGAAGGGTTTACACACAAGAAACTTGGCATGCAAACCAAAAAAAAATTTAAAATTAATTAATTTAATAAAAAATTAGTTTTTAAATACGTGTGGAGAGTTTTGAACACAAGACCCCCCACTTACAAGATTTCAGTAAAAATGAAGCAACCAACTCATCTACCATAAAGTTTAAGAATTCATATGCACAAATTTATATTTAGTTATTTTTAACTAATTTTTATTTATTTTTAAATTATATATATATATATATATATATATATATATATATATATATATATATATATATATATATATATACTATGCATGTAAAAAACTATTAACTTGCTTTTTTACTTTTTGTTAAAAAAGAAAAATATCAATGTGAACCCTAGGTTACTTGTGTGGAATTTTAGGTTTTAAATAAAAAATATTTAATAAATAAATGTAGTAAAAAATTTACAAACCTTTAAAAACATTCATGTACAAGAAATGACATAGGAATAGGGAAATTAGATCAATTGATTTAATCCATGAGAGACTGAAACTTTGCAAGCCTCCTTATTTTTTTATGTGTTGAGGTAAATTATAACATGAACTTATATTAGTTGAAATTAATAATAGTGATTTGTTAATACAAATCATGTAGCAATATTGAGAGGATAATTTGTACGAGTATGTCATTTATTAATAGTTAAGTTGTTCGAATAACTGACTATTTTAGACTAAATGGTTATTCAACCATTATTATACATTGTAATGTTTTTGATTAATAAAAACATGTTGTTGTGATTGACTAAATTATATGTTTCTACACATTGGAACTTTCTATTCTTCACTCAAATACATTAAATCCTAATAGTGGTATTAGATAAGGCACCCTAATGGGACCTCTCTATACTATTCATTTGCTTGTTTTGCATCAAAATGGATTTTTAAGAGATGTTGCAATATATATCATGTACAAAAACTCTTGATTTTCCATCCACCCCTACTTGTACTTTGCTAACCAGTTATAGTGAAGATCACGTGCACCTTTATTAGCTCCACCATCCACCTGCATGCTTCTCTCCACCCTTTCCATTCTACCCATAATTTACATTCCATTATATTTATGGTATGCATACCCAAAAATTAAAAAAAATAAAATAAACTATATATAGATCAGGTTGAACATATTATATTTTATAGTTTTAGGGTAATCACACCCAAGCCATATAAAATTCAAAGTTGGAATCATTTGATTTGGAATTTTTCATGGGACATGGTTTTAATCCTATACACATTACATTGGATTTCTATCTCAGTCAATGCATAGTTTTCAATAGTAGTCACCTCCTATATCTTGCACCATCATTGAGCTCTTTCTAGTGCATGCTTTGGGTGAAAATTGGGTTCTCCTATGGTGACTCACCTCAACACATTGAGCTTAGATTACATTGATCATAGAACTCCAACCCAATAAGCATTTCCTAATTTTTCTCGATGGATCCTTCACACTCATTATTAAAGACAAATATAAGATCTCACTCTGATCTAACTCCATCTCAAAAAGCATCTCTCATGCTCGTGACCAACATGTTTTCTTTTTATTTTGGATCGATAAAGGCAATGAAAGACTCATAGATGTCTCACTCTTGGCACAAGAATGCCGAGATCTAATCTCTATTTGGGTAACTATGATCTCCCCTCCAAGTTTGATAAATTGTACCTATGATCAATCCACCATTTCACTCTCACACAACACCTTCCTCGGTGAAACAACCATCTCTACAATGGAAGAGAGAGTTTTTAGGTCTTATTTTCTATTTTAGGTTTATTTATTTTTAATGTCTAAGTTTATTTTTTTAATATTTTAAAGTTTTTAGTATTAAGATCAATTTCATAGATATTTTGAGTTCATTATATTTAATTTACTTTTTTGTGTTAATTATTTCCCTTAGTTTTTGGTATTTTATGTATATTTTAAAAGAGTTTTTAATTTAATCTTTTAAATTTTAGATTCAAATTTATTTTTAAAGTCGAGACATTTTTTTGATTTATTATCATGAGTCAATTTTGTTGATATATTTATTTATTAAGTTTTGATTTTGTGGAGTTTTATTTTTGGGATTATTTTTTAGTTTGTTATTTAATAGTTTAGATTTAAGTCAGTTAGTTTATTTTTTATATTAGTTTTTCATGCATCAAGCTTTGATAGATTTTGAGTTTATTATTATTAAGTTGTTTCTAAGTGGTTTGAGTTATTAAATTTGGGTTGTTCATTAAGTATTTAGAGTCATTTATTTTATAGTTTGATTTTTAGGTTTGAGTCATTTATTTTTTGGTATAATCAAGTCATTTATAGACTAAGGTCATCTTTAGTTTTTTGAATGAAGTCCATTTTTATTACAATCTTCAAATAATCGTTGAGAGACATTTTTTTAAATAAATTTTATATTAAATCTCCCCTTCAATATAAAAGTTTCATTTAATGTAATGGACACATTATCGATTGAACCGACGTCCATAAGTTCATACTATGGGAGGGTATGTTGAGGTGAATTATAACATGAATTTATATTAGTGTGAAATTAATAATAGTGATTTGTTAATCCAAATCATGAAGTAATATTGAGAGGAGAATTTGTAGGAGTATGTTAGTTGTTAATAGTTAAGTTGTTTGAATAATTAACTATTTTATACCAGATGGTTATTCAACCATTTTTATATATTGTAATGTTTTTAATTAATAAAAACATGTTGTTGTGATTGACCAAACTCTATGTTTATGTACATTTGAGCCTTTAGATATTTCACTCAAATGGATTAAACACCAAAACCACTCGACCTTCAAAAAAATATTTTTGGCTTAGAATTTGTTGCAATAATTTGTCAGGCTATACAGACCACCATGGTGGAGGGAGAGAAAAATATATAAGCTTTATTGATCTTTCTTAGGATCTATAAGTGATTTAAAATGTTTCAAACTATTGTTTTATCCCTTTTTGACCAAATAGAGATCAAAACACTTATCTATTTTTTAAAAATTTTCTACTCACCCAGGGGATACAAGCCAATAATGATGTCCTAAGGAAGTTGAACTTTTTTTTGGAACTTTAGAAAGTATTCAAATGATCTCCTGGGTGTTTTGACAGGGCCAAATACAATAATCCAAGATTTAAACACTTCACACTAGCCCCATAAGCTTTGAATTTTTTTTGAATTTTTCAATTTCTTAGGCCATACTTTTGCCATACAAATTCTCTTAATGTCACCCAGGCTACAATAAGATTATTCAAAACTATCTCATTTATTCTTTAGTGGTATTTAGATTAAGATACAAGGCTTGATAATGATCTAAACCTCCCCATGATTAAACAAAAAAAATTCTTCTTCCTCTATGCCATGCATAGTCTTGAAAAAGACTTTTAAAATAATTAAAAAAACATTTTAAATTGATTAAAATATTAATTACTTCAACTCAATGAAATATTATTGTCAATTAAATCCACCCCACTTGCTCTAGTACCATAATGAAATTGATAAACAATATATATATCAATGCACACATGATAAGATCTAGTGTATAATTAATAAATAAAACATAAAAATGAACACAAATCAATTGGCTTAGTACATAGTTATTTATCATAGAAAAAATTCAAAGAGGTAAAAAACACACTAATGATGATTATTTAAATTATTAAGAAACCAAGACCCAATACAACATATTCTTCATCTTCTTACTTCTTCTGTCAAATAACATTCACAAGTTTTATAGGTTGAATATGATAAAATAATATCATATTCAAATAATTTCACAATAGGGGTAAAACTTTATTTATAGTGAAATACCAAGGAAGATGACCATTGTAAAAATAATAGGTTCATCCATCCTGATAAAACACTTTATTAAAATTTTAGTAATAATTAAATGTTGTAATATGCATAATTAAATTTTCTAATATGCATAAGGATGTAATGTGTGATAAGTAAGTACATAAAGTGACCTAGCTTGTAACTTGGAAAATATGGCTTATGGGATGATCCTTTAGTATTTCAAACCTTTGTGGATACTACTCCTATGAATGATATGGAGATAGGGATGAATAGGGCATATTTTCGCAATTGAATGCTTGATTTAGTGCTTTTCATTGGTTTCCTTTTGAGTTCCCAATATTTTCTAGGTGAAGAATGAATGAGGGTTGATCTTGTGTATATACCAATCCCATTTGAAAATATCTCATGCTAAAAAACTTAGACTAACCTTTAATATATGTTTTATTTAAAAATTATATGACTTTTTGGTACTAGAAACTTAGTTGTAAAAGGGACACTTGCATTGAAACATGTATTTGGTTGGGATGCAAGTGTCCAAAAATATATAAACTAGGTATAGGTATAAAACTAGAAGAGAAGGATAATGATCATGTTTATATCATTTTTGTGTGTAGAAGGTTTGGTCATCAGGATAATAGTGGTTAGACTAGGAGATAAGTAATTTGGCACAAAGAGATAGTGAACATGAACCATTCAATAGTATAAAGGTCTTAGAATTAAAGGGACAACCATGGTAGGTATTTTTCAAGTGTACAAGAGTGAAGTGTTATATAATTCAAATTTAATGTTTACACTCTTTTAAAATCATGTAAAGTATTCCATGAAGACCATGATACAAGGAGTTGTCCTCTTTTGTAAAGTGCTACACTAGTTAAGGTATTGATGTGGGTCAAACTACATGGCACAACCACTCATGATACTAACATTTTTTAGGTTATAGATGAGATGCATGAAGTGAGGGAAATTATAATGCATTAGGATACAGTTAAGCATGTGCAACAAGGCAAATGATATGGCAGAGACCATTCATATAAAGGAAGAGGAGGTAGATGAGGAGGAGGTTGATTACCTCCATGAGCATGTTACAAGTTTAGCTCTCTAGATCACTACCAAATGAATTTCTAAAAATTCCAAACATGTGGGCATTTTATGGAAGTATACAAAATATAGGATTATCCAGAGTTGTACTAAAAGATAATTTGGATAAAATGTTGAAAAATAGTGCAAGAATGGTTCATATTAGAGAATAAGAAGAAAAGTAGGTTACAAAAAAAGTTGTAGAAGACACTTGGTGGCTCAAAATTAAATATCAAAATCTATAATGGTGTAAACACCCAACATAATATGATACAATCTCCCAATAAAAATTACAATAAGCACCTCCAACCAAGGTAACAAACTATCCTAATAATATACCCAATATTTGATTTTGCATGAAGCTATATATGTGAACCAAAATGTTAAGGGATAAGTGTAGGATATGTAAGATAGTGATTCCCAAGTCAAACAAATCCAAAGAAAGGGCCGTATTCATAAGGAGGTTGAGTAGCTTACATAGTTTTTTGGGTTATTAAAAACTAAAGGGGTATTTCATCTACTAAAGACATGGCTTGTGCAAAAATTTTCTAATGCATAGGAATAAAAGCAAGGGATGGGAAAATGACATAAAAAATATAAAAAATATCTAATATAATAAAGAGAGAAGACCATACTAGGACCAACTATATACAAGAAGCTACACCACAAAGTAGGGTAGACACTATAAACAAGTAGTGTTTGTAAGGGGAGGTATCAAAGTTATATTAATAAAACTACATGTGAGGGACAATAAACAAGGGCAACCTAAATCCAAGATGGTAAGAATCTAAATAAACAAGATATAAATTCCAATTGGCTATAAGGGTTGTATCTAAATATAGAGGTCGTCAAAACTAACCTAAGAATAAATAAATGAAATCTAACTATGGTTGTCTCCATAGACCTAGATAACCTACATGAGGATAATATAGGTGAGGAGAGAAGTAAAAACAAACATACTACTTTAACAATATGTAGAGAACACACATACATACACACATAAGTAAATATATAAAGATATTAGGAAGAGGGATACTTATCTTGAGTAGAGTTTTTGGTGCATCAATCTCCCCATTGGCTCTAATATCACTTTGTAATAGATTTTTTAGGTGAAGACATCAAAAGGAAAATATGAAAACCCAATTGTCTTTAGTTAGGAACTCCAAATATTAAGGGGCACTTCCTTGGTTCACCTTTCTTCTATTGAGTGTTAAAGACCTTGAGCAAGAATAGATCTTCAAAATAATAGGCTCCACCTCCCAATTTCTTCTATATACTTAGATCATACTTTTGTTGTGTAAAAAAAGTAGATGAGTGTTGTTTTCCAATAAAAATAATATTTAGGAACCCTATAAATACTGGTAAAAGTTTTAAAAGTGACCTATCTCAAATGATGGAACTGATATAGATTGATTAAGTATAATAATTAGGAAATAATACAATACTGAGTCAAACATACTAATCTACTACAAATATGAAAGAAACTAAATTGATCAAAAGTTATTTAATCAGAAGTAGGGAAACAACTAAATTAAAAAGGTTGATTTAGTAGAGAAAGGACACATAAATAATAGAATAGATTGGCCACATTAATTTAGGAGAAAATATAGGGAATGATGTACAAAACTAATTAACCAAGATTGATTTAGTTGAAAAAAGTTAAAATACTAATTAAAATAAAAGGAATGAGTGGAAAGGATACTTAGAGGAGGATAAATATAGATAAATGTATGATGGTGATGATATGTAGGTATATCAAGATAATATAGACATCTCTCATAAAGCACCACAAACCAACCCCATCCCTTTCCTGGTACACTTCATAAAACATGCACTCAAGGAGATTGATGTGCCAAAAAGTTTTAAAAATTATATCATTAGTATTTGAAACATATAGGTGTATACATATGCCCCACCTGAAGCTGATCATGTGTCATAATATTTTAATACATGATGGTCCTTTGGTGAAGAAACATAACCGCATAAAACATAAAAATAAATGTTGTAAATATGAGATCAATAGATGAAATATTTGAAAGTAACATATACATACCTCATTTTACCATTTTGATAAAAATATGCCTACAAATACCTTAGTCTTGGTTGTGGTAGGTGCACAAATTACACATGATAACCATAATGATGCAAGGCTAAAAGTGGTCTAAAATTAATATGGGTGTAAACAAGGGTGTCAATAAATGTTAGTATATTAAACTCTTAGAAAATATTATAAAATCAAGGGGAAAATCAAAAAGCTAAGATGATAAGTCTAATTTAGGACTGAAAGACCTAAGGAGACTATTAAAGGTAAGGAAATCTAGGAAATTGAGATGATAAGGCCAAATTAGGACTAAAAAACCTAAGGAGGATAGAATCATAAATAAAATGAAGCTAAATAGAAGGGTCCAGATAGCCAAAAAATAAAGGATAAATTAAGTCTAGACCCATAAATAAAATGATAAAAATGAAATAAAGGAAAGCATAAAGTAAAGTAAGAAAATTAGAAATGGGACCAAGTGGCCCAAAAAAAGGTGAATAAAAACTCAAGTTCCCAAATATAACTAAGAAATATCCTAGAAAGATAATGTAATGATTAAGAGAGCATATTACACCAACTCAAAGATGTAGCTTTTATTCAAAGGTTCCAAATTCATAGAGTAATATTTAAACATCAACACTTGTCATAATGCTAACATGTAGAAAAGAGACAGAGAAAAGGATATATAGAAGATGTGAGAGATTTGGAAATAAATCTATTTTTCAAGGGGAAATAATAGAGGGAGGGAAAATAGGGTGTCACCAAGGCAAAAACATGGTATTTACTAGAAATAAGACATTCTAATTAGTTTGGAAATACTAAAAGTTTTCAACATCAATGGCTCTAGAGAACCTGACCCATTAAACATAATGGTTAGGCTAACTAGTGAAGCATAAATATCATCCCATGAAGGAAAATGCATGAAAATTAAAAGGATCCTACCTTCCCATAACATATTTCTCATTCCTTATGATTCCTTATAGATCAATCGGTCTATTATGAGGATTGGGTGCTTACATGAGAAATTAGGAGATATTGATGATATGTACGAGACCTCCTACCCAAGTCTACTAATCTAGTGCACCCTAATAGACCTCTACCTTATCATGAGGCCAAATATGGAATTTAAGTTTTAAATAGTATAGGGGGACATGATAAATAATATGATCATGCCTTTTAGTGTGATCCAAAGTTTAAAAAATATTTTGATTTTTAAAATTGCATTTTGATTTTTCTTTGATATCTTGACTTCTGAAGTTTTTCTATTTTTCAAATATTCTCCTCCATACAAATTTTAAAGAATAATAGTGGGTGATAATGATGAATAATATAAGAGAGATTACAATTGAATACTGAATATGATAAATTATAGACTAATAAGCATAGATACTCCTAGACTCATACCTTATAAAATAATGCAATCTTGAAATTGACCATAGTGTGGTTAAAATGAACTAAAAAATAAGGAAGATAAAGATAAACATTCAATGATTGAATTACCCCAATAAAAAAATTTATAGAGGGAAATGATACAATGACAAACAAGTTTAAATATTTCATCATAAGAAAGGGTAAAATGTAGATGAGAGACATGTAGATATATTGTAATAGTTTTTCCATAAGAGAATACAATTGAATCTAAGTGAGAAAACACCACTCTCAACCTTTTACTTATCTTTATAAGAAGACTCCTAGTTAAATTTGGGAGTGGAAGTAGGAGGAAAAAGTAGTAATTAGATGGGAACTTATGAGGAGGGCCTATCTAGATTCCCCAAGGTCTTACCATGCAACTCACAAACTAAAAATCCAAGAGGCATAAACATAAAGAAGGTAAATTTATGAAGTGAAATGAGGATAGTAGTAATAAATATGTCAAAACTCAAGGCATTCAAAGGTAATAGAAGATCCCAGAGGTCTAAGATAATAATATGACAATATGTCAAAACCAAGAGGTGCTCAAATAAAATTAAGGATAGTACGATGAAACCTAGAAGTGCAACTATAGGGGATAAACATCTATGAACAGGGGTTAATTTTATTCCCCAAGGTCTTATTATGAAACTCATGAATTGAAAAAATAAGAGGCATAAAAATAAGAAGGATGAAGCTATGAAGGAAAAAAATGGTATTAAGACAATATGTAAATAAAGTAAACATACTAAAGAACTAGGAATGGGTGTAATAGACAAATAAAACCAAGAGGTATAATAAATGTAGAGCTACCAAAGAACTAAGAATGGGTACAATGGATAAATAAAACTAAAACATGTAATAAATGTAAAGATACCAAAGAATTAGGAATGAGTCCAATGGCTGAATAAAAACATGAGGTGTAATAGATGTAAAGAAAATAAAGAACGAGGAATGGGTGGTATGGTTGAATAAAATAAAGAGGTGTAATACATGTTATCCTAGGAAGGTAAATATAGAAAAGTGAAAAACATGGTATAAGAAAGGAAGCAACGATAAAAATGTAATGCTAAAGATGAAGATGATAAAGTGTGAGATTAGTTAGGTATGAGCCAATAGGTGGAGATGAAACGTGGAGTTGTAGATAGAGTAGGCTATACTTTAAGAAATAAAGAACATACCTTAAACACGGTATGCTCTTTTAGGGAATGTGTCTCAAAAGATTATTGAATTTGAAAATGTTTATCTTTAATTTTTGTAAGATTATTGATTCATAGTTCATTGTGAGGGTGAGATGTTAAGGAGAAAAAGTGTTGTAAAATGTTTTTAAGTTGAGTAAAAGTAAGGATTGGCATCTTAATATGCCCCAAAAGTGTGCATGAAAGTGAGGATGGGAATTGGAGGATGCCCTAAAGTGTAAAGTAGGAGAAAGATGGGTACATAAGATGCCCCAACATGTGAATGAAAATAAGGATGGGAATCACAAAATGCCCCAACATTTAAGGTATGATAGGATTAAATTTTATATTAACCTCTAAATTGACAAATTTAATACAATTTCTATCATATTCTATGTGAAATTTTCTTATAAAAATAATTTTATCATCTAAGGTAATTTATGGATCTTTGGGAGGTGTCCTGTAAATTTCATGAAGAGATCAGCCATGCTCATTTCATTATATTTTTCTTGGTCATTTTAACTAGATCAATAATGCATATATGTGTGTTGATTTCATTATTTTCATATGGGATAGGTTGTGAACTAAATTGGCCATCTCGATGTTTGTGTTGATTTAATTTTAATTTTTAGGAGTTATATCAACCATATATGAAGCATGACCAATTTAATTGAAATTTATAGATTTAATTAGATAATCTAGTTTAGTAACATGGTTAATTTCATTGTTTTTACTATGGTTTCATTCTGAACTAAATCACCCATCTCTAGATGTGTGCCATTTTTTTGAAAGAAAGGTGACTCTAAACTAGAATGACATGGTCAATTTCATTATTTTTGAAAAATTGATCAAAATTCTATGTTATATAAAAATAATACTAAATTGACATAGCCAATTCAATTAAAATTCTAAAAACATTTTAAACCAAATTCCCATGTTTAGTTTCATTGAATTGTTTTGAGATTTTTGATTTTGATATTTCAAACATGATTAAGACTTGAGTTGGACCTATAGGGTATGCCTAAATAGTTCTATAAGTGCTAGGAGTCTTTTTGGGTTGAATTAGAGTGATATAATAAGAATCAACATGACCTATAATGCATTTTATGCTATGCATGTAAACTAATCATTATTCATAAGTTGAGGAGCTGATAAAATCTAGTTGAAGAGGGTAGATTTTACTATAAGTTGAGGTTTGATGACTCATCCATCTAAGACCATCCAAGGTTAGAGTTGTGGGAGGGTAAAATTTGATGCTATCATCCTCACCATTTTATTCAATTAAAGTGAGTATTACTAAATGATAAAATAATCATAATGACTTTTATCCATGTCATCAGAGATGATAAGACCATAAGTGGGGTATTCAATCATTCTAGGATCATAACATATGGGAAAATCAACCTAATGATTTTTGACCTTATTAGATGTGTAAGGAATGGGAAATCATCTAAAGGATTTTCATCAATGCTAAAAGTGTCAAAAATGGGAGGATACTCATCTTATCCCATGATATAAGGATGATCATAGATGGAAAAATCATTATAGTGATTTCTGACCATGGGAAATGGAGTAGAAGAATTGCACCATAAGGAGTTACCTTCAATGGTGGAAGTGTAAGGTAAAAAGGAGTGACCTAGGAAAAATATAAATTGGTTGAGGCTTTCTATAAAAACCCTAAGGGGATACATTATTGAAAAATGATCAAAAAATTAAGAAGCTATGAAAATAAAATAAAAACATGAAAATGAACCAACATAGTGGTGGCATAAGATTCACATCAGGTTCACCAAAATATATGTTGTAGTGAAGTTGAGGTCAATATAAAACTAAGAAGGAAGGAAATGAAGACACATATATGACCCAACACAATGGTGGGGTAAGTTTCTCTTTAGGTTTTCCAAAATGTATATTATGAAAATAGGGTTAAAAATATGAGTTTACTATAAGAAAGAGAGAATACCATACTAGGACTGACTACATACAAAAAGCCACATTGAAAAGTGGAATGGAGGCTATAATAAAGTGATGTTTTAAATGGGTTATCAATAATATAATAAGGAAATGACATCCAATGAATTGAAGAATAAGGGAAACCTAGATCCAAGATGGTGATAATATATAAATGCCAAATGATTATAAGGGTTGTAGCTGCATATAAAGATAGTTTAAACCAACCTAAAAATGGACAAAGGAAATATAACTATGATTATATATATATATATATATATATATATATATATATATATATATATATATATATATATATATATATATATAACCTACCCTAGGATGATCTAGATGAGGAAAGAAGTAACAACAAACATATTACTATAACAATATAAAAATTATATCAATCTACTAAAGTAAATAAAGGAAAAATATTAGGGATATTGATACTTAACTTGAGTAAACTTATTAGCAAATTAATCTCCCCCTTGGCTCTAGTATCACTTTACAAGAGATGTTATAAAAGAATCAAAGGACTAAGGGGCACCTCTTTCATTCATCTTCCTTATATTGATCTTTAAAGATCTTTAACAAGACTAGACCTCTACAAGAATAAGCTCTTATCTAATATATACTTAGAGAAAACTTTTTATGCACAAGCATAGTAGATAAGTGATATTATCCTACATGAATAATATTTAGGAACCTTATAAATAATAATCAAAGTCTTAAAAATGACATACCTTAAATTATAATGGAATCAATCTATATTGATTCAAAATAATGGATCTATAATGACATAATACTAGGTTGACCATGTTGATTTAGTAAAAATAAGAAAAAACTAAATTGATTAGGTTTAATTAGTCAAAAGTAGGGAAATAACTAAATTGATAGGGTCAATTCAGTAGGAAAAGACACAAATAGTCAAAAAATAAGATCTATCATGCCAATTTAATGGGAAATATAAGGAATGATGTATAAAACTAGATTGATCAAGATCACTTTAGTTGGTAAAATTTGAAATATGAAGAAAAATAAAAGGAATGAATGGAAAAGATACCCATAAGAGGATAAAAAGAGAAAGGTATGATAGTGATGATATCCAGATATAATAGGAAAATACAAACATCTCATATCCAAATATAATAGGAAAATACAAACATCTCTCATAAAGCACCACAAATTGATCCCACCCCTTTCACAGTGCACTCCTTAGGATGTACACTATATGAGATTGATGTATCTATGCATCCTACAAAAGAAATCATTAGCAAATGAAAAATATAGTTGTATATATAAAGGAAGTTGACTATATTACATAGTTTTTAGGGATATTAATATCTAAAGGGGTATTACCTCTACCAATACATGGCTTGTGAAAAAATATATGAGTGGTCATGAAGAAAGGAAAGGAATGGGCATGGAGATCAAAATGACACACAATGTTAATTATGAAAAAGAGATACTATCAGATTCCACCATTGGTGGATGGTATATTTCTAACATATTATTTGACATTAGGGTTGAGGTAAATATCCCCATAAAGGGTTCCTAAAGGATAATGAAGAGCCCAACCTTGTAGGTTTCTCTACATATCTTGTTCATGGAAAATAATGCCTATGTTTAACCCATTGGGATCCAATGCAATGTCTTAGTGGATATCATGGGTGATAATTTTAGTATATATTTTGAGGTGATTAAACTAGATAATGTAGATAAGTATATGAGCTTACTTATTAGGCCTTGATGATATGAGAACAATGCAAACATTCACTTCTATAAGTTCTATATGAGCTTTGAAAATGGATAAAATTAGGTTGTCATTCCACTCGATAACAACTAAGGACCTACATATGCTAAGTGTGTTGACATAAAGGAAGACATTATTTTACCCTATTTTTGATAAAACACAAAATGAATTTCATTTGATTATATATAGGTGTAAAATTAGAAATATCATAATGCTAAAGATATACAATATTTAACTATTATGATTTTGACAAATTGTGAAATATAAAAAGTTGTTATTTTGGGAAAACACTAAGAAGAAAAATACTTAACTCACACATGGATAGTAATTAAATTTTTTGACTATTTTAGAGTGAAAAATAGAAAAAGAGGTAGCTGTATAAGCTTGGGATCATAATCAATAATATAAACTTAATCTAGACAGGTCTAATGTAAGTGGATAGAGGTGAAATATGTTTCAGTTGGTTGACCACAGACTTTTATTAGTTGACTGTGATAACCTTCCAATATAAAAATATAAAGAAAACATAATTACGTAAATGAAAGATTAGAGGTAGAAGCAATAGATATGTTTAGACATGAGTGCAATAAGTGGACATTGACATAGTGCACCTGAGTTTGTTGAATGTGGACTTGTCCTTACACATAGTGACACCAAACTGATTATTTTACTACCAATGCATGTATTAATTAGTGTCAATTTCCATAGTTTTTAGAAATAAAATTACACATGAAGTAATTGAAATGAAAAAACCTAGTTTTTTACCCACAAACAAAATTGGAATCAAATGGTAGGGGGGGAATTAGATAAAAAGGATTGAGTTTGACTGATCTTGGTCAATCCTTGTTGAATGAGCAGACATTGCACTATATTGACAATAATCTAAAGAGGGTTAAGAACTCAAATGTGGTTCTCCCACTTACATGTGTGTGTGGAATTTTTAATGCAATCCTAGATACTCCTCCTATTTTACCTTTGGCACAAGTATGCATACAAAGAATCAACCTTGAATACAACTTTAGCAAGCCTATAGATAGAATATGAAAATCTTTGAAAATATTTTGATAGTGAGGTGAATCATCATTAATTCCTTAAAGTATCCTTTTATTTATAGACATATTAATTTTTAATTTGAAACCTATTGGCATGTAAAATTAGATCCAAGATAATACCCAATGGTAAAACATAATAAAAAATGAAATGTGACTCGAAATAAGTTTTGAAAGTTACACCCAAACAAGTTTGCATTAAATGGAAAAATCCCAAGATGATCCTATCTAATTACCATGGACTTGTCCATAAGGATAAAGGAATAAAATTAGGGACCCTCATGATAAATTGGAAAGGTAATAATCAATAAAAAACTCACAACTCAAAATAGAAAAAGACTCAAGTAAAATGTACAAATAGATTGCTCATTCACCATCAATAGTCTATGTATAAAAAATTATAATAAGTGACATAAATGATAGAATTGTACCAAATTTGGGTGTTCACATCCCTCCATTATTCCATAAATGAAATTCTTAGAATAAACTAAATTATTGAAACCTAAGTGTGCATGATACACTTTGTCTTTAGAAAAGTTGTTCATGTCAACCACATCATGATAAAATTTGTAATAACACACATAGTATTTAATGTTAAAATATTAAATCTAAAATATTTTAAATATGAAATTACAAGGGTAAAGATAAATTAAATGTTATACTTGTATGTGTGTTTCACTATGATACTTATGGAGAATGCTCTTATTGAACCAAATGAAGAGAGGATACTTTCGATCCTGTTCAGATCCTAGCTAGGGAAAGGATACTTTCGATCCTATTCAGATCCTAGCTAGGGAAAAGAACAACTCCTTGAGTAGTAAATGGAAGTTAAATATGTTTTTGGGTATCACTATACCCATGAACATATGGACCTAATAAAATATTTGAGAGGACATGCCCCTTTTTTGAAGCACTCAGAGAATATAGTTGCTTATGTTGAATTGTTTGAAGAGTTGAAAGTGATCAAATCTTAACTTTTGGATTTAACTAATAAAGCACATGAATTAGAAAGACACATTATTCTTACTCTCAAGAATAAGAAAGAGTAATCTATGTACTAATCCCATAAATTTTTTAAATCATGATAAGGTTTCTAGAAGTGATGCTAAGGTGGTTGAGTATCACTAGACTCGAACATACATCACTTACATAGATTTAAATCACACCACTATAGACAAATATAGATTCTATTGTACATGATTAAAATATAATGAAGAATATTCATGCCCCCATCATGACCACAATCCTCATAAATTTTTATTGAAATGAATGTTTTTGCCTTTGAATTTGAATTTTTTGCTCTTTGTACTATGAAACCTTAAAATTTGAATTTTGAAACTTTGTATTTTTTCAAAATTTTTGATGAAATATATCTATATATTAATAAAATATATAATATAAAAATAATTCACAAAAAATCAGGCAATATGAAAGCATGCCTCGAGTGAAACTAGGCCAAACTTGGGAATAAGCCACTATAGAAACAAAAAAATGCTAGGCCCCACCTAAGAAAGAGTCATCATAACATCATAAACAAAAAAGGAAACATAATTAATCTTCCAGTACAAATCCAAAAGTGGAGGATCCATATCATCTAGACCCGAACCTGAGCTAGGTCATTGCCATCTGGAATTATCCCAACCAAAAGCTTGAGTAGTGTCCTTATCATTTTCCTATTGTTGATGAGAAGAAATAATAAAAGAAAGCCTATGAAACTTATCCATCATGTCTATTCAAACTCCAGGTGGTACCCCCCAAGCATCTAGATGTTGAGGAGGAGGAGGAACACCCCAACCATCCTACCTAGTAGGGGAAGGAGGTGGGGGATACCAACCTCACTACTATCTAGGAAGAGATATGAAATGATATGGGTTGCCACTATGAGAGTGGTATTAAGACTAGCTATGTTGGTGACCACCTCTAGGAGGAGGACTAGCATTTATTTTAGCAATTCTATTATCCCTAGGTGGAGGAGGAATTTATGCCATAGCACAAAGAAATCTCCCCAATGAGTGAGAAGGTCCTGATGGCCAAGCTCTATGGAAACTTTATTTTCCTATACTTGAATATGTAAAAGCACATTGGAAATATTGAAAATTTTCTAAAATTAGAAAAATTACAATCTAAAGAAACATTGCTATACACTAGATTATTTCTTTTTTCCATAACCAAAATAGAATCTCCACTCTAAAAGTATGACAAACCTGGGTGTATTTAAAAGGCAAGGCAGGTTTATCTCCAAGAAAGATATGCTACCACTAAAAAACTTAGGATAGAAAGGATTAAAAAGGTCATGAATCCACATCTAGAATTTTTGGGCTTTGGAGTAGTACCAAAAAAGATGAGGGAACATTTAAAGATGGCCAAATAAAGGACATTTGGGAATGGAAATTCCAAAATGCACAAGTTGTGTGCTTGTAGGCAAGCTTTGATACAAAACACACCAAGCAAAGTGATCTAATTTAGACTCCAAAAAAGCCTTCCAAATAGTATGAAAATGGAAGCACCAGGTACAAACTAAAGAATGAATATACCATTGAGAGTTAAGCTTGTCCACCATAGGCATGTGGGGAGTAATCCACCCATAGCCAAGTCTAGGAGTGTAATTATGAAACAAAGTTTCAAAATAACATTTCTAGTCCTTCCACTAAGGATGAGTATAAATAATAGATATTTTGTGAAGAATTGAAGGTTGAATAACATTAAGGATTTCTTTGTAAGACTACCTATTAGAGTTGGCTAACTAAAATTTGGTTTTTAACTCCTCCAAAGATAGCCAAGAGAGAGACTGCTTACAAAATATATCTTGGACAACATGAATGCCTCTACAAAACAATTTGAGAGCATTAATCCAAGGAACCTCAACAAAAGGGATTTCATTAAAATTAATAATAGGTGACTACCATAGCAAATGTGAGTTATGAACAACACATCTCAGAACCCTAAGCCATTCTAGAGAAGCCATGGGTTGATCTTTTAACATGATTTCTAGATACTTTTAGCAATAAATGACCCTATAATTTGAATAAGGGTTTTGATGATGAGCAGATTAGAGAATCCAAGTCATTTCTAAGTTTTTTTGCCTTTGGGAAGGCCTGAAGAAATATAGTGTCAAAACAACACCTTCCAAGCTTCTTTGCCTTTAATGGCCCACACAATCCATTTTGCACATAAGGCAACTGCTTGACGAGCCACGTCAATGAGGCCCATACCTTCGATGTCCTATGTGAGGCAAAAATATTCCCAAGTAACCCTATGGAAGCCATGGTGATGTGAAGAATTATCTTAAAGAAAGTCCCTAAGAAGCTTTTCAAGTTTTTGGTAAGAATTCTTGGAAGGCACCCAACATGAAGAGTAGTAAACATGGGTGGTCATAATAAATTTTGAACATATTTTAAATTTTCCTGCTAATGATAAGGGCTTATTCACCCAATAATCTATCTTTTTTTCTACTCTATCAATAACATATTGCCACAACATGAGTAGAGAGGAAATCAAAAGTAAAAGGGATGCCAAGAAAATTGAATATTTCATCATGTTGGATCTAGGCCCACCCATACTTGATAATGCACATTAGTGGGGGGAGGTATGACTGCCTATAGCATCAAGTTTTTTGACATTGGATGCTTGAGCTAGAGGCAAGGTAGAAGGTGTTGAGACTCTGCAAGGAATTTTTCACATTATCCTATTCTTTAATAATAGTAAGGAAATAATCATCAACAAAGTGGCCATTCAATAATTGCATATCTTCCTGAGGGTTTTCTTTATCTGGAGAAAGACAAATTCCTTTGACAAGGCCCCTAGCTTAGGAATTTATAAGAAGATATATAAAACCCTATGCTATAAGCACATATAAGGTGGGTGCCAAGGGGAATCTTATGGTGAATAGACCAAAACAAACCATATTATTTTTAGGTGACTCCATTAATAGAGAGGATAATCGAGGCATCTGAAAAAAAGTATCTGGATAGTTTGAATGAAATTTTGCCCAAAGCCCAAGGATTTAAGCATGGCCAAGATGAAATTCCACTCAATATGGTCATAAGATTTTTTAATGTCAATTTTTATGAACATATATTTTTATTAGATCTCTTAACTCAGTCCATTCCTTCCTAGAATGTAATGATATTATCTAGTATATACCTATTTATGATGAAAACTATCTACTCATGGTGAATGATGTGTGATAATATATTACACAATAGGAGTGATAAAGATTTGGTAATGATTTTGTAGGAAACATTCAGGAGGGTGATCAATCACCAATTATAGATCAACTTGAGATCCCTTTGTTTAGGTATGAATTTAATATTTCATTTATTTATATTCTTCCCTAGAGAATGTTTAAAAAGGATTCTTAATAGACATGGTACAAGTTAGAACCCACAAGGTCCTAGAGGGTTTTATAAAATTCATAGGGGAAGCCATCAATGCATGGATATTTATCATTCTCTATATGAGCCACTGCCTCTTGTAGATCATCCACAATGAGGAGCCTATTACAAGCTACTCACTAAACGGGAGTAAGTTTGCAAAGCACCACTATGAGACACCATTAAAGGGATATGCCATGTTATTCAAAGGATGATTTAGATTTGAAAATTGATTGATAATGGTGGACAAAGACTTGAATAATCTATGGCATGTCTGATAATCTCCTACTAGCCTCAAAGATAGCCTAAATTTACTACTTTGAGTTTTTAACTCTAAGAATTTGAAAGAAATATTTGGAGGCTTTGTCCTCTATCTTGAGTCAGTGAAGTCTAGATTTTATTTGATCTCCTCAGGCATTGTATTTATCTATAATTTGGATGCTGATGTAAAGAAATGACTCTAACTTACAAGATCTCATTAAAGGGATCTTTTTCTAGGGCTAAAGCTACATGGCTAAGCTCTGAGGAAGTAGTAGAGTAAGAGTGTCATAAAATTTTAGTAAGTTGGTGGCCATATATTCTCAAAAATTGAGAAGTCCTTTTGATGACATCATTCCACCAAAGAATCCAACCATAATCTTGTATTGGATGAGGATCTAGATTTCAAACTCTACAAATGTGAGCCATAATGGGCCCATGCTTGAGCAAGGAGGTGTTGAGGAAGAATTGGGTTTTATAACCTTTGGGTTTTATGAACTACCATGTTAATCAAAACTTAATGGGGGAGTGATTTTAAATCCTAAAATTTGGCAAAGCCTGCATCAAAAGAGAAAAACCATTATTGAAGGAAAAATATAGTTAAGTAGACATCATTGCTCAATCAAGGCATTTTATAATCCAAGCAAGGCCATACCTAAGGTTGATATGGTGTATCACACTACATTTGTAGGCCAATAGATCAAGTTTGGGTCATAAAATACCCATTTAGTGCAGATATAATACCATGATTCCCTTTTGTTGATTGCCCAATGCATTTCTAGGTGGCCCACTTTGTCTCTAGGAGATGTGACCATATTAAAGTCACCACAAATGATCCAATGAACAATAGGGATATCCTCCATAATCCATCACCATAAATGATTATGATCAATGCAATCATTCTAAGCATAAATATTAATAAACCTAAAGGAATGGCTTTCAATGTTGAAAAGGGCCCAAACTAACCAGTTAGTGGGGTCCACTCTAGATTTCACTAAGTGTGGCCATCACCCTAGAGAAATAAATGTGATCACACCACCATGTCCTACCTCATGATTACTATGAAGAATAATACTATCATGCCAGATAGAGTTATTGACCATTGTTAATAAAAAATCTTCCACCTTCACTTCTTACAGACAAAGAATTTCCATCTTAAAAAACTTCCTTCTCAAATTATGCACAATAAACTTGCATTTTAGGTTTGTAACATTTTTTCCAATTTGAATAAGCATGAGCATGAATAAGTATCATTCCCCCTCTGAATATGTACCAATGATATATAATTTTATTCATATATATGCTTAATTATAAAATGTATTTATAACCTGTAACTTTGTTCTTGTAACTATTTTGCACATGCATCCAAGTGTGTACAATTTTTTGCCTCAAGTCTTTGAAAAGTGAGTGAATATGTATGTCATATGACCCAAAAATATATATTGATGTGCTAATAAATATATATGTTTAATTTTTTAATCATTTATAATCTTTGAGAACCTATAATTTGTTTTAGAATCTAATTTTTGCATTAGTTTTAACCTTTGAAAGATTTTCAATCTATTATAGAATTTATTTTTACATTATTTGTATCTTCATATTATGTCTTTGATCTAGTTTTGAGTGCACTTACATGTCATGTGACCCCAATATTATTATATATATATATTTTAATTTGTCATAAAATTTTAACTTGTGATCAATTTGAACCATTTTGAATCCTGCATAATGTATTTTGTTATAAGCTTGATGGATCCCCCTATCGATGTGAGGCACGAGATAATTGAGTAAATCATATTGAAAGAAGGAGGTGCATGTTATACAATGTATTTTAATTAACAAATGAGTGAATATTTGATTTCTTTGATTTAACATTTTTATTATTATGGTATGATGATTTATTGTATTTTGAAAAAGCTTGCTGAAGGTTGAAAATATGCATTATAAGTGAGTGTGAAATTTAGCATTTTTAGAAAAGTTGATTGGCACAGTAAAGATAATACCATCAATAAGAGTATGTTTTATGTTTTCTAATGCAACTCACATGGAGTGATTTTTATATTTATTGCTTGAGATATCATGTGCACAAGTTTGTATAATTAATTATAAATTGTTTTGAAAAAGAAAAGTCAACTTATATAAATAGGTTTTCCAAAAAAGAAACTATATTTCATTTTCAAATTGAATCTTAAAAAAATTTGAGCTTTGAGAGAGACATAATGTTGTAGAGGATATTGTAAGTATTGACTCGATTCAAGTAGGTTGTGAATAGTTTATATTTAGAGGACGTGCCATCTTTGGTATGTCAAAAAACTCAAATTTTAACTTACATAAAGTTTGAAAAATTACACATTTTCATGTATTTTGAATTATTTTTAGAGGTTATGTAGCCATGTCCACTTTAGGATGGTCCAATCCATGGTCCATTGGAGCTATCCTGAGGGAGTGTAGACCTAGTTTAAAAATTATTCATAGACCTATCCATTTCATACCAAACCTGTTTATGAAACTACCCTAGGGGAAATGATCATATCCTTGTAGAGATTTTGGATTTTAGTAACTATTGTGTTTTGGATTTCTTGATTACATTAAAATATAATATAATATTTCTCATGTTGATGTCATGAACTTGTGGTTATAGGGTGATATGTGGGCTATAGAGTTAGGTCATGGTCACATGGTGGATATTTTCTGAGTTGTACCATTGAAAAATGATGAGAGAACTACCCTTGATGCATTTGGTCTTGGGCATATTGGGTGATTGGAAATTATACCATATGATATGCACATAATGAATTTCCTAGCTTAGTGATGGGATTTAGACACATGTACCTTCTAGATCCATAAATGGGAGATGACTATTACCATGGAGGATGTGTGGTGAATTATGCAATTGCAAATTCTTAGACGGTGAATGACATTACAAGGTGTTGGCGGGCCAACCTAAATTATCCAAGCCCACATATATATGACAAGACATGCTCAGGTGGAAAATTATGGCTCATATATTCTACCATATTACTATTATAGATTGCATTGGTTAATGTTTCACACTTGTATAATTTTTGTGTACCTAGCTTGCATCATTTATTATAATTTATGGTGGTGGTGTAACCATTTTCTACAAGATGCATTGATTTTTCCATGGCATTAAGGATCATGGGATGAGATACTCTTGGGGACCAACCATTTTGGACAAATTATAAAGGGACCTTCATATATTTACTTGAGAGTGTTTTGGCAGAGGTTTGGGATTAGTTATAGTTCTTCATTGTTTAACTTATGAGACCATTTTATTTATTTAGCTTGTGGGGATGCCTCATAGTGGATGGGCACATTCATAAATATATCTATAGAGGTGTGTGGGGAAAACCATAGTAATAAGGGATGGTATGATGGTAAATATTAGATGGTTTTATTTTTAGTGATATTATGTGGAGGAAGTACAGGGGATTTGGTGGATGGTTGAAGGATCAAGTGGAGTTGAGTTGTTGGTTTCATGATTGGTAGCTAGATGTCTACAAGTGGTTTTTGTTTGATAATGCTACCAAGTAATTTGAAATTCCTAAGGACATGTCCCTACATCATACATATAGATATAATCTATTAGGGCTCCATACCAAGAGGGTTATATGGGTCATCCTACTCCTACACATAACTCCCATCCATGAGCTAGTAGATGTGGTTCCAATTATTTAGACCCATGACATTGATGATGCCAGTTGTACCCAAAATTATACATGATGGTGGTCAACCCATAGGTGGCCTATTTTATTTACTTTAGTGTTAGGTGCTCCCATAACCTAGGGTGGAGTGGACATAGGTGGTGTAGTGGTTGTTTCCTCTCAGACTCTTCCTATGCATAAGTATATGTGTATTTTAGAGTTTGAATATAATTTTATTGATTTTTATAAGTTTGATATTTATTTGATGTATTTATTTGATTTTTTAGGGGGTTATTATTATTGGCTGATCATTATAGAGACATCCCTTTAAGTGCTCACATGACACATGCTTGGTGAGGTGGTTTCTATTGGGCTGTTGGAGTAAGTGACATATATTACAAAAGATTATTTTTCCTTATTTGATCATGCATATATAGTCACTTTAGCTTATGTTATAATAATGATGAAGTGTGATGAGGGAATAAATAATAATGATGTAGTTATTATAGATTATTACCATCTTAAGGTGGAACTTATTAGACATAAAATGCCCCTATAGCTCCATCAAAATATCTATGCCAAAGTGTTTTCTATGAGAATGTGTAGCTTCAACATGATATTTTAGAACTAAAGGCATGATTGACTGTATTAAAGGAGTGTAAGCATAGGAGTCAATCTCACTCAAGATCATGATTAACTGATAGTGGAGCTTCCTCTTTGCATGGTCAATTATTATTAGAGGCTAGTGACAATGTATAGGGTGATAAATCCATTATAGAGTGATTATTTAGTCATGTTATACTTATATAAAACAATCACACACACACACACACACACACCACCTCCCCTCCCCCCCCCCCCCCCCCCCCCCCCCCCCCCCCACACACACACACACACACACACACACACACACTCACACACACACACACACAAACACACACACACACACACACACACACACACACACACACACACACACACACACACACACACACACACACACACACACACACACACACACAGGTTCTGAAAAGAGGTGTAAAGTGTATGCATGTATCATTATTTGAGTAGGCATATGTGACCCCTACTAAAGATAAACTACTTTTACAAATTTGAGGGTTTCATAAGTTAAATAATGTAAATTATTTTTAAATTGTAAGATATAGTCTTCAATGAACCCATCATGACCTTATTAAAAACTTTTTAGATGTTCCAATGTGAGCTTGGGTATCAGGTGCTTATGATAATCATATAAGAATGCATATTTTAATTTTTTGAAGTTAGATAAGGAGACACTAGTAAACTTTAGAACCAATTTGAAGCCTCTCTAGTAAGACTTATATGAAAACCTTTGAGTAAGATATGCCCATCATTCCCCCATTTTACCAAAGAAAGAGTATATTACATTAAATGATTACAAATATCTCCATAACCATCAAACAATGATAGTGCAATCATAAAACAAAATTTAGGATATGGATGCTCATAATAACTTGTGTAAGAAGTTATCTTAGGCTAATATTATATTTGCTATTCATGTAACCTGATTTAGTTTGTAAAGTGAGATCAAGAGCTTGCTTTTAGAGGTCTCCAATTGTATGCATCATGGATATAATATGACCAATAGGAATATTAGTGGTTTAGAAAGGCTAACTTATGGGTTTCAATTGATTATACATTTTAAACATTGGTATAAGATGATTCTAACAACTACTATTGCATGGTTGGGGATTACAATCTAAGACAACATTAGTATAAACTTAAGGATCAATGCTTAGATTATCATTTTGAATTTGTATGGGGTAGAAACATGATATTGTTCTTTATTTGACTCTAGTGATTTAGGATAAGATAAAGAATCTTCATAATTGGTAATGGTATTATTATGAAACTTATATTAAAGGGGTATAGGATGTCTATCTTTAGAATCATTGTTAGGGATTAGTTTATTACGTTGTGTGAGTTTAGATATTTACCTAAAAGTAAATATAATATTGGTGAGTTAGTTATTACATTGGTTATTTGAATATATTGTGATAACAATAGATTCATTTAATAGTCAGCTTGTTAGTGTGAGTTAGTTGTATGAGATATTGGTGGAGATTGTATCTCCCTAATTATAAGAGTGATTTTCCTATATAAATGTAATATCCTGTATGAAGAAATAATATAGTGATATTATTATTGTGTTTTAAATATTCTATCTATATTTGGCTTAATCATGCTCAGATCTAAACCAACTTTATTACCTGGTATCATATTAGTATTTAAACCTTTACAATGAAATTCTAAGGATGATGAGGGGAAACTACATTGTGCTTTGTCCCTATGTCTATGGTCTATATTAATTTTTTTTTGTCATCGATATTTTTTTATTTTGTGATTTTGTTATCTTCTAGTTTTATAGCCTTTTAGTTGGGAGAGGAGGAATTGATTATAAATAAGGCAAAAAAATTATTAAAAAGTGAAGTAGATCAATTTGATCTCATTGGCCTTTGTGCAAAGTTCACTTTTATGATTCTGATTAGTCACATATTATCATAAACAAGCTATTGAGATCAGCACTCCACTCCTATTCTATTTGTATCAATGAGGTTCGATCTCTGTTAAGAAATCTAATCATATATCTTTGAAGATATTGATTGAAGATTGACATTGATACTATCATTTGTAGTAAGCTATCAATGTACTTATCATATCAAGCATTTATGCATGTGTTTTTCTTGTAAATTTTGGTTTCTAAAGATAAAAATTACAAGCACTAACTACCATGATCATGTATGTTTTAAAAACTACCTATCTCTATTTTACACTTTGACTTGAGGACTAGTGCTAAGCATATCTTATAGAGTATTTTTTGAGTTTTCAATTAAGAAGAGGAAGGCAAGAATTATTACTATATTTGTGAGCATTTGTTTTTGTGTTGAGAAATTTTATTTTTGGATCCAAAAAAATGATGATGATTAGACATGTATTTTAGTTCAATCAAATGTTCACAGTAGTGGCTATACCTGCCCTACACTCTCCAATGCTTGTTGTATCTTAGAATTCATTCTAGTATATAAAACACTATTCTACAAGGGAACAACTCAAATAGGTAGAGTTGAAGAACAACTCAAATAGGTAGATATTCGACTTCCTATTCTGATGTTTGGAATAATGGGAAATTATGCTTCTTCCATTTATATTGCTGCTATAAAATTTGATGTGTTAGATAATATGAAATCAAAGTTGAGAAATCTTATGGAAGATGCTAAAGACAACCCATATTTTCAAATTTTTATGAATAATTTATTTGTTGCAAGCAAAATTAGAGTGAAGGCCATGCAGGAAATTTTTGGAAAAGCTAGATTTTTAGATATAACTAAGAATGTTTTAGTTGTTTCAGTTGAGAATGAGAGATTGAGACTACTTAAAATCATTGTGAATAAATTCATAAGGTTGACAATGGCTTACCATGGGGAAATAAATGATATAGTGATAAATGTCATTCCACTTCCTACACAAGAAGAAAAGGAGCTGAAGTAGGCATTTGTGATTCTTGGAAAGGGGAAAATTGTGACCTTAGATTAGAAGATTGATTGAAATATTCTTAGAGGTTTGATTGTTAAATATGAAGACAAAATTTTTGACATGTCTATTAGATCAAGGGTAAATTAAATAGAGAACTACCTCCTTAATGAACCAATGGAGTTGATATAAATATTTACTGGAGGAAGGAGGAAACAAAGACTAGAGGTTTTTAGAGCCTCTCTTATATCACCAATGATGGGTCCTAAAATGATTTGGTGACATATTATGTGGTGTGTTTTTTCATAATTTCTATTGTGTGTTTGAAAAAAAAGAACTAAATTACATGTCTATTTAAGTAATGTAATTTTTATGCAAATTCAAAACATAATTCCCTAATGTGAAAACATAATGAAAGTATAGAAAGCACCAATGTAAGTCAGTCCATGGATCTTGAAAAGGTTTGTGGTATATTCAAAAAATCACTGGAGGTGAATAATTGATGGGTCTTATTCAAGCCAAGGTTTGTGGTAAACCTAATTAAAACCATGGAAGGAGTGAGCCTTTCTTTGTATCAAGGTCATGAGTCAAATAGGGCATGCCACAAGGGGTGAGCATATTATAGATGAGAGTGTGAATGTTTTTGCACCATGTAAAAACTAAGGGGGGAATGTTAGGGATTAATTTTATTACATTACATGAGTTTAGGTATTTATCAAGAGGTAAATATAATATTGGTGAGTTAGTTATTGGATTGGTTATTTGAATATATTGTGATAACAATATCTTTATTTAATAGTTAGTTTGTTAGTGTGAGTTAGTTGTGTGAGATATTGGTGGAGATTGTGTCTCCCCAATTATAGGAGTGTTTTTCATATATAAATGCAATATAATTTATGAATAAATAATATAGTGAAATTATTATTATGTTTTAAATATTTTATTTGTATTCAGCTCTATTAATCATGCTCAGATCTAACCTAGCTTTATTAATCATTGTATAATATTTCATTATCATTGATTTGTAAATTTATGGTTATAATGTCACTTTGGATTTGTAATTTTCATTCATTAGAATCTTGTAATATTTGATAGAGGGAGATAAAATAATATCATTATTTATTTCTTCTAAGGGATGAGAGATACTATCACAATCTTGCATATCATTGATGATGACTAAAGGATAATGTGAAATATATGCATCTACAACATCTATCTTTTCTATATATAGAGAGGAACTATCACATTCATTTGAGATTTCTATACAAGGGCTATGATTATGTAATTTATATTTATTAATATGACGGAATGTAAGAGGCAAGTCAAAAGGTAAACAAGATGTACTAATTAATGATTTTTCACATTTTGATCCTTATGAGAGATTAAGAGAGAGAGAAGATATTCATTATTAGTATGTTATTTTCCTTATACTTTATGAAAAAAGGAATACTTGGGAGGAATTGGTTTTAGTTAGCTCATTTTCATCTTCACTATATTCTTCATTATTGTACCATTCATCTTGATTTTCATAATCATAGTCATATCTACCATGTTCTTGATTAAGGTTAGAAGCATCAAAGATTGTACAAGTATGATCATTAGTCCACTCATTATCATAGACATAAGGTGTAGAATTTATAGAAAACATTACATATAAAGGATGAACACCTATTAGGAATTTCATATTTAGATACATCTCAAGAGGCCATTTTATATTTTTTAACCCATAGTATAGAAAACATGAAAAATGTTATTCTTAATGAGAAAAAATAACCAATCATACAATAAAAATCAATGTTATTAATGAGTGTAACTAGGTAAGGCGTGTTTAATTTGTAGGCTATTAGATATATTTATCCTAGTCATAAATAGTGAATATAGATGTGAAGGAATTAACTATGGAGGATTTCACCATTCCCATAGCCACATTATATATACTGATCATAGTCATAAATAGTGAATACATATGTGAAAGCAATAACTATGGAAGATTTCACCATTCCCATAGCCACATTAGATATACTGATCCTAGTTGTAAATAGTGAATACAAACATGAAGACACTAACTATGGAATATTTCACTATTCCCATAGCCATGATATCCTATCTTTAGGGTATAATGAGAGTAAATTCCTAAGTCTTACCATTTACCAATGCACTACAATAAAAAATGGTCGAAGGCTTTGTATGGAGGAAAAATAACACCCTAGGCATTTATGATACACTATGAGGTACGTGGAAACTAAAATATGTGAATGACACTATATAATGGCTTGAGTATTGGGAAAATACCCATCACACCATGAATCAAGTAAAATTGATGACCATTTTTCCCACAATGAAAACTCTTATGGGTTTTAAAACTACCACAAGACAATTATTGAGAAAACAAAGAGAAAAAAGTAATAAAAAACTAAAGATAATAAAATATTTTTATGTATAGAAATTAATCTAAAAAACTTAAGATAACATTTGAAAAATAATTATCTAATATATTTGGGTTCACTAATATGTTTTAACCTATGTTTTATAAAACATAAAATGAATTCTATTTGATTATATATAGGGGTAAAACTAGAAATATCAGATAACTAAAGATATACAATATCCAACTATTATTATTTTGACAAATCGTTAAATATAGAAAGTTACTATTTTAGGAAAACACTAATAAGAATTATTATCTCACACATAATATTGTTTTAGTGTTTTTAATGTTTGAGAGATTGAAAACTACAAGAGGTGATTGTACAAGCTCAAGATCAGAATTTAAAATAGAAATAAAATCTGGAAAGGTTTGCTATAAGTGGAAAGATTCCTAGTGCATTTTACTTTGTTAATCACAAACTTGTCTCAAATAATTGTGATAACCTGATGACGTAAAAATATGGAGATTTTTTTTATAGAAATGAATGATCATATCTAGACACAAGCACTGTAAGTAGGCAGTGGTGCAGTGTGCTTGAGTTTGTTGACTACAATGCCAAATTTATTAATTACTACCTATGCATGTATTTATTAGTGTAAATTATATAAGTTTTAGATTATAAATGTTTTCCAAAGTAACTACAATGACAAAAACCTAATTTTATACACAAACCAAATTGGAATCAAATGAGGGTTGGGGGCAATTAGGTGAAATGGATTAACTTAGACTAACCTTGGTCAATCCATGTTGAATGACCAAACTCTACACTACATTACCAATAATCTGAAGAGGGATCAAAATAAAATTTATTTCTCCCACTTACATGTGTTTGTGTAATGATGAATGCAAGCCTAGATGTTCCTTCTCCTATTTTAACCTTGGCATAAATATGTAAATGAAGAATCAAACTTGAATATAACTGTAATAAACATATAGATAGAACATGAGAATATTTGAATAGATTTTGTGAGTACTAAACAAAATCCATCAAAAAAGAGAATATGGGACAAAATGAAAAACAACAAAAACTATTCATACTAAAAAACAAGTTCTATCTAATCAAATAAGAACCTATAGTAAAAAATAAAAATAAAATGAAATGTGAATTAGAGGGGCCTTGCATTTATAAATATTTTTATTTTGAATTAGGGACCTATTAGTGTGCAAAAATTAACTCAATATAATACCCTATAGTAAAAAATTAAAATTAAAATGAAATGTGACTTGAAAAAATTCTATAATTTATGCTTGGCCAAGTCCATGTTAAATTGGTAGTGTTGTAGGTCAATATTTCTAGTTACGATAGACTTTTATAAAAATAAAAATGACCAAAAATTGGGATCCCCATGACAAAGTGGAAAGATAAATAACCACTAGACAAATTCATAAATCAAAATAGATAAATACTAAAGTAAAATGTGCCAACAGATGCCTCATTCACTGTCAATAGTCTATGTGCATAAAGTTGAAATAAACAACATAAAGGACATGATTGTAACAAATTTGGGTGTGTACAGACACAACATATAAACATCAATATGCATGAAAAATAGGATTTGAACCCAATGGAAGATGGAGTCTTGAGTTGGAATATTTTTATGTTATCTCTAGATACCACAAGTAATGCTTGAGAAAGATGGGCCTAGGATGCCCATGAAGTAACTAGGTGAAAATGTGAAAATGTAGAAATGAGGCCATGGGGACATATTAGGTGCAAGGAAATACACCTTGAGGCACCCAAAAACAAGAATAAAAAGTGGAAATGTGCACAATTTTAGGTACCACATGCTACATAAAAAGTAAACATGGTTTTATTTCTAAGTAAATGCAAGCTAGAAGGGTTGGTTATATATGATTTTTATACATGAAAAATAACATATGTTATCAACCTAAAATGTGCTTTCCCAAGGAAAGAGAGCATATGGAATCCTTAGATGAAACCTGTTGGGTGAATATTTTGTTGTCAACTAACTGATGACAAAATGGGGATATCAGCCACATCATAAGGGAGATTTACACCACGAGGAGTGTGGCTTTACCAGATCTAGATGAGGTAAATCTCTCCTCTCATCAAGGGGAGGTTCCCTATTAATACCTACGTGCCGGATATATAATTAAGCAGAAAATAACACATGGGGGTGGTATAACAACATCTACCTCTTTTTTTTCAGAAGTAATGTATAAAGAACAAAAGGGGGAAAATCCTGGTCTAATGCTAACAACGTTCCTCTTCTTTCAGGAATGGTGTCAAACGAAGAGCAAGAGATCACCTGAAGAAACAAAGTCACAAGAACGCTCACGCAAGCACAAAGTCTTCCATAGCTTCTCCATAGATCCGGAACAAGTATAACCGTAGAGTAAAGTGAAGCACAAAGTCTTCACCTGAAACTACAAAAGATAACTGAATCTCAAAGACAAAAGTAGCACAAAGTCTATCTTCTATCCTCTAGAAATGCCTTTAGATAATATAAACATGCCCACTGCTTACAAGATCAAATAAACAAGATATTTCTAAGAAAAAGACATAAGAACTATTTCCTAAATCACACAGATAATCTCAACACAAAGTCTGAAACAAACCTGCTTCTCATTTATTTCATCACAATATGATTTACAAATTTGAGCACAAAGTCCCAAAAGTTGTTTCAATTTCAGTAGTGTTTGCTATTAAATTTTCCAGAAGACCGATTACAAATGAGGTCTCCACTATATATAGGGAGAAAATCCTCAAAAATAGAAAATAATAAAATATAAAATATCCTGGTCAAAGATGACTCATCTTTGACTTTTAGATATTTTCCAAAATATTTACAAGTAATTACATATTTACAAAAATGCAAGCATTCTGCACAAAATAGAAATGCATAAGGATAGAAGAAGAGAGAGAAAGAGAGAGAGAGAGAGAGTCAATTTTTGCTGCCAGACTTCTTCAGATGAGCATCGTACATGGTGATTAATGCTTGAATTCCTATGCTATCTGGTGCAATTGCATTCTTAGAGACGACCCTCGCTCTGATCAGTGCATCTTTCAATGCTATGATGGCTTTAGAGTGGCTAGTTAACCTAGATTTCAAATTCTCCAGAGTTAACTGAGCATCCAGAATACTGTCCACCGAAGTTATTGAGAAAGACGCTCCTTCAAAATCTTTCTGGATCATTTCTTCAAAACTCTGAACGATTTCCTCTACTAAAAGGAACTGATGATCTTCGAAAGTCAAGTTGCATGGTAGCTCTTCTAACTTGTTCAGCAAGCTCAGGTCACTCTTTTCACTAGCTTCCTTAAAAGCTTTGAGATCATCAATTAGATCCTTGAGTACCTGAATCCTGAAGATCATTGATTCCTTGATCTCAACATAGGAATATTTGTTGGGGATGACACCGATAGATATCAGGGTACTCTTTTTGAGATCTTTCATCTCTTTCTATTTGCTGAGATCTTTCTCTAAGCCGCCAATTTCTTGAGAGATAAGGGAGACAAAATCGTCTACCTGAGTTTTCAATCTCTTTATTTTCCCTGTTCTTTCTGCAACTTCTGATAGCAAAGAGACTCCCTGATTGTGCATCTTTTCAACATATTCTTCCACAACTTTCCCCTTTAAATAGGTCTTTTCAGCTTTCTGAATGACTGAATCATCCACGGAAAAGGCCTCTGGAGTTGCTGCTTCAGTCAAAATAGTGAACCTCTTGATCACTGCTGTTAACTGTTCAGTTTTAGCTTTATAAAAATCCTTCATTTCCTTTTCTATGTCAAAATTTTGGACCATAATGTCCATTTCTGCCTGAAGATCACTCTTCGCCCCTTTGTGAGTAACTTTGCCAAGTTCAACACGAGAGACAGAATAACTGCTCATTTCAAAACCCTCAAGGGCTGCGTCCTGAGGAGGCTTGGCAATTTCTAAATTTTTTTTCCCCTTTTCTTTGACCAACTTGGAGAGGATTTTTGGCCTTTTAGGAGCCTTTGCTTTCACCAATATTATCTTACCAAAGTCGAATTCATCTGGAGAGATGGCCATTTTCTTTCTTTTTGGTGTGAAAGCAGACATCCAAGGTGGAAGAGAAGTGTCTGTTGTAACAATAGTTTCCTCTGTCGATGTCAATGTAGTAGCTTCAACACTAATGGTGGTGACAGTAGTTGCAGTTGGAGTAATCGGTGAAATTGTATCAATCTGTGATTTTGGCTCCGGCACAGGACTTGGTGGCAGGTTGAAAGACAGAGATGATAGACTTGGAATGGATCCGAAAGAGTGAGGGGAACCTGCTAAAGGACCCTGAGGATCACCAAAAACAACCCTAGAAGGGGAAGTGGCTCTAGAAGAGGGAACACTGATAGGAGAAGCGGGTACTGCAGGAGATTGAGGGGGAGAAGGAGAGGTGCTCCTGATCAGATGTGCTTGTCTCGGTGAGATTGGAGACCCAACACTTGGATATTCTGGAGGTTGATCTGCTTTCCCCATGGATTGGGCTACCTGTGCCTCGAGGCGTTGTTCTTTGGTTCCTTCAGCTGCCGTTTCAGGCTCTTGTGCAAGCTTAGGTTTTTTAGAGACAAAAATGATTCTAGGCTTGTGTGGAATGGAAGGAGAAGGAACGTCACCTTTGTTTTTCATTCGGTTCTCTACCTTTTTTCTCAATTTTGCTTGATACTCATCCTCTGATCCTGTGATGAATTCTTTCAGGGTGATCCCTTTGGCTGCTAACCAATCATTGGTGTTAGCCAATATTAGTTTGAATCTCTTCCTCAGAGAAGTCAGTTCCTTTTGAGACCAGTTAATTGGAGGGAGAGGGGAACTAGCGACTTTTTCTACCAGATATCTGCTATTTACGATATTCCCATCGTTAATTAAACCTGAAGGGATCTCTGCGAGCCTGAGGTACTCTATCTATTCAAGTGTGAGACGGCAATAGTCCATTTTCCTTATTTAATCAGCCGTCCTCATGTCTACCTAAATATCTTCAATCATGGGCTCGTGGAACTGGGTTTTCCTTCAGATCGTCTCTCTGACTCCTCTGTAGTCAAATTTCTCCCGTATTTTGAATGGTTTGATGGTAACCATTTGCATTTTTGTTTCCATAATTTTGGCTTTAGTTGATGTAGCAACTGAGAAACTACCAATCTGGATAGGAAACTTGAAACCGGGTCTCTTAAGTTCCATTTGTTTTGCGTGTATGATAGCCAATTGTCAGCAAAGCTCCATTAGAACTAACCTGTCTGAAGGGAATCTGGGGAGCATATACGAGTATCCTTGGTAGAAACCTACCCAAAGATAGCAAAATGTAGAGAACTGGAGGAACATGCAGCCATAACCGTTCACCACTGTCTAGGCCTCATCTGATATTCTCTTCTGCTCCAGCTGAGGGTCGAAGAGACACAAGAATACGGCAAAGAATGCATCATTTACTCACCTAAAATGATGCATTGACCCTTGAAGCGTCAGTGAAGGATAGTATGAGTAGACCGGGGTGGTCTTTCTATCTCCCTCTGTTGTCAAACCCGGGAAAGATCGCATTACAACGGCTATATAGACCAGGTACGAGGTCATGTAGAATTTGAAGGAGGTTTGTACCTTGGTCAGTTGTTCGTGGATAGCATTGCTGATCTGTTCCCCCCAAAAGATGGTATGTTTACCTTGAAGGATGATCTTTATGAATGGATACATCCATTCATGGAATTGAGAAGAGGATGGGAGGCCCCATACTCTACTGAAGAGGGTGATTAAGTCACCAACCTCCTTGATGAAATCGCTTCTGGGGAAGCTTTTCGGCCATCTAGAGAGACTGGTCCTTGGAGTCTTTAGCCATTTATAATTCATGACCTTCTTTGCCTTTTCTGGGTCTTTGTCGTACTCCTTTTGTGTGTTCTCAAAGTCAATTTGGGTTACTTCGGTGGCTGGCGGACACAGGAAAATTTTATCGATAAAATTGGGGTCCAATTGAATTATCATGCCGCCACTGGCATTTGAGACCGATCTGGTCTCTTTGTTGTAAAATCACGTGCACTAGAGGACAAATTTTGCATGATGCGCTGCTACCAGAAAGGCGACCACCAGGTGGATGTTGCTCTCAACAATCCTTTTTATCCCAGTGCTGGGATTTGTTGCCTTGGTTTGCTTCAGGAATTTGGCCATGTCGACGTGGCCGATCTCGGTATCCCAAATATCATCGACATTCGAGGTGACTGATGTGGGTGGGAAGATGCCCTGGTACTTGTATTTCATGGTCTTTGCCTTTGAGGGAGATTCTTCCGTCATAGGGGACGATCTTGATTAGACGGGAGCAGGTGTACAGGAACTTGCTGAAGGTGCTGCAGCCATGATCACAGATGAAAGGAGAGTGAGCGAGAGAGAGAGAGTGCAATTTAAGTGACATGGGTTACTGGAGGTCACTTAAATAGGCTAGGTCAAGCAAAGGAGTGGAAAACAAGGAAGAAAAAGTGTGAAAGGGACATCTCAGAAAAAATTTTGGGAGTTAGCTGAAAAATGGAAGAAATATGCAAGGGCGGCGAAAATTGCCACCCTTACAAAGAGGATGCAGGGGCAGCGAAAATCGCTACCCTTGCAAGGAGAATGCAAGGGTGGTGAAAATTGCTGCCCTTACAAGGAGAATGTAGGGGCGGCAAAAATTGCCGCCCTTGCAAAGAGGATGCAGGGGTGGCAAAAATCACCATCCTTGCAAGGAGGTTGTAGGAGCAGTGAAAATCGCCACCCTTGTAAAGAGGATGTAGGGGCGGTGAAAATCGCTGCCCTTGCAAGGAGGATGCAGGGGAGGCAAAAATCGCTGCCCTTGCAAAGAGGATGCAGGGGCGGCAAAAATCACCGCCCTTGTAAGGAGAATGTAGGGGTGACGAAAATCGCTGCCCTTGTAAAAAAGAGAAAGCATGAGTGCAGAGGTGGCAAAATTTGCCACCACCGCACTTGATAAGGGTTGCGTGGAAGGGCAACGTATTTTTCCACCTTTGCACAGAAGATGGAAAAAATGTGGGCAGCAAAAAATGCCACCCTCACGAGGCCACGGTGGAAAAAACTTCGGGCAGGAAGGGGGAAGAAGAACAAAACGAAAACATCTAAAAACAACTAAGCAAGAAAGAAAAACAAGAAATAAATCTAGAAACAAACCCTACCTAGAAAATGTGTGCGCCACGAGGTCAGATCCACGAGCTGGTGCATCGAAATGTCTCTAGGGGTGCTCAGGTGCAAGAGGTAGGAGGAGGAGAGGAAGCAGTGAGAAGAAAGAGGCTCAAATTGGAATATATAGGGTGAAAAACTCACCCCAACAACCCACCGTGCGTGGCCATAAATGCCTTACATAGAAATCGAGACATGTAAGGGCAGCAAAAATCATTGCCCTTGCATGTAGTCGATCTCTTTTACAGGGGCGGCGAAAATCGCCACCCTTGCAGGAAATTTGCAGGGGCGACAAAAATTGCCACCCTTACAGAAAATTTGTAGGTGCGACGAAATTCGCCGCCCTTGCAAAAAATAAAGGAAAATGTAGAGGCGGCGAAAATCGCCGCCCTTGTAGGAAAAAAACAAAAAGAGACCAACTCCAGGAGGAGAGAAAGAAAAAAGAAAGGGAAAACTTGGCCTTGACGGGATAGTAACCACTCCCCGATCTGACCAAGACGAAAATGAATTAGGATTCGTATTGAAAAATAAACTTAGAGAGACAAAAGATGAAATGGACAAGTTTCGTAGGGGGTTGCTTCCAAAATGAGCTAAGCTGATTTTGGAAACAACAGCTGGCTCTTATTGGGGAACTTCTACTTGTCGAAATGATAAGTGGAAGCAGAAACTAGTCTCTAAGTGCCTTCATCCAAGCCATTGGGCTACGAAGTCGAGCGAAAAATGAGAAAGAAAAATAGACAAAACATAAGAACTGCACATTTTTTTACAAATAGACTCATCCGAGCTTCAAGGGTTGAAAAGCTTTAGATGTTGCCCATTGTGAGGTAGTGTAAATAGTGTTCCATCTTTATACTCCAGCAAAAAGCTGGCCTCGCCACAGAGCTGCCGAATGGTGAACGGACCCCTCCACAGGGAGTCAAATTTGCCATGCATCCCTTTTGGTTCACGTCACTTTTCCCATAACAAGACTTGATCTCTGACTTGGAACTCACACGCTCTAGCTTTCTTATCAAAAAGCACTTTCACCTGGTCTTGATGTTCCTTGATCCGATCCACCACCATAACTCATTGTTCGTTCAGCTCGGTCAGACACATGATCCGCTTGTCAACTGAGCTTTCGAAGGTTGAGTCTTCGATTGCTCTAGTTAATCTGAGTGATGGTAGTTCAAGGGTGATTAGAATTTTTGCATTTCATCCATATAAGAGTTGGAAAGGTGACATACCTATAGCTCTTTTGGGTATTATTCTGTCGGCCCATAAAGCATCATACAAAGCTTTGTGCCATGTTATCTGATTGTCGTCCACCAACTTCTTGATAATGGTGACCAGGTTTCTGTTGCTCGATTCTGCTTGTCCATTTCTTTGAGAGAAATAATCTGAGGTGTGAGACAAGGTAATCCCATAATGGAAACAAAATTGAGTGATTTCATGCGACAAAAAATAGGCCGCATTATCCGTCACAATTTTTAGTGGAACCCCAAACCTGGAGATGATATTTTCTTTGAGGAAGCTGCATACTACTTCAGATGTAGCATGCTTGGTTGGTATGGCCTCCACCCATTTAGTAAAATAATCCATCGTAGTGAGGACATAATCATGTCCGGCACTTGAAGACGGGTTAACTGCACCAATGAAATCAACACCCCATTGCTGAAATGGTTCTTCGATCACAACTGGATTGAGGGGCAAAGCAGGCAGCTTAGGCTTTCCAATGAATTGCTGACACAGCTCACACTTATGCACCCATTTGTAAGCATCTTGAAAAAGTGTGGGCCAATAGTACCTTGCTCGTAGAATCTTGTGTGCCATCACCGGTGCGGAGAAATGTCCTCCACAAGCCAAATCGTGGAAAGATTCTAAAAGTCTTTCTTGTTGAGCTTTGTCAACACAACGAAGAAATGCCCCGTCCAAGTTTCTCTTATAAAGACCATTATCCCACATAACATAACCAACTGCTTTCAATTTAACATTCCGTTTTTCTTTCAAAGAAAGATGAGCAGGACACTCGCCATACGTTAGGAAATGAGCAATGTTAGAATACCACTCATCAGTAGTGGCGATAAAGAGAACTGTGGGCACGCTTTTGATATCTTGTTCTTCACTTTTTAATTCGTCTGGGACGTTGTTGGCGATCAATTGGCAGAGACCCCTTCCTCGTACGAGCTTAGTTGGTTTGATGTCTAGATCGAATTCCTGAGTTTTGGCAATCCATTTACCTCTCTTTGTATCGAACTCTTGCTGAGTCAAAATAGATTTTATTATTGTATCTGGCACGAGAACTTTGGTATGAGAATTCAGGATATAAAACCTGAAATGCTTGACAGCCTTGACCATGGCGTATGCGTGTTTTTACATAAGGGAATATTTCAACTCGTGATCTTTGAGTGGGCAACTCATGAATGAAATAGGATATTCTGCATTTTCTGAATCGGGTTGAACCAGAATAGCTGACAGTGTATTCTCAGAGGCATAACTATATATCTTGAAACTTTTAGTATAGTTCGGACAGACCAAGACTGGTGCCCGAGCAATTGCTTCTTTAATTTCTTTGAACACTGATTTGCCCTCGGCAGTCCACCTAAATGTGGCATTTCTCTTCATCATGTTGACAATGTGATGGGTTTTTTCAGTGAATTCAAGAACAAATCTCCTAAGGAAATTCACCTTTTAGAAGAAAGAGTGAACTGCGGTCTTGCTGGTAGGCAGAGTAAGCTCTTGGATGGACCTAACTCTTTTTGAATCAATTTTGATGCCTTCTTAGGACACTATGTGTCTGAGAAGTTTCCCTTCAGTCACTCTGAAGACAGATTTCTTTGGGTTTAATGAGATGCCGTTTTGACGACAGCGCTCCAGTACCTTTTGCAAATGGTGAACATGCTCCGAATGCTGTTTTGAAAAAACCGTCAAATCATCCAGGTACACTACAATGAATTTTCCCATCAAATCTTTGAAAGCAAGATCCATGGCTCTTTGAAAAGTGGCACCTGCATTTATCAGACCGAAAGGCATCTTGCGGTAAGTGAAAGTGCCCCAGGGTGTGGTGAACGTTGTCTTGTGTTGATCTGCTTTCCCGACCTCAACCTGATTGTACCCCGAAAAACCATCAAACATTGATAACATTTTTGAACCCGTTACCATCTGTAAGACTTGATCCATAATGGGAAGGGGGTAGTTATTTTTTAAGGATAACTGATTCAAGTTCCTAAAATCTACACAGATTCAAATCTCACCATTTTTCTTTCTGACGGGTACTATGTTAGCAACCCATGTTGAGTGATGGATCGGAAAAATTATTTGAGCATCTAACATCTTTTATATCTCAGCTAAGATAGTACTTGAGATCTTTGGATTATATTTCCTAGATTTCTATTTGTGAGGCACAGAGTTGGCTTTCAGGGGGATGTCATGTGGCCTAAGAGATTTCAAGTCATCATAAGAATAGGCCAACACATCCCTATATTGGCAGAGTAAACGAGCAAGCTCCAACCTTTCTTTGGAAGTGCAACATTTCCCAATGTTTACCATCTTAGGATTGTGCTTGGTTCCCAAGTTGACTTGATCAAAATCTTGAGAAGAACTCGAATCTATTCGTTGTTGTTTGACAAACCTGTCATGGTTATCAAAAAGCTTTTCTAGAGAAACCAAACCTTTGGGGATTTTATTTCCCTTGAGCTGTAGAAAATCTTCACCTGTACTGACCTAGGTTTCAGGGGTTGATCCACGCTCCCGGGGCTCACTACCTTCAAAACACAGTTGTTTGAAAGTGTCCTGCTCCAAGAAGGTGATGATTTGATCATCATTGTTAAACACTTGCTAGTGGTCAACATTGTCTGGTACACTTGGTCGAAAAACCAACTCAATAGTATACTTATCTCCCTTAAAATCTGGGTGGGGAATCAGGAGGGTGGCAGAGACAGCTAATGCATCTGCTCGATCATTAAATTCCCTAAGAACGGTGGAGATATTGAAGGCATCAAAATTTTTGATCTGATCCCATACCAGATTACGGTAATGGCGCAACCTCTCATTCTTAGTCTGATAGAGGTTCCTTCCCTGACAGACTATCAACTCAGCGTCTCTTTTAGCATGGAGTTTTCTAATGCCCTTTTCTTTGGCAGCTTGTAGTCCAAGCAACATGGATTCGTATTCAGCCGTATTGTTAGTATTGTTGAATTGTAATTTGTAGGAAAAAGGGGTAATTTCTCCCTGAGGGGATACCAACACAACTCCTGCTCCTGATTCAGTAGAAGAGCAACTACTGTCGACTCTAAAGTCCATAGCTCATCAGGTATTGCTTTTTCAATAAAAACTTTTTCATTTTGGGGAAAGGGTTGTTTTATGTGTTCATTTCGCTCAGGCATTCTGCCCTTCACATCAGCTGAAACCAAAACCAAATTATCACCCGTAGGAGTTTCATTTAATGCACTATGGATCTCGTTCGTGGATAAGAAATAAGTGCCCATGCCTGATGACTCAAATAAAATATGAGCTTCAGGTGCTGCAGAACGGGTAACTACATACCTGGCTTCTTTTTCAGGAAGCAATTTCTTCATGACGCCTTGAACTAGAATCCTTGCTTCCGATAGGTCCCTGCTTAACTCGCCCCCAACATCCTTACAAAATTCCGCCCAAGTAGGATGCCGTAAGATGCTGGAACATCGGCTACTAGAACCGTCATTTTTATTTGCTTTTCTGAAAAAGCTGTAAAGGCGTATTGGGCATCTTTTATTTGGCCAAGGAGGGGAACCTGTTTGTTTTCCATGGAAAAACACCTCCCAAAAGTTTTGGTCAAAGTTAGGCTGAGAGAATCTACCACCTTGGCAGGCATAACATTATTTGAAGCCCTGGAGTCTATAATACAATTACTTAGTTTGTAACCATTTATAAGCAGAGAAACATAGAAAGGTTCTATTTTTCTGGGAGTGATAGGAGGAGTCACAACCAGATTATTTTGGGTTGGTTGGTCTTTGGGGAGATCAGGAACAGCTTTCAAAGAATTTTGTCCTACAGGGATAGCTTTATTTTTAACATATTCGGCTAACCTATCGAACTATTCTAGGTTAGATCTCAAATACTCAACCTCTGTCATCTGAATCTTAGTCTTTCTAGCATGCTCAATTATGTCAAATGATTGAAAAGAAGTTGCGACAGAAGAAGAGATTACATCATCAGAGGCTTTGACAGGTACTCCACTGGCTTGAGTAGCAGAAGAGGAGGATATCGGGTGATTGGGAGTACTTACTTTTTAATGAGTTACCTGATCTTTTGATTGCGGGGGTAATGGAGTCCCGCATCTAGCTATAGAAAATGCTTGCTTGGGTTCTTCATCTGGTGTCTTTCCTTTGTCAGTTTGTGAAGCCGACTGATTTTGAGATCTGGTAAAAACAACATAAGTTCCCTCCAAATCTTCTCCTTTATCCCTGGCTTTATCTTGATAATCTAGGAAACCAATATTGGAGTCGCCAGCTAGTTCCTCATCCTGTTCATCAAAGAGGTTAGTATTTTTTTGTTGGTCTAGCTGTGGTTGAAAGGAGTTGTCATGCTCTGCCTCTAGGTATCCGACCGCTTAATTGACAGGCGCTGCTTCAATGGCTAATCTTCCTAAAGGGGGAGGTAGGCGGTTTGATTGCCCTTGGGTCCAGATAGTATTACCTTGATATTGCTGATTCTAGAATGTCCTCTTGGGCGCATCTCGATAGGTAGGAGCAGACGTCCCTTGGGCAATTTGCCTTTTCAAAGCTATCATTTTATTTGTTAATTTTTGCACCATAGGATCTGTAGTGCCCGTAGAAGAGCTTTCTACCGATGAAGGGAATTTATTTTTACTAGACTCTTTCCTGATCTTGCCTGCCAGGATAAGATCATCTTCAATCTCGATAGCCAAACCTTGAGCCAAGGCTAGGTCCATAGGGCTAGCTCACCTTAACAAGAAACTTACTTCAGGAAGCTGCGAGTTGATGAAAAAGCACTTGAAATTTTCTGGTGTGGGTTGGGCCACGGTTGGAATTCGATTTCTCAATTTGTTGAATTTGGCTATGAAATCCCACATGGGCTCCTGGGATTCATTCTTTAATTGTGTCAGCTGAGCTAACAAAGCATGTGCATCTTCAGCAGGCTTAAATCTAGCTTCAAATATGGACTTTAGCATATCCCAGCTTGTCACTGACCCAGCCTGCAGGTGATAAAACCAATCTGCGACAGTTCCTTGTAAAGTTTCCACAAAGAGTCTTATTGCTACATCTTCAAATTTGACCCCAATTACGCCACATGCTATGGAGAAAGCAACAATATGCTCGTTGGGATGAACCTTTCCATCACCAAAAAACTTAGGAATTTTTTTTCTAGAACTACGAGGTAGTTCATGAAGGGGTGGGGTCAAGTTAAGAGGGCCAAAGGAGTTACCCCATGGGCCTTGAGCCATTATGATAAGAGGATTAAAAGGTGGGATAACAAATCTTGGTGGAATGTTTATAGGTAGGCGATGATTAAAAATGGGAAAAGGAGTTCTTCCTCGTGTTGGTGATCTGCCAAGGCTAGAGGGAAAACTCTTAGATCGTTGAATAGAGGTTGATGAAGGAAATAGATCAAAATTACTGTGTTGTGCTAATTTAAACACAGGGTCTACAACACCCTTAGATCTATGAATTCTGGTGTAATGTGGGGTTGCCATATTTTTAAAACAAAAATGGGACCAAAACTACTTCAAGTTGAAGCTTGAGGCTTCAAAATGCGCGTTCCTCCCAGTAGCTCTGGTTTTGCAAACTAGATAATGTAACAGAGATGGAGGGAGATGGTAAGATTATAATGATAATGGGTAAGACATGAAATGGAGTCGCCAAATTATGTAATGGATAAGGGTAGGGACTGCTTCAACCTGAAACTTGAGATTTTAGACTGCACATCCGAATCCCCAACGGAGTCGCCAAAAACTATTGGGTGAATATTTTGTCATCAACTAACTGATGAAAAAATGGGGATATCAGCCACAACATAAGGGAGATTTACACCATGAGGAGTGTGGCTTTGCTAGATCTAGATGAGGTAAATCTCTCCTCTCATCAAGGGGAGGTTCCCTATTAATACTTACATGCTAGATATATAATTAAGCAGAAAATAACACACGGGGGTTGTATAACATCATCTACCTCTCTTTTTTCAGAAGTAATGTATAAAGAACAAAAGGGGGAAAATCTTGGTCTAATGCTAACAACGTTTCTCTTCTTTCAGGAATGGTGTCAAATGAAGAGCAAGAGATCACCTGAAGAAACAAAGTCACAAGAACGCTCACGCAAGCACAAAGTCTTTCGTAGCTTCCCCACAGATTCAGAACAAGTATAACCGTAGAGTAAAGTGAAGCACAAAGTCTTCACCTGAAACTACAAAAGATAACTGAATCTCAAAGACAAAAGTAGCACAAAGTCTATCTTCTATCCTCTAGAAATGCCTTTAGATAATATAAACACGCCCACTGCTTATAAGATCAAATAAACAAGATATTTCTAAGAAAAAGACATAAGAACTATTTCCTAAATCACACAGATAATCTCAACACAAAGTCTGAAACAAACCTGCTTCTCATTTATTTCATCACAATATGATTTACAAATTTGAGCACAAAGTCTCAAAAGTTGTTTCAATTTCAGTAGTGTTTGCTATTAAATTTTCCAGAAGACCGATTACAAATGAGGTTTCCACTATATATAGGGAGAAAATCCTCAAAAATAGAAAATAATAAAATATAAAATATCCTGGTCAAAGATGACTCATCTTTGACTTTTAGATATTTTCCAAAATATTTACAAGTAATTACATATTTACAAAAATGCAAGCATTCTACACAAAACAGAAATGCATAAGGATAGAAGAAGAGAGAGAAAGAGAGAGAGAGAGAGAGAGAGTCAATTTTTGCTGCCAGACTTCTTCAGATGAGCATCCTACATGGCGATTGATGCTTGAATTCCTATGCTGTCTGGCGCAACTGTGTTCTTAGAGACGACCCTCACTCTGATCAGTGCATCTTTCAATGCTGTGATGGCTTTAGAGTGGCCAGTTAACCTGGATTTCAAATTCTCTAGAGTTAACTGAGCATCCAGAATACTATCCACTGAAGTTATTGAGAAAGACGCTCCTTCAAAATCTTTTTGGATCATTTCTTCAAAACTCTGAACCATTTCCTCTGCTGAAAGGAACTGATGATCTTCGAAAGTCAAGTTGCATGGCAACTCTTCTAACTTGTTCAGCAGGCTCAGGTCACTCTTTTCACTAGCTTCCTTGAAAGCTTTGAGATCATCAATTAGATCCTTGAGTACCTGAATCCTGAAGATCATTGATTCCTTGATCTCAACATAGGAATCTTTGTTGGGGATGACACCGATAGATATCAGGGTACTCTTTTTGAGATCTTTCATCTCTTTCTATTTGCTGAGATCTTTCTCTAAGCCGCCAATTTCTTGAGAGATAAGGGAGACAAAATCGTCTACCTGAATTTTCAATCTCTTCATTTTACCTGTTCTTTCTGCAACTTCTGATAGCAAAGAGAATCCCTGATTGCGCATCTTTTCAACATATTCTTCCACGACTTTTCCCTTTAAATAGGTCTTTTCATCTTTCTGAATGACTGAATCATCCACATAAAAGGCCTCTAGAGTTGCTGCTTCAGTCGAAATAGTGAACCTCTTGATCACTGTTGTTAACTATTCAGTTTTAGCTTTATAAAAATCCTTCATTTCCTTTTCCCTGTCAAACTTTTGGACCATAATGTCCATTGCTACCTAAAGATCACTCTTCGCCCCTTCATGAGTAACTTTTCCAAGTTCAACACGAGAGACGGAATAACTGCTCATTTCAAAACCCTCAAGGGCTGCGTCCTGAGGAGGCTTGGCAATTTCTAGAAAATTTTTCCCCTTTTCTTCGACCAACCTGGAGAGGATTTTTGGCATTTTAGGAGCCTTTGCTTTTGCCGGTATTATCTTACCAAAGTCAAATTCATCTGGGGAGATGGCCATTTTCTTTCTTTTTTGTGTGAAAGCAGACATCCAAGGCAGAAGAGAAGTGTCTGTTGTAACAATAGTTGCCTCTATCGGTGTCAATGTAGTAGCTTCGACACTACTGGTGGTGACAGTAGTTGCAGTTGGATTAACCGGTGAAACTGTATCAATCAGTGATTCTGGCTCCGATGCAGGACTTGGTGGCAGGTTGAAAGACGGAGATGATAGACTTGGAATGGATCCAGAAGAGCGAGGGGAACCTGCTGAAGGACCCTGAGGATCACCAAAAACAACCCTAGAAGGGGAAACGGCTCCAGAAGAGGGAACACTGATAGGAGAAGCGGGTACTGCAGGAGATTGAGGGGGAGAAGGAGAGGTGCTCCTGATCGGATGTGCTTGTCCCAGTGAGATTGGAGACCCAACACTTGGCTGTTCCGGAGGTTGATCTCCTTTCCCCATGGATTGGGCTACCTGTGCCTTGGGGCTTTGTTCTTTGGTTCCTTCAGCGGCCATTTTAGGCTCTTGTGCAAGCTTAGGTTTTTTAGAGACAAAAATGATTCTAGGCTTGTGTGGAATGAAAGAAGAGGAACGTTGTTAGCATTAGACCAAGATTTTCCCCCTTTTGTTCTTTATACATTACTTCTGAAAAAAGAGAGGTAGATGCTATTATACCACCCCCGTGTGTTATTTTCTACTTAATTATATATCCGGCACGTAAGTATTAATAGGGAACCTCCCCTTGATGAGAGGAGAGATTTACCTCGTCTAGATCTGGTAAAGCCATACTCCTCATGGTGTAAATCTCCCTTATGGTGTGGATGATATCCCCATTTTGTCATCAGTTAGTTGACGACAAAATATTCACCCAACAAAACCTTAAAGAGAACTGTTACACTTTGGTGAGCTATGCATAAACCTAGGTTACCAAACTAGACCATGGTAAAGGAATCCATATAAAATTTATTTTATCATAATAATATAAATAAGTTACTACCCACACATAATGGGGAATCAAAGAAGGGTAAAAACATAAAGGCATGTAAAGAAGTGTGGGCCCAAGGGACAAGTTTCTTTCTATTAAGCTTATGGGTATATGCTCTCTACAACACACTTACTACATGGGAATGTGTGTGGTATTGGTGTAGTCATATTAAGGGGTCCTAGTGAATGGATTCCTTTGGATGTGTATCTATAGTCACACAAGGGAGAAAAAACCTTTCTTTAATATTAATTATCAATCCTTAATGTTATATAAATTCAAACTATACTTCTCTGCCCTACCTCTCTCTCTAAGCCTGTTTGGAATTTTACATATCATTCTCTTGGTTTTAGACTCTACAACTTCATCTTATTATGGCCCTCTCTCTATTCTTTGGCCTCCTTTGTTATATCATATGGTGTCTCCTTTTCTTCATGTTATGACCCCCACTTTTATTTGTGATATGACCATAATTTTCTAGTGCTATGGCTGTATTCATTTTACCCTAATATAGAAGCCTTTAAACCTTCAAAATATTCATATTCTACTACAAAATCTATAACTTCCCACTAACTATTGATAATTTTGACCTCACATGTCAAATTATCACCCCTACCATTCAAAACTTTTCATATCATTCTAGTTTGTCTTGTGGGTCAGTAAGTTGGTCCAAAAAATTCATTATAGTGATCATTATAAGCATTGATTGTTGGGTAATAAGGTTGTTTAGGTGAATTGAGGTCCTTGTCCTTCATTTGTCTTGTGCTTATATAGTCATTTCTTGGCCTTTCTAAGCCATTTTTAGTGGTAATAAGAATCATAAGTGTCATGATAAGTGTAATATCATGTGTCAATGTCATTACATGCCTAACATATGGATGGTCAGGTTGATCACATTCTGGACTAACTTTATGACTCATTTCTATGCAATTCTAACCATTTTGTGACTTCTAGAGAAGGTTTTGTAAGGTTTTAATGGTATATAAACAATAATAAGATTAAATTACATATTTATTTACCTTAATAAGCATTTAAAATACTCAAAAACATGTTTTTTATCATTTCAATTAGAGCTCCTTAGTGAATTTGGCCTTTTCAGTGCAAAAATAGGCCTTTTTGAGGCATTCATTTTGGTTTTCAAAATATTTTTGTGATAAAAAAATATTATAGGATTAATTGGGTCACCAAATGGTCATATAAGTTGTTTGGAAAAAGTTTAAGGTGAAAAAATGGCAAAAACCAACTTTGCTCCTAGATTGACCTTCCTAGTAGCTCTAGAAGGGTAGTTTTCAAATGCTCAGTATGAAAAGAGGAGAGAGATTTAGCATATGAAAATTTGGAATTTGTTAGGTATTTGAATAATATTAAAATTAGTGGAATTTTTTCATGTATTTTTTCCATAATATTTATGAAAAATTAATAAGAGTGATAATAGGTCACTATAGTGTATGCATCTAAGAGGGGTCTCTTCTTGGGCTTGTTTCTTAAGATCAAAAAACAATGGAGAGAAATGGTTTTAAGGGATTATTTTAGGGGTAGTGAGGATGATTTTAATATTTTTATAATATTATAAATATTTATAGGAAGGTATTTATATCATAAAATCATGTTTCTTTCTCTATCTTTTTGAGTGGTCTCTTGGGTCAGTTTTGAAGCAAAATATGAATTATTTAGAAGATGTTTTCATATTAAGAGGTTATAAATGGGTTATTTAATTCATGAAACACATTTTTAATCAAATTAAGGGTTCATAAGTTTAAATTATAAGTTTATCTCTTCAACAAGGTACACACACATTTATTGAGCATGATTTCAATGTTCATGAATTCAAGGTGATGAAAAGATACCATTGATAGCAGGACCTCAACATGATGGTATAATTAATACATGAGAGAGAGGTTGATACTATATGGTTTGATAATTATGTTAATAGGTTTTCTCAAATATGTGGAGCATTGACTGTTGTTTATTCATAGGCAGAGCCTTAAGACATAGATGGAGGCACTTTAGAGAGGTTTGAATCAAGGAGAGATCTTTGAATTGATTTATAAATGTGAACAAGGTCTTGGTAATAGTGATTGTTAAGAAATGTCCTAGAATTTAATATTTTCATTAATTTTAAGCTTGGTCATGATTCATATTGCATTAATGATAAAGTGATCAAATTGATGGTTTAGAGTGTGCAAGGTAGGTTTGCAGGTCATTAAGGTGATAAAGGTTGTTTTGAGGCATTCATATATGTCTAGGTGAAGTTAAAATTCCTCATAGTGTCATTTTGGAGAGATAAATATGAATATCACAAGCCTAGAGAAGCTATACCATCATAGCATGTCATGTAAGTATGAATAAGTAAGTTTAGTTGTGCATTTAATAAGTGTACTTAAGAAGTCAACCAAAGTTAAAGGGTCACATGGAGATGATGTATTTTGTGCCATGAAGGTCTCCTACAAGTGGTGTCTTGAAGTGTTTCCTATCTCAATTTATAAGCCTTCAAAGATGATCTAACAGTGTGGGATGTGTTGGAAACCATCAAATTTAAGCTTTGGAAAATAACCATTTGGATTAAAATAATATAACCATTGGAAGGAAATTTCAAATGACTATGTACGCAGGATAAGGACTTGAGAGGATTATTTGTCTTGTATAATTCATTATATTTATTAGATCAATTTGGTGAAATAATAAAATTTGGAGTACACTTCATGAAGATCATCCCTAAAGTGGTTTGGTGTTTTTTAAGGCTGTACACATGTAGTTATTATAGTCTAAAGTTAACTTGTGTAGTTTATATTATTGATAGTGAAACCATGTAGACTAAAAGTGAATAAGAACATCTTTGAAGTGCTTGGAATGGTGATTTAAGTATTGGATCATGATGTAAACTCATTATATCCCTAATTCCATGCATTGAAGGTGATTTATAAGTATGTGTTTATGCATAAAATCATCATGTAAGTTGACTGAGTTTGAAAGTATTAGTAATGGCAGACAAGGGAATCTTGGTGTGTTGAGTGGTGTTATAGGATATGACCTCAAGGTCATAAGGTTCATGTAGGTACTCTATTTATGATCAATTTGAGCTTAGAGTTGATGAACAAACTCAACATAGGCAAGACAATGATATGAGGGTTTAGTGTTTGTAAACCCTAAGGTGGATGTTTCATAAGTTAGATGACTTTTATATGGAAAATATAGTTGTGTGAGTGATAATATGGATTTAGTGATAAGTTATTTTAGTTTTTTTCATTTTCCTATTGCATGATTGAGTTCTTGAGTGGTTTCCAAGAAGCCAAGTCCAAACTAAGGTGTGAAGAGTTGTTGAATGGTATTCAAGACCAATGCTTATAGAGGTAAAAGATGATACTAATAAGATCCAAGTACAAGTGTTATTCAAGAGTGATTTTAAATGATATTTTTGCTTTGAGAGTGTTCAATATGTCCTGAAGATGATCATTTTCCTATAAAATGACATGTTTCTAGTTGAACTTGAAGAAGTTACTGTAGAGTGATCTTGAGGTTATGTCAATAATGTTTAATGGTTTAAGTGATGTATTGATGACATAATATGGTTATAATAGGTTTTTTTTCCATGTTTTAGAAGCCATGAAGGAGTTCACAGTGTTTTGAAGGTGAGTATTTCCTATAGCATCATGTTTTTTAAGTGAACTTGCTTGAAAGAGGTTACTATACTACTCCATTAGAGTTGTTTCATTGTGTTGAGTGTTCATTTGATGTCATGGTGAAATAATAAGGTCATGAGAGGATATTTTGACATATTAAAACCATAAATATGTTATTTGGTCTAATATTGACAAGAATTTTTGAGTTTCTTTATCAGGGTATTGACTGTGTGTGGATAGTGTTTGAAGAATTATTTTTTGAAGACTTCCATGAGATGATCTAGTGTAATTTGTGCATGGAGATGAAATTTAGGTCATGGATGGACCTTTAATATGTTTTTTTGTCTATTTTTTTATATCATGAAGGTGACAAAAGTCTGACATAGGTTCTTCACAAAAGTTATTGTTTCACAGTCCTATATGATTGTGTGTTGCTGAGAAGGAGATTTGTAAGAGTTAGAGTCATGATGGATTGTGAGGATTTAATATAAGATATGAGAAGGTATAATTAATATATAAGAGTTATTTTTAATTTTTAATTCATGTTTAATATGGTCAAAAAAACCAAATAGGTTAGTCTTAAGCGAGGACTTCATGTGTGATGGATGAGGAATGAAGAATAGACAATGGTCATTTTGGGAGGTTTCATGATAGTTTAGGGTATAAAATATGAGAAATGTCCTTAAATATGTTTTAAAAATAATTCATAATTCCTAATAAAGTGTCTACTTATAGGTAGGGTGTTTTAGAACATGCAATATAGTCATAAATTGATTGTATTCTAAGCCTACCAATAGAAAGGTGAGTGTTGAAAGGGTTTTGGTTAAGGTTGAGATCATGAATATGCCTTGAATGTATTAAAAAATTATGATATACATATAAATATAATCACATAAAAATGAAACAAGCCAAGGAAGGTATTTCAAAGGATAACCTACAACCAATTTACAAAACCTTGCACATAGTCAACACCATTGAAAGTCTGCCTTGGAGTTTTTGATGTTTGAAGGTGATATAAGGATTATCTAGACCTATTTTTTTAAAAAAAGGTAATAATGAAAAAATTAACACCCTATTATAATTGTTTTCATGATAAAATAGGGAAAATGTCCTTTGTTTTGTCTCAGAAGTAGGTCACTTTTAGGCAAACAAGAATGCAAGTTGTGGTGAAATTTTAATCCAATGGGGGTTGATAGGCCTTGAAAACACCATGTGACACTTTAGGATGGTGTATTAAGGTGAATTGAGTTAAAAATAACATGAATAAATCCTATGAATCATGATAAACCACTTATAAGTGTTGGTTAGTGTCCATTTGTAGCTAAAGTGCACTAGGTCTAGTATAGGCCTAATGCCTAAAAGGGGGTTATTTCCACTTCCAAGGTATAATAAACATTAAAAAGCATGGAAAAATGAAAATGGGAAGATATTAGGTGAATTAAAACTATTTTTTTTATATATGTTCATGAATAAGACATTTCTTGGCTTACGAACTCAACAGGGTGCACAAAATGGCTAAGAGGGCTAATTAGGCCTAATTCTAGTGAAATAATGGGATAGAATACACATTTACACTTAGATTTTGGCCAAAAAATTTTGTATGTGGATTTAGGAGGATAGAGGGTACTTTAAAAGTGTTTATTTTCCCAATATCATCTCTATTTTCTCCTAAATAAGGAGATTTTCATTAAAAAAGGCTACAAGGAATTCATAGAAAAATCATGGTTTTGGAGTTGTTCTAGGTCTTGCTGAGCATTTGATGCATAAAATTTCCTTATCTGAGGTTTGGTGTGATTTTTATAATTCTTCCATAGTGGATATATACATGTATACACATAATATTTTCAAACTTTTATCACTTACTGACACTTTATATCTTGTAGAAACCCTCGAGTCTCAATCTCTCTGAGTGCATGCCTTAAGGGGTGCATCGGGAAGGGGGTGGGAAAACCATTGATGTTTCATAAGATTGTTGTCTCTTTTTCCAATTTACGTCTACACACTTGTCTTTTAAAACCATTTAACCTAATCTTATTCTTCTCAATCTGACCCATTCCATACATTTATCATATCATTATCCTCCTTTTTCTTACCTTGACCCCCTTTCTCCAATTGAATGTAATAGGTTGATTGGGTTGAACTTGTATAGTTTTCATCCTCTAATTATTATATAGGGTAGACTCAGTTGACCTTTTAATATTTTTTGGTATTTTCACTTGAGAGTTTTTTGGCCCTTCAATCGACCTAGCTCAGGGCCTAGTGAGTTATCTTTAAAAAACATACAGGGTTGATTGGGTCGATCCCATATAACTGAAATATTCAAAAGGATTTAAGGAAACATCTACCTATATATACTATTTCATTTACAATCATTTTAGAATAGATAATTGAAAAATAATAAGTGTGAATGAACATTTATTTATTGACCATTCTACTTGAGGAATAAATCTTAGGGCTCCATATTTTCTTTGGAGATACGAATCTTGTCTTGTAGAGAAGTCTTTTGGATGCATAGATAGGTTATGTATCCTAAATCTGATTTTTATTTATTATCCTTACATACCACAACAATATCTTACTAAGCACCTTGGCCAAGGGAGAGATTGATGCTCGATGGGTTCATCTTCAAAGATAAGTATTCCTAAATTTATTTATCCTTTATAAGAGTAGATATATAATGCAGTTGTGATTATCTTCCATGAATTGGGATTTCATATACATTGACATGAGTATATGTCTTCTCTTCATGTTTATTTTGGTTTGTTTTGTTTTTAACCCCCACTTTGTACCACAAGCTTTGGTGTGTACTATATTAGATTTACTTTCTTATTTATTAGAATAGAGTGAATATAAAAAATTAGGACTCTTTTAGGGTTGTTACATGATTGTGTTAGACTGTAAGATTTGTAACCCTTCTTAGCAAGGTGTATTATGAAAATTGCTCCCTTAATTGGATCTAGTAGATCCACATACTAGTCATGCTCCCACTTAACAAATGTATTCCCAATCGAGAGTGTAGGAATGTTTTATCTTATCTAAGCTAGGATTGACTTATAGACATGATGCATTTATAATTACATACATTATAGTGAACCTAACATGAATCAAAAATACAACCTTCCACATATCTTCTTAGTCTTTCTACCTATCCCTATAGGTGTGCTACCTATACCTATGCTTGTGCCAACTAGGTCAGGGTCATTGTATGTGCTTATGTCATTTACATCACTATATCCAAATGCATAACTCTCTCCTTTACTAGGGCCTTCCATGCCCATATCTCACATGCACCCATCTATAATAGTGGATACATCCTCTTTCTCTCTGTGCTCATATCTAACTTGTTTCCTCTCTAGATAATCTATAATAGCTCACTTGAACTAGGGTAAATGGTATACTGGGGTCCTCTAATGTAGTAGGGTCACATGGTTATAGAGTCTTATCTAGGACATCATGGACTGATCCCCTCATAAGGGACCCCCATCTCTCTTTCTTATCCTTAGCTATGCCTATAAAATCATGCCCAAATAGATATTAGATCACTATTATATCTTTAAATATCTATCTATCTCTAGCCTCTATTTCAAAATAAAAACTTAAGCAATAATTTAATCATCTTTATTACCTATTTGTGTCTCAACCACCATGGTCTCACCATTCATGTGACTACCTAGCATAGTCTCTCCATCCATGTAGCCTCCTATCACTTCCTATGTAGGTCACCTCCTTAGTAAAAATCTAGTTGTCATGGCTCGCATCTACCTCAACTTATGCCCAAGTGGCTTCTCTATCATCTCACTCTCCTCTGGATAACCTATTAGGTCATCAAGGATGGTGACAGTTTCCATTATCTCTGTCATAACCCACAAATATTATCTCCAACTTATAACCCATATGACTAAGGATATCCTCTCCTCCATGTTGTCTGGTATCCCTATAGTCATCGATGCTCTTACTATCGATAACCTAGGATGGCATGTACATCCTCCAAAGTGATAGCCACCTCTACCATGTCCCCATCCACCTCCCATCTAAAGGTGTTAATTAGTCATTCCCAACATCCTAAGAACATGACTAACAAACTAGCACTCAGAAGAATCCTAAAGATATTGGTTATCCCTCTTAGGCCTACAAATACTAGTCTAGCTCTATCTCCAATCGTCAAGTGATCCAACAAATTTGGTAACCATGATGCATCCACCAATCACCAGAACCTATATTATCCCTTCAATCAAGAAGCAACAAAAGATGTATCAGATCCTCCATGTCATATATAATCACAATACATTATTTTTACAATTTCAATAAAAAACAAGCCTAAACTTCTTTAATTTATTCATTTTTACCTATTTTTAGCCTACTTGGTCCTTTTTGACCTTAATTGGTCATTTTGGGCCATTTTATCCCTCTTTCAACCTTTTACATGCATTTTTGTACTATTTTACTTCTTTAATCAAACTAGTTTGACCAAAAATTCCCTATTTTTGATCTAGTTGACTTAAAAATCTAAGTTAACCCCCTTATTTTACCCTTCTTAGTACTACATTATCATTCTAGACTTTTCAAATTAGTTGGCAAAACTATACTAGGTTGGTAGTCTACAAAAAATATAGGGTCAACACATACTGAGTCAGTAGTGTGCATTTTTCTCATTTTCAGCCTATTAGGTCAACTAGGTTAACCCAGTTGTTTTTCCTTGCTCACCCCTTGCATTTTTCTAAAAAGGGGCCTTCTTAGTTTTCTCCCTAATTCCTTCAAACCCATTTCCTATCTTGTTTTTTCCTACATATAAAATCTAATTTTCCTTCATTATAACATCAAAAAATATTAAAATTATTTTAAAAAAATACACATAATTCATTAAAATACTCTAAAATTGGCTTAAGATTCATAGTTGCATACCTATAGTGCACTCGCTACTGCTCCTGGAGCTCCCCCTCATTAAGCTTATCATCTCCTCACCATCCTAGCTTGTTTGGTCTCTAGAGCTCATTCACAAGTCAAAATAACCAAATGACTTATCTTTTCCCTATTTAAAAACACCTTTTCAAAATTCAAATCTTTTAATTATTTTCCAGTCGATACCTTGTTTTATCTATATCTTTGTTTCTACTCATCCATTTTTAAATTCATAAAATAAATTGGATTCATGATGATCTAGAGAATATTTTACACTAATATATGCCTATTTTCCAAAAGAAATCAAATTTTGGCTATTTTCACACTAACTTCTACAGGTTCACCTAGTGTTCTTCACATTGGACACCTTCACATCTCTTACAGTCTACTTCTTTATCTACAACATTACGGTAAGTAAAGGTATGTGTTTTTCAATTATGTCCTTTAATTTATTTTATTTTCTACTTACTGCACTTTACTTAACATTAACATTGTGTGTCATCATGTTCTATTTCTCAAAGCACCATCTCGTGTTGCACTTATATAACACATGATGAGCTTTGAGTGGGTAATATGTATACACATAATATTTTCAAACTTTTATCACTTACTAACACTTTCTATCTTACATGAATACATTGAGTCTTAATATATCTGATTGCATGCCTTAAGGGGTACACCATGAAATGGGTCGGTAGACCATTGGTGCTTTATAAGATTGTTGTCCCTTTTACCACTTGTTATCTACACACTTATATCCTAAAACCATTTACCATAAGCCTATTCTTATAAATCTTACCCATTCCAAACATTTGTCATATCATTATCATATTTTTTCTTACATTAACCCCCTTTTAATATTTGACTATACTAGGTCATCTAGGTCGACCCTATACACTTTTTAGCCTTTGATTACTATATAGGGTTGACTGGGTCAAACCTATACTATTTTTAGGTATTTTCACTTGAGAGTTTATTAGGCCTTTCAACTGATCTAGCTTGAGACCTAGTGAATTAACTCCCCAAAACATACAGGGTTAAATGGGTTGACCCTATACAACTGATATATTTAGAAGGATTTAGGGCAAGATCCACACATAAACAAACAAACACACACACACACACACACACACACACAAGTTAATTTCCAACCATTTGAGAATAGAGAAGCAAAGAATAATAAGTGTGAATGAACATCTGCTTATTGACCATTCTACTCAAGGAATAAATCTTAGGGTTCTATACTTTCTTTGGAGATATGGATCTTGTCTTATGTAGATGTATTTTGGATGCATAAATAGGTTATATAACATAGAGATGATTTTTATTTATTATCCTTACATACCACAATAATCTCTTGTGAAGTACCTTGGCCAAGGGAGAGATTGAGGCTCAATGGGTTCATCTTCAAAGATAATTATTTATAAATTTATTTCTCCTTTATAAGAGTAGATATATAATGTAGTTGTGATTTTGTTATATGCATTAGGATTCCATATACATTTACATAAGTATATGTCTTCTATGCATGTTTAGTTTAATTTGTTTTGTTTTTAATCCCCACTTTGTGCTATATACTTTAGTGTGCACTATATTATATTTAATTTCTTATTTATTAGAATAGAGTGAATATCAAAACCTAGGACTCATTTAGGGTTGTTGTGTGATTGTGTTAGACTATAGGCTTTGGAACCCATTCTATCATGATGTATTGTGACAAGTGATCCCCTAATTAGGTCTAATAGATCCCCATATTAGTCATGCTCCCACTTAAGAAATGTATTGCCAATAAAAAATGTAGGTATATTCTATCTTCTCTTCGCTAGGATTGATTTATAGACATGATTCATTTTTGATTGCATATAATACAAACCTAAAGTAAATTTAAAGAAATACCAACCTTTTCCTTCTATGCCTAGTAGAAGATGAGAGATTTAAGGAGCTAGGAGACAAAATGAATGAATATAACTCTTCATAAGGCTTTAAAAAGCTAAAAAATGAAATTCTACACCACATTCAACCTAGGAAGAAGTCATGAGAAATTTTTAATGAAGGAGAAGAGGTTGGAAAAGGTCTCAAAACTCTAATAAGTCTCTCCTTCTTTCCCATATCCTATTTGAGGACAAAGTCAAAGAGAAGGTTGAAGAAGTCACTCAAAAACTTGTGCCAAGTGTTCAAGCATGACTCGTGAGCCTCAAGAAGGGCTTAATAGAATTATATAATGGACTTGAAGGTCTATATCCATGGAGGAAGAATCATTCATCAAAGAAGACATGAAGGCTAAAATATAAGGGTTAGAACAAGAATTTAGGAACTCTCCAAGTGGTATAGGATTGACCAAGAATTATGACAAGTTTTCTAAGCCCAAAAAACATTGATAAATCTCTATTCCATGCCACCTTATGGAAGATTAATATTTGAAAATTTAAATAATGCTACATAGCACTTAAGGAGGAGCTTAGACGAAGTTTGAAGGGGGCTGATTTGTATCCAATAATTTATTTTATATATGTATTCATTTTTATATAATTTAAGAGAATTTTTTTTGCTTTTTTGATTGTGCCTAAAGGCTTCCAAAAATTTTATTCACATTTTGAGAGAAATAAGAAGCTAAATTCCTCCATTTTCAAGCTTTTTGAGTGAAGTGCATATGCTTGCCATTGATATAAATTAGTGAAATACTTATTTTAATTTGTTATTGTCTAGTTATTGTAACTTTATGAAAGATTTTTGATGTTCTATATGTCATTATAAGTGTCTAAACTAGCTTAAGTTCATGTATTAGATATGAGTTTAGTCCTTCCTTACATAAATTGAGTTTGTCAGGTCCTTATTGTAAAACACTGATATAGAAATATTACCTAAGTGTAGTGAATGTGTGAAATATTTTCCCTCTAAAAAGAGTGTCATTACAAGCATAATTGGTTATAAAAAAACTAGTGCATCACCTTCATTTCAATTTATCTTTTAATTTCATTGCAAATAGTAACTTTTGCACCCTTTTCATTGCCATAATGATTAGATAGTAGATTACGAGTATGTTTTAGTGAGAGAACCAACCCTCTCTAGAGATTATATCCCTTAAAAAGTCACCCAAAATTTGGAGAGATTCCATATTCTAATAGGAGTGAGGAATAAAACACTTTCTCAAAAGGGCACATTCCTGATTGACAATAGTTTTTGGCATACCTAGTGGGACACATTATCCTTGGCATTGTTAAAGTTTTTAGTTGAGGAGAACTAATTGTATTATAAAAATATATCCATCATCAGTAGAAGCTAAATATTTATTCAAGTTGTACAGTTTATAGCAGCATTTTGGAAACACTTTCATGCCAAAGGTTACCATAAGGTTCACTAGCAAAGGTATTCCTCTTGAGTTCAATGAGTTACTTTCTACTTCATAAAAAAGAGAAAGGTTTAATAGAAAAAATCCACATCCAAGAAATCAATATTTATCTCTTGGTCATCTTATTGTCTTAATTAGTACAATCCCCACTATCTAAATGGCCATAAAAAACTAGGTGTTTATTGTGATAAATAGAGGTAGTCCACTAAATTTAACACAATTTGATGATATTCCTATCTTATATCTTAAGAGTATCCCATTTTTATCAAGATAAGATCAAATAAATCCTATTGAGCACATTAAGGATGTTTCTAACCTCTGTTCAGTCCATAATGTTGTTCAGGAGAATGTAGCTATTAGACTACTTGCTTCTTATTTCAAAGAAAAGGCACTATAGTGGTATATAAACCTCCCAATAAACTCCATTGCTTCTTAGAATGACATAGGATTAGCCTTAGTTAGATAATTTGAGGATAAATCTAATCATCTATCCTTAGTTAAACAACTGAATACCATAAAAAGGGCTCCTCATAAGTTCATGACTGACTTCTACCTTAGATTCAAAAAGACATAGAATAGGATACCTATGTGGATTAGACCATCCCAAAAATATGCCTTATTTTACTATCTAAGAGCCCTAAACTCTTAAATTAGTGTGATGATATAGTAAATGGGTGGAAATAATTTACTAGATGCTTATAAGGTTGCAATAAGAGTAGAGAACAATTTGATACAAGTTGGTAATCTTTATCCTAGTCATCCAATGCATATATTCCTATAATTTAAATCTATACCAACCCCTCAAGCTCCTTAAATTCCATCATTAGCTCTTATTCCACCTCCCCAAGTCTAAGTTGTAGCCCCTTCTAGTCAAGCTAATGAGCTTGGAGAGTTAAAAGGTTTGTTACAATCTTTTGGAAATGAAATATTATAATTTAAAAATCAAAAATATTAAACTAATAGGCCTTATCAACAACTGAGTCAACCCATCTATCATTCCTTCAGAGATCAAAGGCCTGCTTATCAAGGATTTAGAGAGAATAGACCACTCTATCAAACTCAAGGAGCCATAACTCAAGCTAAACCATATGCATCTCTTGATCCTAATGCACCTTCCAATTCAAAGGATATTTTTCCCAAACCACCTTAAAATAATTTTATTCAAGACTCAGGTAGGCGGCCCTCTAATCTCAATGATGTTCAGAACCAAGCCTTGGTGTCATAAAACATGACCATGCCACAAATGACACAAGAGGAGTTTTATCTTCAAGGAGGTCAATATCAATAAATATGTTTGTTACCATAAGGAGAGACTCACTAATTTCAAGGTTAGCTTGATTCCATTAATGTGAATTGACAAATGGATGATCATATTGATTTCAATCAGGGTGGTAAGACTAGCACTTCAAATGGCCAAGTTGTAGCTGTTACTAAAGCTAAAAAAAGAGAAATTGATGAGGCTCAAGATGTGATTCATGATTAAATTACCCCTAATGTTTTTTTTAAAATGTACAAAATAATAAATTTATACCCCTACAACTCAAACAAATTAGAATACATAGGTTGTAAAGGTTCATCAAGTACGTCTAGTTTGTGAGCCACTAATGGTTTAGAAAGTAAAACCAAAGGTTAGTGGGGTTAAATTTAGTATAGTGGATCAAAAGTGTAACATCAACATAAGAATATGGGATTCCCTATCTATTCTAAGATAAAAATACATACTCATGAAAGAGCTTTCAACTCTCAAATTGACTCGAAAACCAATTAAGAAAGAAGTTTTATTTTGAATAATTTAGACCAGCCAATGAATCAACAAGTAAATCAGGTAAAAAATATAGTAAAGGTGGATAAAATTTAGGTAAAATAAAATAAAACTCCTCTTTTATACCTATCTTTGATAATTTTTGACACTTTGGTTCATAATTGCATGGTGGATAGTGGAGCCAGTAACACTATTATGGCCAAGCAAATTGCAAAAAGCTTAGCCTAGTTTATGAATAAAATACTAAAGGAGTATTGAAATTAGATGGGTCACCAACAAATAAAATGGGAATAATTAAATATCTAAAATTGAAACTACATGCTTGTCCTAATGTTAACATTTACTAGGATGTAGTTGTGGTGGACATGTCTCCTTACTTTGCCATGTGTCTTTCAAGAGACTTCACCTCAAATATTGATGGATACTTATCAGATGATTGGATATATATCATGTTGATAAATAGGTATGTTATTAACACAATAATACATTATAAAACCATTTCACAGTTCTCTTTGGATCCATATGTGCTAAGTGTTGTAAACACTATGTCATCTTGGATGAGGTGCTAGAAACTAGTGGAGTGGAAATTGATTTACCTTTAAATGGAGTTCCAAATTTGTTCCTTTATGAGTGGGACTCTAAATTACATGATAATTATCCTTAAAATATAATTGAAGAAGGACTTGGTGTTTATTATCTTCATGATAATGATGCACTAATTCCAACCATGATGAAGGATGATGAATCTAGTGAAGGTCTATGACAATATTACCTTGATGGATAGAGGAATAAACATGGTACCAGGTTTGGAATTATGTTCATTTATATATAAAATCAAAGGTATTTATCTTCCATTAATTTTCATTTTAGTTGTTTAAATAATGTTGCAGAGTATAAGGCACTAGTTCATGGTTTGCAGTGGGCTAGGAAGATGAAAATCAACACCTTGTAAGTTTATGGTGATAGTGAGCTTATAATTCACTAAATAAGAGATATCAATGTGTACAAAAATTTATTTCTTAGATATTATAATCATAGGGTGTGGGATTTACTTGAGGATTTTTAGGCTTTCAACATTCAAGCAATACCAAGAGATGATAACAAACATGCAAATAGATTGGCTACCATAGGGGAAATTTTTTAGTGTCCTAGCTGATATTAAAAATGAAAAAAAATAGTTACATATTAAGGTGGTTTTTAGGCCTTCTATTCTAGATAACTATGAGAATTGGCAAGTGTTTGAAGATGACAATCAGATTATCAGGTTCTTATAAGAAGAAGTTGATATTTCCTCAAGAAATTAGTCAAAGTAATTGTAGTAGTATGGTGATTAAATTATGAAACTAGAAATAAATAATTTTCCCAAGGGCTTAGTCACACTTGAGAACTTATTCAGTGGTGATAATGAATTAAGAAAGAAGTCATCTTTGTCAACAAAATAAGAACACTATGCCAATGTGGAGATTGTAGCTAGTAAGCATTTGAAATTGGGTAAGGTATGCACTCCTTCACAAAAGGAAGATTTCATTGAATTATGCACAAGTTTTGATAATGTGTTTTCATGGTAATATAGTGATCTCAAAGGATTTGATCCAAGTCTATCTCAACACACCATTGAGTTAGAGGCTGAAACTAAACCAATGAGACAAAGACAAAGGCCTATCAATCCAAATCTTGAGCCTTTGATCAGAGTTAAACTTCATAAGCTCATAAAGTCAGCTATTATATTCCCTATCAAGCACTCAAATTGGGTGTCAAACATTTCTCTAGTATGAAAGAATAACGATGAGATTAGACTATGTGTTGACTTCCAAGGTTTGAACAAGGTTTCCATTAAAAATCACTATCTATTGCCATTTATAGAAATTTTTTAAAGATGGTTACAAGTTTAGAGAGGTTTTATTTGTTGGATGGATATAGTGGCGAAAATTAGATCTTGGTTAAGGAAAAGGACCAATTCAAGACAGACTTCACTACAAAGTGGGGGACCTTTGCATATAGAAATATCTCCTTTAGTTTATCCAATGTTGGAGTAACCTTTTAGAGGGCCTTGGATATGGAATTCTAGGGTATTATTAACAAGTTTATACTTGTCTATTTGGATGACATAACTATGTTTTCATATAGTTCAAGTGAGCACATGGTTCACCTCAAACACGTGTTTGAAAGGTGTAGGAAATTTGGGGTATCTCTTAATCCCAAAAAATTGTCTTCTCAATTCATGAAGGTAAGCTTCTTGGACATATGGTTTCAAAATATGGTTTTAGTATAGATTATAAAAGAATAGATTTAATTCTTTCACTTTCTTTGCCTAAGCACAAAAAGGCTTTATAAATATTCTTAGGGAAAATTAATTTTATAAGAAGATACATTTCATATTTCTCCACTTTAGCTAAGCTAATTATAGCCTTGATAAAGAAGAATCAGAGTTTCAGCTGATCCAAATGAGTGAAGAGTTTTGAGGAGATAAAAAAATCCATAGCTAGTGATCCTACACTCATAAATCCATATTTCATAAAGGATTTCATCTTGAACACCTATGCTAACATGGATACCATTTCAAACATTCTTATGTAGCTAAATTATGAGGCCTTGGAGTAGTCCATAGCCTTCTTTAGTCAAGGCTTGGAGGAGTATGAAATAAGGCATTATTTTGTTGAAAACATGTACTTTTAGTTATAAGGTCTCTCAATAAGTTTAGATACCTATTGTCTAATAATAAGACACATCTAATGGTTACTCATCCAAGTATCAAGGAGTTCCTCTTGAACAAAGATATAAATGAGAAGAGATCTGGTTGGATAATTAAAATAATGGAGTATGATGTGGAAATCAAGATCACAAAGATGATTAGAGTTAAAAGACTTTGTGAGCATCTATCCCAAGAATTTCAAGAGGCTAATGAAGAGGTTTTAGTGTCAAATGATGAAGAGGTTGTAGCTGATCATAATTCACCTTCTAGCTAGTTTCATGACTTGGTAATATATCTACAAGATGGTCTTTATCCTTCTCACTTACGTGCTTCAAAAATAAGATATTTCAGATTGAAATCCATTCCATTTCTTCTTGTTGATGGTATTATTTTCAAGAAAGATATCAATGGTATGTTGCTAAGATATATAGAGCCAAGCCAAACATAGAGATTGCTTGAAGATTTCTATGATGGACATGGTGGATGACATTTCTCAACAAGGACTACATCCCTTAAGATCATGAGAGGTGGGTATTATTGGCCAAGTATATTTATTGATTATCATACATAAGTTAAGAAATTCAAATAGTGTGTTATGTTTTTAGGAAAAGTGAAACTTGCAACCATACCTCTCCAACCAATTTTGATGGATCATCTTTTTATCCAATGGGGATTGTAATTTATTGGTCTCATCAATCCTCCTTCAAGATAAGGTCATAAGTGGATCCTTACTATTATAGATTACTTCACAAGATGGACATAAGCAGTAGCATTGAAAGAAGTAAATGATTCCAATGTTCTAAATTTTTATGAAGGATTGTTTACTAGATTTGGAGTTCCTTCAACCATTATTTCTAACAATGGCATGGATTTTGTGGGAACTAGGATCATCCAATAAATTGTTAAACATGGTGTCTATCTCAGAACTTCATCAAACTACTATCCAAAAGGTAATGACCTTGTTGCTTCCAAAAATAAGAACCTACTGAAGATCATAAGGACTATTGAAGATAATTGGAGATCATAACATTTAAAGTTGAAGTCATCTCTATGGGTTGATAGGATCACATATAAAAGATCAATGTCTAACTCTCTAAACAAGTTGGTATATGGTAAGGACGAAAGGTTACCTATTTCTCTTGAGTTTCCTACTTTAGAATTAATGCATAAACTTTATTTTTTGGAGAATGAACCAATGAAGATCAGGTATGATAAGCTTATTAATTTGGAAGATATTATAAATTAGTCCATGCTAGCCATGTAAATTCACCAAACACAACTAAAGAGAGCATTTGACAAAGGAGCTTCTTCATAGAGTTTCAAAGAAGGAGATTTGGTCTTCAAGTGGGATGAGGATAGAGATAAAATAATAAGGCATAAAAAATTTTACTCCCTTTAGAGTGGCCCATACATAATCTCTAATTGCAAATCCCACAATTCTTTCCAACTTGCGAAGATGGATGGTGAGGAGCTTCCAATCCTAGTTAATGGGATACATCTAAAACACTCTTATTGAGAGATAAGTTCTTTGTACATAGTTAATTATTTTTACTCCAAGTTCTTTCTAGCATATTAGTTTGTTTTTTTATCCCAAATAAGTGCTTTGTTTGCACATTTGCTTTGTTAGTTAGTTTCCCTTTTTTGTTTCTGTGTTTCCTTCCTTGTTTTGGAGGAAAAGGTGTTCTTATTTCAAGTTAAAATGTTAATTTCAGTCATGGATTAGATTTATCATTATTTTATGAGTCCAAAAGTCATGTTAATTTTTTGGTTCTCAAGCATAACATACATGCTTCCCAGCTGAGTCACCAAAATGTTGACAATTTTGACCTCACATGTCAAATTGTCACCCCTACCATTCAAAATGCTACATATCATGATATTTTGACTTTTGGGTCAATATTTTTGTCTTAATAAGTCCTTAAATTGATTATTATAAGCCATTATTGGTGCGTCTTAAGGTTGTTTAGATGAGTTGAGGACTTGTCCTTAATTTGTCTTGTGGTTGTCGAGTCATTTCTTTACCTTTCTGAGCCATTTTTAGTGGTAAGAAGAGTTGTAAGTGTCATATCATGTTTCAAGGTAATTAAATGCCTAAAATATGTAAATTTAGTTTTATCACATTTTGGACTAACTTTATGACTCATTTCTATACAATTCTGACCCTTTTGTGACCTCTAGAGAAGGTTTTATAAGGCTTTAATGGTATATGATCAGGAATAAGATTAAATCACATCTTAATTTAAATTATTAGACATATTAAATACTCATGAACACATTTGGAAGAATTTAAATCATAGCTCCTTAGTGAATTTGGCATTTTCAATGCAAAAATAGGCCTTTTTGAGGCATTCATTTTGGTTTTCAAAAGTTTTTTGTAATAAAATAATCTTATAGGATTAATTAGGTCCTCAAAGGGTCATATTAGTGATTTGAAATATTTTTTAGGTGAAAAAATGGCAAAAACCAACTTTGCTCCCATATTGACCTTCTGGCATCTCTAGAAGGGTAGTTTTCAAATGCTCGATATTGAAAGATGAGAGAGTTAGGATCTAAAAATTTGGAAATTGTTAGGTGTCTGAGTAAGTTTGAAATTAGTGGAATTTGTTTTTGTATTGGTTCCCTCATATTTATATACAATTTCTAAGAGTGATAGTACGTCATTATAGCCTATACATCCAAGAGGGGTCTATTCTTGGCCCTATTTCTCAATATCAAATAAAAATGGATAGAAATAGTTATGAGGGATGATTTTAGGGGTAAAAATTCTCTTTTTCATCTTAGTATCATTTGATAACTCTTTCTAGGAAGGCATTTATAGCATAAAACCATGTTTTTTCTCTATCTTTTTGAGTGGTCTCTTGGGTCAGTTTTGAAGCAAAATATGAGTTATTCAAAAGATTTTTTCATCTTAAAAGGTTATAAATGGATTATTTAATTCATGAAACACATTTTCCATCCAATTAAGGGTTCATAAGTTTCTATTCTGAGTGTATCTCTTCAACAAGGTACAAACAGATTTATTGAGCTTGATTTCAATGTTCATGAATTCAAGATGATCAAAAGATGCCGTTGATAGCATGAAATAAAAATCATGGTCTGATTCCTCCATGAGAGAGAGAGATTGATCCTCTATGCTTTGATAATCATGTTCATAGGTTGTCTCAAATATACGGAGCATTGACTTCTATTTGTTTATAGGTAGAGCTTTGAAACAGAGATAGAGGCACTTTGGAGAGGTTTAAATCAAGTTAGAGAGATTTATTTTGGTTTATAACTATGAATAAGGTATTGGTGGTAGTGATTGTTGAGAAATGTACTCAAATGTCATTGTTGTCATTGATGTCAAGCTTGGTCATGATTCATAGTGCATTAATGACAAAGTGATTAGATTGATGGTTTGGAGTGTGTAAGGAAGGTTTACAGGTCATTGAGGTGATAAAGGTTGTTTTTAGGCATTCATATATGTCTAGGTGAAGTTCCAATGCCTCTTAGTGTCTTTTTTGAGAGAGAAATATGACTAGCACAAGCCTAGAGAATCTAGACTGTCATCACATGCCATGTAGGTATGAACAAGTCAATTTAGTTTTGCATTTAATAAGTGTACTTAAGAAGTCAAGCAAAGTCAAAGGTCACATGGAAATGATGTATTTTGTGCCATGACGGTCAAATTCAAGTATGGTGTCTTGATGTGTTTCTTATCTCAAGTTATAAGCCTTAAAATATGATTAGCAGTGTGGAACATGCTAGAGGCTATCAACTTAAAGCTATGGGAAATAACCATTTAGATTCATATAATATAACCATTTGAAGGTAATTTCAAATGATTGTGTATGTAGGATAAGGACTTGAGATGTTTTTTTGGCTTGTATAAGTCATTATATTGGTTAGATAAAGTTGATGAAAGAAGCAAATTTGGAGTACACTTCATGAAGATCATCTCCAAAGTGGTTTGGTATTTTGGAAGGTCATACAAGTGTAGTTTTTGTAATTCAAAGTTGACTTGTGAAATTTATGTCCTTGATAGTGAATTCAAGTAGACTAAAAGTGAATACAAACATGTATGAAGTTATTGAAATGGTGATTTAAGTAATAGATCATGATGTCAACTCATTATAGCTCTCATTTCATGCATTAAAGGTGATCAGTAAGTATGTGTTTATGCAAGAAATCATCATGTAAGTTAACTAAGTTTAAAAGTCTTGATAATGGAAAACAAGGGTATCTTGGTGTGTTGACTAGTGTTCTTAGACACTCATGTTGTTTTATAAAAGTGTTTTGAGATGACCTCAAGGTCATATGGTTCCTGTAAGTGCTTTGTTAGTGATCAGTTTGAGCTTAGAGTTGATGGAAAAATTCAAGATAGGCAATACAATGATATGAGGGTTTAGTATTTGTAAACCCTAAGGTGGATGTTTCACAAGGTAGATGACTCTTCTATTTCCAATATAGATCAATTTGTGATAATATGGATTGAGTGAAATTTTTTTGTAGTTGTTGTCATGTTCCTATTGCATGATTGAGTTCTTGAGTGGTGTCTAAGAAGCCAAGTCTAAATAGAGGTGTCAAGAGTAGTTTACTAGTCTTCAAGACCAATGCCTTTGGAGGTAAAATATTATATTCATAAGTTTCAAGGATAAATTTTGATTCAATAGTGATTTTACATGATATTTATGCTTTGAGAGTGTTCAATATGTCCTGAAGATGATCATTTTCATATAACAACAGATGTTTCTAGTTGAACTTGAAGAAGTTACTATAGAGTGCTCTTGAGGGTATGTCAATAATTTATAATGGTATAATTAATGTCTTGATGACCTTATATGGTCATAATAGGTCTTGTTTATATGTTTTAAAAGCTATGAAGGAGTTCACAATGTACTGAAGGTGAGTATTTCCTGTAGCATCATGTTTTTTTAGTGAACTTGCATGAAGGAGGTTACTATAGTACTCCATTGGAGTTGTTTTATTATATTGAGGGTTAATTTGATGTCATGGTGACATAATAAGGTCATGAGATGATATTTTTACATATTGAAATCCATCAAGATGTTATATGATTTGATATTGATAATAAGTTCTGAGTTTCTTTATCAAGGTATTGATTGTGTGTGGATAGTATTTGAATAATTATTTTTTGAAGAGTTATATGAGATGATATAGAGTCATTTGTGCATGTATATGACCTTTAGGTAATGGTTTATCATGTAATATGTTGTTTTGTATCTTTTTGGATATCATTAAGATGATAAAAGTGTGACAGAGGTTCTTCACAAAACCTACTATCTCCATCTTATATGATTGTGTGTTGCCGAAAAGGAGCTTTGTAAGAGTTAGAGTTATGATGGATTGTGAGGATTGAGGATAATATATGAGAAGGTATAAGTAATATATGGTATTTTTATTTCATTATTCATGCATGTTTAATATGGTCAAGAATACCAAATAGGTTAGTGTTAAGCAAGGACTTCATGTGTGATGGATGAGGAATGAAGAAGAGACAGTGGTCATCTTGGGAGGTTTCATGATAGTTTGGTGTATCCAAGATGATATAGGAAATTGAATATTATTTAAAAATAATAAATAAGTACCTATAAAGTGTCTACCTATAGGCAGGGTGTTTTAGAGCAAGAAATATAGTCATAAATTCACTGTATTCTAAGCTTGCCAAGAGGAAGGTGAGTATTGAAAGGGTTTTGGTTAAGGTTGAGATAATGAATATTAATTTAATGTATTAAAAAATTATGATATAAATATAAATATCATCACATAATAATTAAAAAATTTAAGGGTTTTCAAAAGACAACCTATAACCAATTTATAAGAACCTGCACACAGTCAACACCATTAAAAGTCTGCCTTGGAGTTTTTGTTGTTTGAAGGTACTAAAGGGATTATCTAGACCTAAATTTTTGTATAGAGTGTATTAATGACCAAATTAAAACCATAATTTAATTTTTTTTCATGATAAAAAATGGAAAATATCCTCTATTTTATCTCATAGGTAGGTCACTTTCAAGCAAACAAGAATGCAGGCTATGGTGATATTTTGATCCAAGGGGTGTTGATAGGTATTTGAAACACCATGTGACACTTTGGTATTGTTTATTAAGGTGAATTGAATTTTAAATAACATTAATAAAGACTATGAATCATGATAAAACACTCAAAAGTGGTGGTGAGTGGCCATTTGCATTCAAAGCCCACTAGGTCTAATATAGGCCTAATGCCCAAAAGGTGATCATTTCCACTTCCAAGGTATACTAAGCATTAAAAAGAATGGGAAAATTAAAATGGGAAGATATTAGGTTTTTTTAAAATTATTTTTTTGTAGATAAATTCATAAATAATCCATTTATTGGCTCATGAACTCAACAGGGTGCATATAATGGCTAGGAGGGCTAATTAGGGCTAATTCTAGTGAAAGAATGGGATAGAAAACACATCTACACTTGGATTTTGGACACAAAATTTTTTATGGATATGTATGAGGATATATGGTACCTAAAAAATTTAATATTTTCCCAAGGTAATCTCTATTTTCTCATAGACAAGGAGATTTGTAGGAAAAAGGCTACAAGGGATTCGTAGAAAAAGTATGGTATTGGTGTTGTTCCAAGTATTGCTAAGTGTTTGATGCATAAAATTTATTTATCTAAGGACTTATATGATTTTTATAATTATTACATGGTAGATATATACAAACGTAAATCAAATATGAATAAATACCAACATTTTCATTCTACACCTAGTAAAAGATGAGAGATTTAAGGAGCTATGAGACAAAATGAATAAAATATAACTCTTCATAAGGATTTAACAAGATAAAAAAAGAAATTTTACACCACATTAAACCTAGTAATAATTCACAATAAATTTTTAATGAAGGAGAATAGGTAGGAAAAGGTCTCTAAGCTCTAATAAGTCTCTCTTCCTTCCTATGTCCCATTTGAGGACAAAGTCAAAGAGAAGGTTGAAAAAGTCACTCAATAACTTGTGCCAAGTGTTTAATAATAATTAATGAGCCTAAATATGTGTTAAATAAAATTATTTAATGGAATTTAATCCCTAAATCCATGGAGGAAGACTCATTCATGAAAGAAGACATGAAGGCTAAAATTTAGGGGTTGGAACAAGAATCTAGGCACTATCCAAGTGGTATAGGCTTGACCAAGCATTATGACAAGTTTAATAAGGCCCAAAAACATTGGGAGATATCTATTAAATTCCACTCTATGAAATATTAATATATCAAAAGTTAAATAATGTTACATAGTACTTAAGGAGGAACTTAGACCAAGTTTGAAGTCCCTTATTTTAGGGCTACTTTGTCTCCAATAATTTCTTTTGCTATATGTATTCACTTTTATAGATTGTAAGAGGACTATTTTTGAAATTTTTATTGTTACTAAAGGCTTACAAAAAATTTATTCACATTTTTATATAAATAATAAGCTAAATTCCTCTATTTTTAGGCTTTTTGAGTGAAGTGTATGTGCTTGCCACTGATACAACTTAGTGACATACTTGTTTTCCTTTGTTATTATCTAGTTATTGTAACTTAATGAGATATTTTTTATGTTATACATGTCATTATAAGTTTATGAACCATCTTAATTTCATGTATTGGATGTGATTTTATTCATTCCTTGCATAAATTGAGTTTATCAAGTCATTATGAAACACTGTTGTAAAAATCTTACCTAAGTATAGTGAATGTGTGCAAGATTTTCCATCTCAAAAGAGTATCATTGAAATCATAGGTGGTCATAAAAAAATTGGTTCATCACCTTCATTTCAATTTATATTTCAATTTCATTATAGATAGTAACTTTTACACCCTTTTCATTGCTAGAATAAGTAGATAGTAGATTAAGAGTAGGTTGTAATGAGAGCACCAAGGGAACCGACCCTATCTAGAGATTCTCTCCCTTGTAAAGTCACCCAAACTTTGGAGATATTACATTTTCTAATAGGATTGAGGAATAACACACTTTCTCACAAGGGAACACTCATTAACAATAGTAACCACTCATGAAATAGTTTGAAAATGGCACCTAGATCTCTCAACCACAAATAATGGCCCACCTATGTGACCAACTACCCCATGATCACTAAAATTAAAAAACCCCGATCAAGAGTTACAATAAGACTGAGAACACCTCATTTTGAGGTTTATTATGGAAGTTATGTCCACTTTAAACCCACTTAGACACTTTCCTTATGAATTTAGGAATTTGTGATATGTGGTTGTTGTGAACCTATATGATTGTGATACATATCATGATCCCACTATTTTCATTTAAAAAACTTAATATTACTTATATAGCCTCTATTTTATCTATATAACTATGAAATCCACTTAAGGATATGTCACATGTCTATTCTTTCTATGGTCCATGCCTTTGATTTGTGACTTTTATGTAGGTAGGCCATGATTGTGACACTTTTCATAATCCCAAACTATTAAACTTATGTGATCTCCATTGAAAATTTTTGGTCTCTGTGAACTCCATGTTATTTATACAAGATCAAAAATCCATTAGAATATCCATTCTAATTTAGGATCCATGTCTAGTCCACTACTAATGAAGGATTTACACCTTTATGGCCTATGTTAATTATTATGACTATATGAACACTTATAAGACTAAGTGTGGCTGATATGAACCTATGAATTTAACCCATTAGTCACCATTAAAATTGTTACAAAATGGCCACCATTAAAATTGTTACACCAAGCTGTGAATGTTGTGAACTCAAAATATTTTCTCTATAACTCTATGATCCTCATAAACTTGGCCTCTATGACTCTATTAATCTTAGAATTTCCCCTAATAACTTATAACCAAAATTCATACCATGTTCTTTGGGATGAAATATTTCCCATTCACCTTAGATGTTCTTACATTAGACATTCATGGTAATTAAAATGTGAGCTCCTACTCACATGATAGATTAAGTGGTGAAACCACTATTTTGGCCACTATGATTGATGACTATGGTGTTCCCTTATAACACACTATATATATCAATTGATTGTATTGTTTCTTCCTCCACTTCCATTCTCTTCTTGTGGAATTTAACCCACCATATCCCATCCACCTCCACCAAATGGTTTATCTTAACTACTTCCAATCCTCTATGGGCTTAAACCCACTTTGGTCTATCCATCATCACCAAAAACCTCCATGTATTTTTTCACTAAATATCTAACATTTTTTTGATCCTTCCACCTTTTACCTTTTTATAATTACAAATCTTCTTTTCTCAAGACCACCACTTTTCCTCTATTCCTTCACATACTCTAGCTAATGTACAAATCAACTACTCATCTTCACATTATTTCTTGAGTGCACATTTTTTCACTTCAAACTACACCACTTTATCATTCATGTGTTTATGAAAGATCACATTATTATCTTCTTTTGATACATTTGTTTAAATAAACCCACCTAATGTTGAACTCAAAATTGGATCAACCTTATTCTCCTTTGGTACTATATGCATGAATTTTTAAAATACAATGGAACTCTCCTTGCTTGTGTATGAAAAAGACAATATTTAACTCCTAAGTGTCTTTAATTTATCTTCTTTAACTTATTTTATTTCCTCAAGATATTATCTAATGACCTCAACTAGATGATTCCTCCTTTCTTCTTCACTATCTTCTAGAATGAGAACTTATTCTGTCTATTTCTCTACTTGAATACTATTAAACCTTGGTTCTTCAAGGTATTATGAATTCTCTGTGGGCATCTTAGGTTATTCCAATGGAATCTCATTTTTATCACTATATTATTTTCTCATTTTGGATTCTTCAAGACCTATACATAAATGAATTTTATAAAAATATGGGTTTTAACATTACCCTTCTCATTCTTTTCCTCTTTGGCTGATGTATCTTTAGATCTTTATTTCAAGGCTGAAATTTATTCCTTTTCAATTTTATTCAAGAATATATCTATTCTATAGGATTAAAATGGCCTATCTTTCTCTCCAAGGGTTTCTCACAACCTCTTGTACTCTTTATTCTATTTATAAAAATCTCTTCTTGCATTATATAAAAAATATGTCCCCTTATGTGGATGTTTTCACCATACCTTCATCTAGAAAAACCTCTTCTTTTTCATCTAGAATAACCTCTTTTCTTTCTCTTTCCACTTATTTAAAAATGGTTTTTTGTTACTCACAAGGAAACTTTGCTTCCTTATTGTCTCTTAAGGCAATATTATCTTTTGTTTTCTTAATCCTCATATTTTAAAATTCTTCCCACCATTGTTTATGCATTATGGGATGTATAATATGATTTAATAATTTAGAAACCATGTGTTCCCAATCTCTCTCTTTATTCTTACCATATCTAGTATCTTATCTTGGAGAGCTTTCCAACACTTAGCTATAATAACATAAATTATAACATGTGAAACTTTCACTCTTTTGGGATTTATAACAATCTCTTTTTCAAAAAGACTTTTTAAGTCAAGTACATAATTTGAAAATTATTTCAAATTTTTTATACCTAAAAATATAAGGTTACACTCAATAAAATTACCTATTTATTTCACTTTGACCTCTATTAGTCTCTTGTATTTTCTTTTTTTCCCTCTATCCACAAAATCCAAAATTTCTTATATTGATACCAACCCCGACATCACTTCTTATTCTTGACTCAAAACTGCAACAACTTCTCCACTTCATGTAGTCTCCATCATATCTAATATCGCTTGGATTTATTTCAACATCTATGTCAATTCTTTTACCTATAGTGATATTTCTCTTTTGGATACCATATCTTCTCCACAAACATGATCCTCTTTCATAACTAGTAATAGACTCAAACAAGATCCTCTCACACTTCATCTACACTTGTAAGGATTCTTTCACACCTGCAACAAAATCATATTCTCTCCAATGCAAGTTTATATTTCAAAAATTTATTATGACTCAATGATATTCTCACACTTCATCATAACTTTATTTAATTGTAGAACTTCTATCACCTGTAAAAAAAGTTAGCTCTGATACTAATTGGTGTAGTCATGGTAGGGGATCCTAGTGAGGGGATGTCCTTGGCTATGCATCCATAGTCACATAAGGGAAAACAAAAATTTATTTAATATTAATTATCAAGCCTTAATGACATCTACATTCACATTATGACTATATACTCTACCTCTCTCTCTATAAGCCTCTTTGGGCTTTTATAATATCAATCTCTTAGTTGTAGACTCTATAGCTTCATATTATTATGGTCATCTCTATGCTATTTGGCATCCTTTATTTTTTCTCCTTTAATTTTATTTGTGTATGGATCTTATTTTATTTGTGTTATGGCCCTTATCTTCTTGTGTTATACCCCCTTCATTTATTCCCTCTTCAAGAATACTTTATACCTTGGGACTCTTCATCTTCTGCTATTAGTCTTTATAACTTCCCAATAACTACTCCTGATCTTGTTTGAAAATGGAATTTGGATATATCAAACATGAATATTGGCCCATATGTGTGACAAAATACCCAATGATCACCACCATTCAAAATACTTACACAAGAGCTTTCTAATGAGACTGATGACACTTTATATATAGGTCTTCTATCGAAGATATGGCTACTTGAAACCTTCTTGGATATTTTCCATGTGAATTTGGTATTTTGTGATATGTGGCCACTATAAATTACCATTAAATGTATGACATGAAGTTGTGAACCTTGTGTACGCATAATTTTACCTTTAAAAATTTATGATCCTTATCACTTGGCCTTTATGACTTTATTAAGATCATAAATTTTCCAATAAATTATAACCAAATTTGTAATATATTTTTGGGAATGCAAGATTAACTATTAATTTTGGATGATCCTACATTAACTATATCATTAATGAGACACAAAGAGATAAAATTGTGTAGGAAGTAGTAAATGGAGATTTTATTCACACTATCACATTATTTTCTTCAAATGTCGGACTCTTCGAGATTATTTATATTATAAGGAAGGTTGTCTTATAGGATTATGCACTTGTGAAAGAGTGGGTATGAAAATTTTAAAGAAAAAAGTTGTATGATTACTAGTATTTTTCAATAGAATACTCAAATCGTGAGTGTAATGAGGAGAGCAGTAGGAAACTTTTTGGATACACAAAAAATGGGGAACCATATATAGAAAAGGTCATCTAGAAAGTGAAGAGAAAAAAATTATTGGATGAGGGTATGAAACACCTCAATGTGGATAATTTATTATGGGGAGAAGATTCCTAGACACATAAAGTGATGCCAAGAAATATTATGATGAACACCTATGCATGAAAGAAGTGATAACTAGATTAATAGTCTAATGAGGAGTTAACCCACTCCTTTATCTTCTAAAGAATCCAAAACTTTATTCACTAGGGGTTATAAATAAATGGAGTACATTTATCCTTGGGAAATATGAAGATCAATATGTGTGAAGGCACCCAACTAGTTAATAAGAGACCTAATTGAATAACTCCCAACCTCCACACCAAGGTGAAGGAAGAAATAGACAATATGTTTACCATATGTGTGATTTATGAAATAAAGGGGTTAGATTTGATAAACTTCATGGTAAACAACATAAAAATATGGGTATATTTATATATATGTGAACTTACATGCACTTAATGAGTCATGTGTTAATGACCCAATTTACACTCTCACTGATGGATTTTTAGAGTATTTCCAAGTTTAAATTATTTAAAAAGATAAGGTAAAACCCAAGTTTTCCACAAAATATGGTTACATTACATATAATATGATGTCATTCTGTCTTAATAATGCATTATTAATATTCTCACACATCATGGTAGGGACTTTCAAAGACTTCATATAAAATCTCTTAAAATCCTATCTAAATGATTTTATTGTGTATGTTTTAGTGAAATACCACTATCAAACCCTAAAGATAATGTTTAAAACATGTAAGCAACTAAAAATTTATCTCAATATAAATAAATTTATGCTTTCCACACCTTTTGAGACTTTGATTGGGAATGTGATTTGTATAGAGGGTATCCTTATAGACCATAAAAAGATAGTAATCATTATTCAATTAGAATCCCAAAGTAATAAATGGATGTGAATACATTTCTTGGCCACATAGACTAATATCACAATTTTAATCTAGAACTATGCATAAATTATAGGGCCAATGGAAGAGATTATATAGATGGATGGGTCATTTATATAGACAGAGAGGTAGAAAAAGGCTTTTGAAACACTTAAGGATAGATTAGATAGTGTCTCAATTATATAGTTATAAGACTTGAAAAAACCCTTCTATGTCCATGTTGATACATCTAAGAATTCACTTGGTGTTATTATCATGTATCTAAGAGAGGGTAAGATTGATCACCCATTATATTTTATAAGAAATAAGCTCTCATCAGTAGAGCATTACTATAACACCATTGAGCATGAGGAATTGTCCATGATCTACACACTCCACAAAAATTCTAATATTGATTCTGAACACCATTTATGTTATTTATGGATCATGAGGCATTTAAGTATTTGTTAAATAATTTTGCATTACATGGTAGGGTTTGTACTTAAGTTTTATTCTAGGTGTTTTAGTTTTTAGTAATGGTGAAGTTTGAAAAGCAAATTTGTAGGTCTGACCAATTGTCTTACATTAATAAAGGGGAGAGTACACATAATATATGATATAATATCTCTGACATGAAACTTTATAGAATATAGGGAGTGTCAAAGGCCTTGGTAAAAAATGTAGCATTTTGACTTTATGGATGGCACCTAATGACTAGAAATTGAAGGATAAGAAAAAAATGGAAATGTGCACAACTCCTTATCAACTCATTGGTGGTGATTTATACAAGTTAGGAAAATATGAGGTGCTAAGAATATGTGTTTTGGATAATGATAAAGAGTAAGTTTTACCGAGTGTCACTAAGGAGTCATTGGTTGTCACTATGTTGGAAAAGCCACCATACACAAGATATTGTTCTTGTAACTATGGTGGCCAAAAATATATAAGGATTCTAACGAGGTTGCACAAAATTTTAATTTTTTTTAGTGGATTGGGAATCCAAAGAAGAGGGATGAGATTACCTTAATTCTAGTATTAGCCTAGGAAGCATTTAATAAGTGGGCTATTGACTTTATTGGGTCTAATTTTTTCTATTTTTGTATTAATGTGACTCTAATAACATAAAATTAATAGGATATTCATGCTCACATAGATTCTCTATTTATAGATCCAATAATTCATAGGCCCATTCCATACCATTGTTGATTATTTTATCCCATCACATACCTAAACAAACCTAAAATAAGCTAAGTACATAATTCCTCTAATGTTTTCTATAAATAGGAAGTTACTATATTTGACTAGTTACACTCATATTTATTTGGTTATTATATATATTAATAAATATGAGTGTAACTAGTCAAATATAGTAACTTGTTATTTATAGAAAACATTAGAGGAATTATGTACTTAGCTTATTTTAGGTTTGTTCATGTATGTGATGGGATACAATCATCAACAATGGTATGGAATGGGCATATGAATGATTGGATCTATAAATAGAGAATCTATGTGAGCCTAAATAAGTATGTGCTTCCTTGACACCTACATAGTGTGACAATATCTACTAGGGTGCAAAACTATCATGTATGTTTATGCCAATTTGACCAAATTTGACTATTTCCCTTATGTTTGATAAGGGTTCCTATGCATGCAAATGTATTTGAGCCCACTCAAATAGATATTTTTTCTTTCTCCTTACTTTAAACCATAGTTGTGTACTATATGATTACTATAAAATAGGGACAATGAGTGAAATGGAAGGTTTGAGCTAACCTCAACCACATCTTATGGCTAAACACTTCCTACATATCCAATACTCCAAATATGGAAGTTAAATTGATTGGAATTCTTATACCTAGCTGAGTGTGTGTAATCTTATGTAATACTAACATGTATCACAATCTCATGAATAAATTTCAATAATTGACAACCTATGATTAGACCTTACAATGATATTCATACTTAGCTTAAGTATTTATCCTTTAAGGGATTTTAGATTTGAAAGCTTTAGGATAGTTCCTCTCAATGTGCAAATTGATTTCCAATTATAGAGAGATATGTGTTTAATATGAATAGGCTTAGGATTTATATGTTTATATAGATAAATCTTTGGGTAATATCCTCCAAAGCAACATGAAAAATGTGTAGGATGACCATATAGAGACTTTAAATTGGGTAAAATAGTTGTTAAATGGAATGTAGATATGTCAAAACCAAATGGATAGGTTTGTGATGATGAAACTATATAAGGAAGGGTAAAATTGACTACAAAGTAGAAATAATGATCCAAGATTAGGAGAAAGTATGATACTGATATTAATCTATTTAGGTAGAGACTATAGAATTCATGTGTAGTAATAATGGTAATTTGGGAAGGTTAGGCCCATATATGAGTGAATTCCTATGAGTAAATGTGAACAAGAGGCATGTGTGTATGCATAAGTCAAGTATAATAAGGATTGGCCCAATTACACATTTTCAAGTGTTTAATAACAAATATGAGTGTCTATATCCACCCCATTTTATCTAGTAATATGATTGCTAGAGTAAAATGATAGAATGTGATACATGAGGATAACCATGATGGGTTTCTCAAGTAGATAATACATGTTGTACCTTGATCCATACAAACTTACAATGAAACATATATAAATTAGTTTTTAATTATGATATAAAATTTAAAAGTAACAACATTAAACATATGTGAAATAAAATATTATATAAAAAATACAATTGTGTGTATGTGAACCAAAATGTCTTCAATAAATAATAGACAACGGGGTGATTGTGCCCCTTAGAGATGTTAGTGTTAAAACATGGGTTGGGATAAATATTTCCCAACCCTCATTTAAAATGGAGAAGTTCATAGAAGTTAAGTCATGAATAAATTTACCTCCACACAATTCAATATATCTAAGTAATGAAATCTACTCTAGGTTTTAACAAATGTGATAAATGACTAAAGATTTGAGTAAAGTTTTTGAATCATTTACTATAAAAAAATTAATTTGATTCAATCTGAGTAATTCCTAAGTAATGCATGAGTATAGTTTTTTATAGAATGTGTCACATATGCCCTACACATGTTTATAATCCAATAACCTGCCTGAGTCCATAATATCATAATAAATGTGAAAATTTTAACACATGCATCACATATGCTCTCAATCTGAAAATATTTGTAATCTAAATCATGTAATATGTATAATAATCTCATAGAATCTAAGAAATAAAATTTATGATCCTATAAAATATTTAACATATGCCCCAATGTATGTCAAACCTATCATACTTTGAGTAAAACCCATAATAATTAATGTAACTATGTACCATTTTGAAGTAATATGTGACCAAAATATGATTTTTTGTGACTATAAAGTCTTGATATCTAAGATTAGCCACTGTGCATGTCTCCCTTGTGAGGTGAGGAGAATATCTTATAAATTAATCATCTTAAAATGAAGAGCTATATACATCATGTTATATAGAAAAATTATATGTAGTGTAAATATTGTACTAACATGTGAAAAATATGTCATTGTAGTAAGAATAAATCATTTGAGTATATGTGAAACATGTATCCTAAGGCATACAAGTGTCATATCAAGATAGATATATCAATGATAAATGTAGTGAATATTGAACATAGTAATGAACACCTATAAACTAAGTCACAAAAAGTTCATGATATGTATTATGTCACCACACATAAGAAGAAGAGTACATGATATGTATCACAACACAAAAATATTAAAAAATAATCATATATTTATCCACACATAAAAAATAAAGTCACACACAATGACATGGACATGACACACATCATAAAACACAAATAATAACACTCAATTTTGTGCAAGGAAATATCCACATAAAATGGAAAATTAAATGTCACACAAGGCCAAGGGCCACACATAATGGTCAACCTCCTTCAGATTTATATTGGAGGTTTTTCTCTTTCTAAAGATTAACTAGTTTGGTGAAGCCTAGCATTATAATTTTAGTGTTTTAAAGTGGGATTGGCCCACTCATACATTTATTTGATTCACTACACCCATTTTAGCATTATATGGGGTGTTCACATACTAATTCAATTGTTGTGCTCCTTGTTATCCCTTGGCACACCACATCTCTATTGGAGGCAGTTTATTAAGTGTACTTTTTTTGAGGGGATTCAATCCATTGAGTGCACCTACTATAATATTAGGTTGAGATTTTAATAAGTGATTCTTGGAATGCCTTGTAATATAAGTCCTCTTCTCTATTTTTTTATGGTTCTACTTGTTTTTTGCTACCTTATAGTGAAACATTTCATCCATCATGACTCTTTTTTCTTAGTTTTGTGATCAGTGTTTTTTTACTAAGTGAGCCTTGTATAGAGTACCCATTCCTATTTTAATTTGTTGGTTATAGTGACTTGACATCCATATAATTTGGTAAGATATATTAGTTACCATAAGGAAACTTAGTATTTCACTATGCATTTGTACATGGGTTTTCTATGCCTAGTTATCGAGACACATTTAGTCTATTTACGTAGCCTCTTTGGTTTTTATTTTCTCACTCCCTATTCTAGACTTAATGGAGAGTATTGGAGTGGTTGTGTTCACACTAGATTGTGGTCTGAGTTATTTATAAACTAATTTTTGTCTTAGCCATGTTCACATCCACTCATAGAGTTAAGCTTAATTGGGAGCTTGTTTTAGATGTTGGATTATTTTGTATGTGTGTAAAAATAATATTTTTTTGTTCACATGTTTATAAAATCCACCTATATTTGGGTTGATCATAAAAACAAATTAGTTATTATGAAACCAACTCATTAGCCTATTTATTTGGCACTCACTATAATTTTTCTAAGTTGGTGGTAAAGAGAGAATCCATGGATTGTATATACATATTAAGGAAATAATTAAGATAATTTATTGTGAAAAATTATTTATCTTGTATTTTATCTATATTCATGGCTTGATTATGATAATGGCATGCAAGAGGGATCATGTATTTTTTGTTGACCATTTTGGACACTATGAAAAAGCAGCATCTGAGTTCTATTCAAAGCTTCAAGATCACTCATAAGCTTCTCAAGACTTAGTTTATTCTATGTATTTGCATATAGGCCCAAATGGAAGATATAAAATTAGACGTTATATGAGTTTCAATCTCCCAATAGCTCTATTTTTTGAAGAAAGTGCTTTAATAGTACCATTTCAAACTTAATTTATCTCTCGGTGATGGCTATAGGAGATAAGGACAAAACATTTGATGGGCCCCTAACAATGTCCTAATGGCTTCCCAATTTATCAGCTATATTAAGACTCTAGTCCAATCAAATGGTATGACATGATAATCATTCAATCTCCCAATAACTTGTACCTCTTCCAAATGACTTACAACACTTTGTTGGTTTTATAAAATTTGATCAATGCCACACATTGATCTTCTGATGATCCCAAACCCTTTTTAAATTCCTTTTGACACTTATTCAATTTTCATGAAGTTTGTTGATAATCTCCATGTCAGTAAAGTAGTGGGATGCTTCCACATGTCATAATCTTAGTGATCCAAAGTCCCATAACCATCTGTACAAGTTCTAAACTAGTGGGTTAGTGGGATGATTCCATGTGACATAATGTTATTGCTCTACTCTTCTAGATATTTTCATACATCCTAGACATGATGTTAGAGCATTAAGTAAATGGGTGAGTGGGATGACACAATGTAGCATAATCCCACTACTCTATATCTTCAGTGTGATCTATGCAAAGTGAGTAGTGTGTTAAAATAATGGGTGAGTGGGATGATGCCATGTGGTAAAATCTTACTTAACCATAACATAAATAGTCAATAAGACCCATTAGTCTCTAGTGGTGGTATAAATTGTTGGACTAGTCAGAGCCTATCCTAATTAGGGAATACCATTTTAACTGACTATTATATGTGCCCACCTTCTAGACTTGATAGAGATGATTAGGTAAAGAAGAAAAATCTAGGATCGAATGAAAACATGACAAGTGGTAGTTAGAGAGCAAGCCTAGGGATAATGTGGTAGGAGATCACCAATGGGTGATGGTCATGTGTGTAAGTGGTAGTCTCATCGGTAATCCTGACCCTTTTAGTAGTATGATAAGGGGACCAATATTATGTTAACACATGGAATAGTTAATGAATAATCTCAAAGCATAAATGGTGTTTTAATATTGAGTAATAAAGTGATCACTCTTCATTATAAAGTGATTTTCTTTACTTCCCCTTGTAAATGTGGGATAAAATTCCTAGGGTGAATGCAGTGAGTTCTGTAGATATTTCATGGCTATAACCTAGTTTTAGTGAGCTCGAGGTAAGGATAGATTGAGCTAAGATGGAAACATTATGAGGAACTCAATTTTATTTAAGATCCTATCTTGAAGTATATGAGCTCGACTTGGGGGTTGTATTGAGATCAAGGTTAGAGGGATGAAGATCTCACCAACTATCATAGGAAGCTCTGACAAGTCACCAAGTGTCAAAAAAATATGATTCCCTTGAAAATTAAGAAAAATGGATAATTGATTCCTTTTTGGAATCAATCCAAATGAGGTGGCATGTTCTAATCAGGCTCATTACAAATGGTTATTAAACAAACTAATTTGACAACCCATGTATGCAATTAGAAATGCATCAAATCTATAATTCAATCCTAGCCCAGAGAAGATAGATTCTACTTACACTTCGAATTGGGGATACATTAGATTATTAAGAATATGACTAATATATGGATCCACTAGACCTAATTAGTGTATTTTTATCACAATAATAATACTATGTAGGGTTTCAAAGCCCCCAATCAAGAAAAATCATGAAATAACCATAATTAATCCCTATGTTTTCATATTCACTAAATTAATAATAATTAAAGCAAAGTCTAATTTATTGCTCACCAAAGATTATGGCATAAAGTGGGGCTAATTAAAAATAAAATTAAAAATACACAAGAGACATATACTCACATCAATGTATATATAATCTTAATGCATGAAAGAGAAGTACAAATGCACATCTATCTACTCTTACAAAGGAGGAATAAAGTTAGGAATTCTTACTTTTGAAGATGAACCCATCGAGCCTCAATCTCTCCCTTGGCCAAGGTACTTTTCAAGAGGTTATTGTGGTATGTAATGATGACAAGGATAAATCAAATCTAGGATACACAACCTATAAATGCATCTAAAATACTTATCCATAAGACAAAATCCATATCTCTAAAGAAAGTATGAAATGCTAAGCTTGCTCCTCAAGTAGAATGGTGGATAAGCAGATGTGTAATAACTCTTACTTCTTCTCTTTTCTAAATAATGATGAAATGATCTTGTCTATATAGGTGGATTTAACCCTAAGCCTTTTCAAAAGTTTTGGCTAATAGGGTTGACCTAGTTAACCTAATACTATTATTGACAAAAATTCACTAGGTCTTGAGCTAGGTTGGCCAAGAGCTGACCTAGACCCTAAATGAATTTTACCAATAAGAGTACAAGGTTGACCTAGTCAAATTAGTATTGTAAATTATAGAAAGGGGTTTTAGGTTATGAAAAAGGGATGAAAGGTGGGAAATAAATGGAGGAGTGTATAAGAGAGAAGAAAAATCTTAGGGTAATGGCTTTTAGGAGATAAGTGTGTAGATAATAAGTGGAAAAAGAGATAACAATCCTATGAAACACCAATGGTCTACCCACCCCTTTCTTAGTGCACCCATTAAGGCATACACTCAAATATATTGAGACTTGATGGGTTCCTAAAAGATAGAGATCATTAATAATTGATAAAAGTTTGAAAATATAATGTGTGTACATATGCCCCACTCAAATTTCATCATATGTCACATAAGTGTAACACGGGATAGTGATTTGAGAATAAAACATGATGACATATAAGGTTGATGATAAGTAAAACTCATTGAGGAGAAAATAAGATAAATGAATGGACAAAATTGAAAAACACATACCTTTACTTACCTTAGTGCTATAGATAAAGGAGACTGCAAGAGAAGTGAAGGCATCCAATGTGAGGAACATTAGGCAAACCTATAGAGATTAGTGAAAAAAAGAGAAAAAAATTGAAATTTTTGGAATATAGGAATATATTAGTAGGAAAAGATTCTATATGATGTCATGATTCCATAATTTTTTATGGTATAAAAAAAAATTGAGTAAAAACAAAGATATGATTAAAATAAGGAATTTAAAGGTAAATATTTGAAAGATAAATAATTATGAATAGTAACTTTAAATAGGGTGAGAATAAAGTAATTTGTTATTTTTTAACTTATTATAAGAGAAAAATAGATCTCTAAAATACCTAATGAAAGCTAAAAGAGCCAAGATGGAAAGGAGGAACATGACCACCAATAATGAGACTAGAGATTATACCGTGGCATGAGAAACCATGAATAGGTCAAGAATGATGAACAACAGATAGAGAAGACATGGATGTGGATGTAGGAGTGCCATAAGTACCACAAACACCATCACATTAGGAGGAATGATGATTACCTCAATCTCACCACTGATGGAGATGCCAGTAATAAGAGATAACACATAGAATGGTCATCCAGGATGACCCATCAATTGATTTAGGGCAAAGCTAGTCTATATGGGAACCACTAAGGTGAGGTTTAAGATGGGCATGGGTGGTGACCCTAAGGTTTTCATTAATTTAGAGGCATCCCATAGATTAGGTACTTAGGGGATGAGCTAATGGAGAGATCTTTCTTGACGATCGAGTAAATGGGGAGATGATGCTAGGTAACATCTATATAGATAATAAATAGTTTAAATTTGCTTTAGTTTTGAGATTAGAAAACTAATTGTATAAGATTTGATAGTTAGGTGATATATATATATATATATTTGAGTTATATGTTATCTAATATCTATTTGGTTAGAATTTTTTAGATCCTAAAGAGGAGGGGAGCACTCCATGATATCTTGCATGAGGTGTTAATGCTATACGACCCTACCACATTGGATGATCTTATTTTACCATCTACCCCAACTTGGGCAAGCTGGTTCAAACTATAAAGAGAGGTCATGAAGTAATTATAGGTGCATGGAGATGAGCTACATACACTAATAGGGGTAGGAGTGGGAGAGGCACTGACATGATAGGCCTTAGCTTAGGAGAGAGTTTTGCATTTGGCTACTACAATGCAACTAGGAGAGGTATAAGTCTAGGTGGATAACCTATAGGGGCATATAGTAGGCTTGAGATCATGGACATCCTCTTTACAATGTACTATTTAGAGGGGATTTTTTGAGGCATCTATGAGCAACATGGCTAGTCCATGAGATAGACATGATAGAGCCCAACCTTAGAGCTGGAGTGATGTATTTTTGTACTTTTGTGTGTGTGTGTGTGTGTGTGTGTGTGTGTGTGTGTGTATATATATATATATATATATATATATATATATATATATATATATCTTAATTTGATATTGGATGTTGATATTATGTGTTTGTATTATGGTTGTGGTTGTGGATGCATGGATATATTTCCTTCTAGCAAATGTATTTTGCTTGTGTTGTATATGCTTTATGAAATATATGTTTGTGGTTTCTCTTCTAGAATTATGTAGAACACATGCATGGTTTAAAATAAATAGGTGAAAAGGAATTGGTAAAATATAATAAACAAAAAAATTTACTACACACTATTTCATGTTTGGAAATGTGTAATAACAAGAAATGACTAAGTATAAGAAACCAAAAAGTGGTAAAAAAACAAAGTTGTTTCTAAACCATGAAAAGACTTTTTGCACCAAATTAAAACAAGTAAAATCACACTAAATCACATTGGATAGTATGAAAACAATTTAATAAAATAGAGCACATAAAATAACAATGGTAAAAAAACAAATCAATTAATTCAATCAATTATACTAAATCATGTTGGGAAGTATAAAAGAGAAACACAATTAGCAAAATTGGTCTTAAATTAATTACACTAATTCAAGTTAGGAAGTATGAAAAATCAAGAAAGGTGGTTGTATTATTACATGTAATTGGAAAATAAGAAGATAAAAGTGAAATATTAATGAAGTAAGCATAAAACATACTATATTAATTTGGGAAGCATGCTAATGACATGTAACTCATAATCAATCACATCTTATCTCATATTTGACACATGTAATTTTTTTTCTGACTTGGATATTGGAAAATTTTGTGAAGAAGGCCAAGTCTTATCCGTGGTCTTATACTAAAACTCACAAAGGGCACACCAACAAGGTGGAAACAATGTGAAAATATGGTAAAAGGGGATATTTTTTAGGGTAAATGTGAAAATGGGGTATTTTATGAGGAAGGCCAAGTCCTATCCATGGTCTTACAATACAACTCACAAATGGAATCCCTAGGGGAGTGATCAGTGGAAAAAATAATATTTTTCAAGGGGAAATATTAGGATTTATAGGGAATGAAAAAGGGAATGTAAAAATCATAACGTAAGCATCTTATGAGAAGACTGTAGGAGACATGAGGCATACTAAGGACATGAGAAGACACCAAGTGACTAGTAACCATCAATAAATAAAGGATACTTGTTCACTATAGACACAAAGTTTTGTAGGAAAATAAGTGTGCTACTAAGATCAACTCATGTAGGTAGTTCTGAACAAGAAAATTAAAATGGACCTACCTTCCCATGACATGTTCCCCATTTATCAGGACCCCTTTAAAATTCGAAGATCTACTTTAAAGATTAGGTAATTGCATGAGAAAGTAGGTAGCACTAAAATAATTTTTTGTTCTCCTTTTATAATCTACTAGCCTACCACACCCCAATAGACCTTAACTCTATTATGAGGCCAATTATGGAGTTTGAGATTCGATTAGAAGGAGATGTGCTTAGAATCACATCTTTTAGTGTGATTTAACTTTTGAGAATTTTGAATATTGCCTTTTAGATCATTGAATTTTTATAAATGATTTGGATTTTGAATTTTTTTATGGATTTTAAGATTCCTCCTCCATATGGACTTGGAATGACCAATCATTATAGAGTGAAACACACAAATGAGATTTAGGCTTTGGCTAAAAGAAGCTAAGTATACAAAGATAAGACTGAGTAAAACATTTAAGATTAACTATGAACCAACATGTTATCTCAAGTTTCAACCACGTATATGCTTATTTTGTGAAAGGGAATAAAGGGGAATAAAAGGAGATCCAAAGTGGACTGGTGAAAAGGAGAGTATAATGAGATGAATTATGATTTGGAGGATAATTTGAGATGTCAAAAGTTCCCTAAAACTTACTAAATAATGATAGAACAAAATAAGACTTTGAAAGATTTATAAAATATTTTAAATGTATTAAATGTACATCATATGATCCAAATACCACTAGTCGAAGGTGTAGGTCAAACCTTGTCAACCAACAAGCACAGGTCTAGCAGGACCCAAGATCAACTATGAGCTCATTTGTGCAGTGTCATTTATTAGAGGGAAAAAATGGAAGATGTTTATTTCACTAGTCTTCATCAGTAATAGTTACAAAAGGTTGGCTATGGAGATCATAATTGATAGGATCCACTCTTGTTTTTGAAGGGGATCCAACCACTATGGTATATTAGTGTAATTTTAATATTTATAATTATATTATAGTTTCATACCATATTATTTTTGGTGCATTCTCATGTTGATAAGTGGTAGGTGGAGGAGCATTTTAAGTGGTGATATTTGAGAGGTTCACTTGGTGGGTCCTCAGGCCACCACATGGCGTGCCACCACTTTCCTCATATTTTCCAAGTTATATCTATGCCAAATCGAAATACAAATCGAGACTCATGTAACTAATGCCCAATTATTTTTCATAGCAAAAGCAAAGGAAATGTGGCCAAAGCCACATTAACATTGGGAGGATTGAGGCTATAAAATCCATTTTGACCTGTATCCCCCAAAAATAAGGGATTTCATTCCAATTCCCATGTAAGGATATTATATGGCATGAAAGATTCGATGCCAATGGAGAAAAAGCCTTAATAAGGCTTAAGAGAGTTATGTGGCAAGTAAAAATCCACTTTAACATGGTTTTTAAAGACATGAATTATTTGATGACTTTTATAATCTAATGTTTTATTATTTTAAAACATGAAAAGGCCATATATTCATGTAAAGGATAAAGCCTTATATTGTAATCTTGTGATATAATATGATAATTATTAATCCCATTAAAATTAGTCTTGGGATAATTATGAATATTATTTAAAATTGGGAAAGGATAATCATCTCATTTAAGGATATTATATGGCATGCAAGATTCGATGCCAATGGAGAAAAAGCCTTAATAAGGCTTAAGAGAGTTATGTGGCAAGTAAAAATCCACTTTAACATGGTTTTTAAAGACATATGAATTATTTGATGACTTTTATAATGTAATGTTTTATTATTTTAAAACATGAAAAAGCCATATATTCATGTAAAGGATAAAGCCTTATATTGTAATCTTATGATATAATATGATAATCATTAATCCCATTAAAATCAATCTTGGGATAATTATGAATATTATTTAAAATTGGGAAAGGATAATCATCCAATACCACCTTTTGTGAACCATAACCATATATAAAGGGTCTAGAGGGGTCATTTGAAATCACAATAAAAGTGTGAACAATAATAGAGTGTGAAGAATAACACTCAAGACTTGAGAAAAATGAAGTAGATTTGAGAGCCAGGGCTAGAGCTAGTTGGTAGCACCAGAGTAAGGGTACATCAAAAAATTCATTAATAGATCAAGAACCCCTACGAGGGATAACTGATGTACAAAGTGATTTTTACATCAATAATCAATTAGTTCTACCTTTAAGTAGGACTTGGAGATGTAGCCCAGATCGGGTGGACTCCATTATCAATTCTGGTTTGTATATTATCTCTATGACTCATGCTTATTATCAATTTTTAGTGTTGATTTTAATTATTATGCTGATTCAAGTTAATTAACAAGAAATTAAGAATTTATAAAGCATCCATAAAAATAGAGAAAGTGGTGTAGTTTTGGACACTGCCTATTTACAAATCAGTTTGGTATTAAAGCAGTTAAAATGTAGGGATTAGCTTCTAATTATGTGAAAGTTTAATTTTAGTTTCAATTTTTTTAGATTATTTGTAGACATTATCCTTGTTGTTTAATTCATTTTTAGTGTTAGAATTACTAGTTGTATATAGGAACGGGAAACCATGGGAAAGTCGTCCAAATAAGAGAAACTTGATGAGCTCAAAACATTTACTATGTAGATCCAAGAAGAGAACTTTATCTTGAGATCAAAGTTTTATTCCTTAGAATATGAAGTTAGAAGGTTGAAAACTGAATTAAAAACCAAGGATGAACTCTTGGGAAGACTATAAAATGGTGAACGAATGAAAGATTTGCCTACCAAATTATATGTAGAAAACATGATAGATGAATGCACTGTAAGTAAGTCACAATGTAGTAATTTCTCTCATTCAATTTCAGATATTATTTTTGATGATTTTGAAAAACACACTAAGGGTATTGCATCTAAACTGTTAGATAAAATGGGATTTAATGGAAAGGGCCTTAGAAAAGATGGCCAAGGTACTACTAACCCTCTTCAAGTAGAGGATAAGCCTTACCATGCAGGATTGGGATTCATTTTTGGTGATAGGATTGAAATATGTGAATGCTCCAAGTTAGTTGAAACTATGAGGAAGAGACCTACACCATAGCAAATGAAAGGTAATGGTAGTTTGCATTTTGTCAAATATAATAATGAGACATTGGTATCTCATAATGATGGAGAGAGTTCTCATAGTGTTAGTGAGCACCTTAGCAAGTTAACTTTTAAACCTTTAAGTGTTGGAAACCACATAGAGAAAATGTGTAAAACATCACCCAAAGAAGGTATAAAAACTTCTTCTAATCATACTTGTAGTAATGTTGTTTCTTCTAGACAACATAACTATTCTAATGTTGCTTTTGATTATAGTACACAAAATCTATGGTATATTTATCCATGTAGTTTTTTGGGTTATCTAACCATTGTGTAGCTAATTGTTGGAAACATAAATCTTTGTTAGGAAAGATTTTGAAAGACCATTCTCCTAGATAATGTTCTGAGAATGGTAGTAAGAGTATGTTTTTTAAAAGAGTGGACAAATATTTTTTTACTCATTGTAAAAGGAAAGGACATTAGCTTAATAAGTGTTGGTAGCTTCATCCCAAACAACATTAGAGAGTTATAAAAAAAGAAAGCATTGTTAAACCAAAAATTTTAGACATAACCCATGTAGAAACTCAGGTAAAATCTAAGGATAATTTGATTAAGTGGTTTCAAAAGAAATTCCTTAGTTTCATGTTTACATAGCTAGAATTGTAGATTAACATGTAATGTTCAAAGAAGTTTTGGTATTCCATTTAAATTAAAAGTAATATATTTGGTTTTGAATATATTTTTGTGCTACTAGCTATGAGAATATCTAAGTGATAGGTTTATCATACTTGGATTGATTTCCCACATTTGTGTTTTTGGAAAAACTTTAGTTTGAACTTTAATAGTAGTATATGTAAGTTTTATGGGGCATGATTAATATGTCTATTTTAGGAAAACTTGCATTTTAGTATATATGTTGTCATTTACCTTGTGTAAATATATTAGAGGATTATAAGACCCTTTTTGAGTATCATTTGTAATTATAGTAATTATACAAACTTTTTGTATCCATGCATGATATTTGCACATGTTTACAAGCCCCTCATTTTGGGAATTTATTTGTAACCATAAAATGTGGCTATAATTAGGGTGTACATTTATTACACTAGCAAACTATTTTATAGTTACAATTGGTGATCATTTTGTAGTGATTAGCAGATTCACCATTTTGGAGATGTGACCTTTTTACAAATAGTTTGTTCCTATCTACAATTTGATATTGGATAGAGATGTTATTCATTAAAAGTTTTAGGGATTTAGTTTTACTTTTGAATCATTACCATGATATGTTTTTTTGATATTTTGTAGATAGTTTGTAAGAGATCCATTTAGCAGATTCAGTGGGTGACTTGACCTTTTGGGGACCAAAAAGATCTTATTAGGGAGGTGTGATTTGGAGGATAATATAAGTTCCCTAAAACTTCATAAACCATGAAAATATAAAATATGACTTTGATATATTTCCAATGATATTTTGAACATGTTAAATGGATATCGTATGCTCTAGATATCTTTAGTCAAAGGTACATGTCAAACCTAGTCAACTAGAAAGCATAGGTTTAATAGGACTTGAGATTGATTATGAGCTCATTTGTACAGTGAAATTTGTTAGAGGGAAAAAATGGAGGATATTTAGTTCATCAATATTCATTGGTCATAGTTATAGAAGGCTAGCTATGGAGATCATAGTTGGTGTGATCCACTCTTGTTTCAGAAGGGGATTCGGCCACCATGGTATATTAGTGTAATTTTAATATTTACAATTACATTATATTTTTATACCATATTATTTTTGGTGCATTCTCATGTTGATAAATGGTAGGAGGAGGAGAATTTTAAGTGGCAATATTTAAGAGGCTTATGTGGTAGGTCCTTAGGCCACCATGTGGCTTGCCACCACTTTCCTCATATTTTCCAAGTTATATCTATGCTAGCTCAAAATACATATAAAGACCCATCTAACTAATGCCCAAGTCTTTGGCATAGAAAAAGTGGAGGATTAGTGGCCTAAGCCACTTTAACATTGGGAGGCTTGAGGCTGTAAAAGCTATTTTGATCCCTATCCCCCATGAATGTGGGATTTCATTCTGACACCCACATAAGGATATTATATGGCATGAAAGATTCAATGCCAATAGATAAAAATCATTAATAAGGATTAAGAGAGTTACTTGGAAACTGAAAACCTACTTTAACATGGTTTTTAAAGATATATGAATTATTTGATGCCTTTTATAATGTAATGTTTTATTATTTTAAAACATGAAAATGCCATATATTCATGTAAAGGCTAAAGCCTTATATTGTAATCCTATGATAGAATGAGATAATTATTAATCCCATTAATATTGGTATTAGGATAATTATGAATATTATTTAAAACTAGGAAAGGATAATCATCTAATCCCACCATTTATGGACCCATAACCCTATATAAAGGGTCTAGAGGGGTCATTTAAAATCACAATAAAAGTGTTAACAATAATGGAGTGTGAAGGATAACACTCAAGACTTGAGAATAATCAAGTAGAGCTAAGAGCTAGAGCCAGAGCCAGAGCTAGAAGACATCAAAACATTCATTTACAGCTCAAGAACTCCTACTAGGGATAATTTATGTACAAAGTGATTTTTGCATCAATAATCAATCTATTTTGACTTTGAGAAAGACCCAAAGATGTAGCCCAGATCAGGTGAACTCCATTATCAATTTTGGTTTGCATATTATCTATGTGACTCATGGTTGTTACATATTCTCATTTTTTAGTGATGATTTTAATTATTATGCCAATTTCAAATTAATTAATGGGAAATTGAGAATTTATAAAACATCCATAAAAATAGAGCAATTGATATAGTTTTGGACACTACCTATTTATAGATCAAATTATTTGCTAACTGATCACTTGGTAAATAAGGAATAACTAAAGGGAGCAAGGTTTATATAACCAAGTCATAATAACTATTATCCATGTTTATAGAGATAAGATAACAAATAATCATGAAAAAGAGAGTAACAGAGCCTTAATAAATGAACTCACAAAAAAAGAAGGAAATGATAAAGAAGAAACCTATAAGAAAACATAATGACATCATTATCAATATAAAGTGCAAATCCAAAGTCACCATATAATATAGATAAGAATTTGAAACAATGTCAAATGATATAAAATAGATGAATGTAAAGTTGAAGCACACATCCAATCTAAATGAAAATGTAAGAGCACCATACATATGTTCATAAGTATTGATATATTTGTCCACACACATTATCCATAACATTTGATAAGTATCTATGAATTTGAACTTAGACTACAACTAATGTCTCATCGATCTTCAGTAAAAGATGGGAAAATAATTCATGTTGAATCTGTTCAACAAAAAGGTAGGAATGAATGAAAGATCATGTTGATGAGGGAATCATGCAGGGGATGCTCATAATAATGCATGGGAGTGGTTTTTATGGGAGATATAGGGGTCATCAGTAGGGAAGGAACCATGGGTGAGGGAATCATGGGTGGAGAAGGATCCATAGGTGAGGGAAGGTCCATGGGTGAGAACTCATGGGTAGATGAACAATAGGTGAAGAAGGGAACACATGAGGAGATAGAAACATAGGAGGTGGAACCATGGGGGAAGAAGGGAGAGACATCTTATGAGAATGAATTATGGGAGGAATGGTAGAAAGTGCATGAATGGTTAAGAGGTGATCCTTGAGATGATACTCAAAGATGTGACAATGATTAGTTTGATGTGTGCCACATTGGTGCCAAAGATAATATACCTCTCCATACTTAGGAAGATATTCAAGTAATACTTCTAGGGGAGGTATAGCCTTATTTGAGGACTAAGGAGTAGTAGGATGTAAAGTGTCGATATATTGTTGTAACTTATAATAATACATGGATAAATGGTTATTTGTGCCTTGGAAGTAACAAATAGACCTGTGAGTAGGTTTGGTAGGTGTAATCATAAGAAGAGGTGTAATAGAAGCCAAAGGAGCTTGGTATAGGGAATAATATTTAGTCTAATGACAAAACACTTTATGAATGTCAAAATAAGGTTGATAATCCCATTTGGTGGGTGAAAGAGCCAATTATAGTAAAGGGAGAAAAACATCACCAAGAGAAGGGTTGGTAGAGAGACTAGACAAGGCTTGACTAAAGGAGAAATAAGATTGGAAATAAGAAGATACTCAACTAAAGAAAGAGTGAGAATGGGATTTGAATTGAGCTCTATTGAGGGAGGGGTGGGTTTCACAAAAGGATAAAGGAGAGTCACATGCATATCAATGATAAGTAGGCTATAGGGGACATGGTATCTATCAAAGTGATAGGGACCAGTCATAACATGATCCATAAGCATACTGTACACACCGAAATCGTGTCAACTCCCCTGGTCATCCCCCGTCTTATTCTTCTTCACCTATTTAACCCTTGTCGATCACTTTTTCCATTAGCCTTGACCCTGGTAGCATGTAAAAATGAGCACAGAGCTAAAGCTAGACTCTATCCTCATTGTGCATCTACCGACGACAGTCTTTTCTCGGCCGATGTCACCGACGTCGGTCACTTATCAGCCGATGTCGGCAATCCTGCCAACGTCAGTCACCTTACCGTTATCCGTTATCAGTTATCATTCGGTTTCCCAAACGGTTATCGAACCGGCTCTCGAACTGTCCCTCGCCTTCATCAGCGTCTGCCAACCATCCCAAGGCGAATGAACCAATCAATCAATCAATCGACCTCTGAACTCTGACATTTACAGACTCTTGCAATCAACACTCTCGCGATCAACCAACTCCGGCATCAACCAAACTGCATTCGCTTCAATCTGGCACTGCACAGACAACTTCAACAACGTCAATCATGTCTTCGCACTGTGACAGGTAAGTATCCTCATCTGTTTATTTTTATTTTTGGTTATTGCTTTCATTGTTATTTCCATACTCTATATTCTGTTTAGACTCGACCTTCTGCAAATCCCTAGAGCCTGTTTAAACTCAGACCTTACCCTGACTAGACCCTGTCCCAACTCAACCAGACCCTGTCCAAAACCCTGCCCAGAACCTGTCTAAAACCTTACCTAGACTCTGCCCTGACTTTGTCTCGACTCCATCAAACCCTGTCCCGACCCTGTCAAGACCCTGTTCTGACTCTTCCAGACCTTCTGCAACTCATCCAGACTCTGTCCAGAACCTGCCCCAACCGACGCCGGTCACTACCCCGACCGACGCCGGCAGTTTGATCGACGCTGGCACCTTCCCTGACCGACGCCGGCACCACAGAGACCGATGCCAGCGACTGTGTAGAACAGTGCCTCATTATCAGGTACGCACTTTATTTTCTGTCATTTATTTCTATCATTTTATCTTTTATTATCTACTTTCGTCCAATATTCTGCTTTTTTATCAGTGGGTTGATATCCTTCTAGGAAGTCTTCAAACTTCTGGGATCGAGCGTTTGCCTGACAGCCCACCATATCCTTTGACTAACATTTTTCTGTGTTTCAGCCTTTTCTTCTTTGCAGGTGTCATTCCTCCAGCAGCCAAAGAGGAGAATCTTCCAACGTCTGATTTCGGTGCGCACGACTTTATCAGATATCTTCTAGCCTTGACCATCTCTTAGTTTCTTATTTCTTCTTTGAATGTAGAAAGCAATTTTGCATAGAAACATTCTGGCACGCCCGGTGGGACCTTAGGGCCTTCCTTGGGTTCTTTCTTTCTTTCGTTCATATAGGTGCATTAGGTTCCTTCCTTTTTGCCTCCTTTCGTCTCTTCTTAAATGACATCATAAGCAGGACTAAAACGAACATTTCTTTCTTTCTTGCACTTCTAGACTAGCTGAAACTCATATTCTTCGACTCTTTCTCCATTCATTTTCATACGAACAAACATTTAAACTTGGGCATTAAAACACTTTGCATTCATTTCTGATTGCCTGCATCTTTTAGACCACACATAGTAATTAAATCGCATATTGAATTAATCTAGATCACTTGATGTTACACAACCAAACCACCTGCACAAAACAAACATTTTAACTTACCTGAGACAAGGCCCGACTGGGATTTCATCCCCCAGCGGATACCTTACCCGTCCCGGTGACCCTACTTGGATTTCATCACCAAGGGGGAAGCCCACTCCGTTCTCTGGCGGAGGATAAACTCTAGTGGAAGTATATTTTGGCTAAGCGAAACCAGCTAACCACTGGAATCGTGAAGTGAGGGGAGCTTGCTCCTTAGCACCAGGCCTGTACGGAAGCTAACATAGATTTCTTGAGCACCATAACAAAACCCGAAACCATCCATAGACTGCTTCTTCTAGGACCCGACTCACAAAGCCAATCTTCCTCTACACACATTCTAAGGCATAAGCCACTATAATCCTAATAATTTACTTCTAGGGTTTTAGGATCTGCTTGTGTCTTCATCTTTTTGGTTCTTATCTGCTTGTTTGAGCTTGTGAGGACATTCTTCCTTGCCTTGAATGGTTCTGACTCGTAGCCAAGCCAAGGCTCTAGTCAATCACGCGAGGCATCATCCTCTTCCATCTACCCCGCCTACAACCAGCCCTATAATGGAGTTCAACTCAGAAACTGAAAGAACTCCTACCAGACCATCTCCAACCTAAACGCCTATTATCCCAGAAGGGGACCAAGATTTCGCATGATTCTTGGACCTCAATACCAAAGCCTTGCAACACTATCTCGCGAATAGCCGAACGTGAGACCCCTTGGGCAATCCAATTTATGGAATGCCGACTTCTCTCCTCGAGACTGCAGTCGTATCAACAACGTCCGTAGTCCAACCCTTAGACACCCAGGCTGTTGCCTCAACCAATGACCAACCTTTTACCAGCCATCCAAGTATGGCCTCTCCTTCCATCGTTGGGCCCACTTTCACCGGGGTTTCAGCCCCCTATCAATCTCAGCCCACTCAACCACTTTCTACCCCCTTTCAAAACTTGGTCGTCTCTATTCCGCCTACCCTTACTCCTATCAACACTAGGGTGGCTACCTATCCATTGGCCCATGTTACCTCTAACCAACCTCCCATGACAACATCAAACCTAGCCATGCCTTCTATCCAACCATCCTTAGTCACTTCTTCTGTCCCTACGACTAGTCATCCGTACGTTGCACCCTTATTGGTACAACTGACTACGTCGTATACCTCTTCCAGCCTCTTTCAAGTGCCTTACAATCTAGGAGGCGTTCCACCCACCAATCCGTCAGTAGACATTATCAAGATGCTGATGGATAAAATGTCCAACCTAGAGACTTCTATTTCCGGCTCACGTAACACTCTCTCGTACGAACAAATCTGTAACGAGCCCATCCATCCTTCTGTCCCCATCAGACCATATCCCAGCCAGTGGGAACTTCCTAAGTTTTCTCATTTCCAAAGCAAAGAAGACCCACAACAACATTTACGGGCATTCAGACACGCCTGTTACCTTATCGCCAACGATGATGTGTTGCTCTTACGCACGTTTCCCATGTCTCTCTCAGGTGCTGCACTTGACTGGTATAGCTCTCTTCCCAGCCATTCCATCTTCACATTCACTCAGCTGGCCCAGCTCTTCCTCGATCATTTCTCCATCAATATCACCAAGAAGGTCTCCATCACAGACCTCTATTCTATTTGCTAGTTCAAGGATGAATCTATTGCTGATTTCGTCACTCCGTGGAGGAGCCTTATCAATCAACTTTCATTTTCCTTGCCTCAGCCTGAGCTTATCAAACTTTTCTCTCAAGCCTGCGCTAAACATATTTCTTCTACCTTGAGGGTTCAAACCTTCTGCACTTTTGACGAAGCCTTCACGATGGCTCGTAAACTTGAGTTACGTGCTGTCAAGGAGAATAAAGTCAAGTTGCAGAGTAAGAATCCCAACTCCAAAACAAATGACCCCTCTTCTAAGCCTTCCTCATCCAATCCTAAATCTAAAGCTTCAACAAATGCTGTGGTTGTTAGATCTTCTTCTTCTTCGCCTTCAACTAATCAACCTGAACCATCCACATCTATGAGTGCCACTCACCAATTTCAGCAGAGATACATACAGCGACAGTTTACTCCACTTGGAGAATCATACGCATCTGTGCTAAAAAAACTCATCAAACAAGGGGCCATCAATCTCCCTCAGATCCGACCTCCACCACAATTTGATCCCTCACGCGCTCTCCCTGCGTGGTATAGGGAAGATGACTTCTGTAACTACCACCGTGTTAAAGGTCATGACACGGGCAACTGTAAAACCCTTAAAAACATAATCCAAGACATGTTGGAAAAGGGTGACCTCATCCTCGACAATCCCAATGCCCCTCCTAATCATGTTATCGATATCTTCAAACAACCATTCCCTAATCATCCACCAACCCAAAACAACGTCTAGACCTTAACTGACAATACCCATGAACATAATATTCAAACAGTCAATACAGTCTCGCCCCTCATTTCTAACCAACCCCAAGAGGTGAGTTCATCCATCAGTCCATCACATGTGGACGAACCTCTTTCTCTGGTTAGTTCTCCCTCAACTTCTCTCATTTTGGAGGACACCTCGACCTTACTAGCACCGCCAGTTTCACCATCTTCCTTCTTGCTGCCCATGGAGGCCCCAACCTTTCCTACTCCTCGACCGCAAGTGGAGGGCACTATCATCCCTGCCCTTTACCCGCTTGAGGAGCTTCATTCACCAGTTTCTTCTCCACCCAGGGAAGAACCTATCTCTCCTTCATCTCCAACCAAACATGAACCTGTCACGACTTCACCATGCTTTGGGCTCGAGACTACTACACCCGTCTCACCTTCAGTCCCACAACCGTCGACATCTTCTCAAGAGCCTAAACCTCATCCCGCATCTTCTCAGCCATTTTCCCAACTAGTGGAGAGACTCGAACTTCTCCCTTCTAGGAAAGTGGAACATCAGGGATTATGGGACCATCTCACAGCTCTTCAACAAGCCTGGGCCCTCTCATCTCATGCTGCTAATCCTCCCATGGCAGAACCTCCTAAGACTATCAACAAAAATCCGATCTCCACTTCTAAACCGTCTACATCTTCATCAACTTCATCAAAACCAAAACCCTCATCTACTCCGCCTAAACCTATCAAAACACTTGGCGTTCGCCCCGTCTCCAACCTCACTCATCCACAAGTGAAGGTGGACTTAAACCAAACTTCAACTAATAGTAGTCTTCAACCCAAATCACAAAAGACTGCCAAACCACAGAGGTGAACGCCCCCTCTTCTGTCACCATTTCCTTCCATTTTGGGCCCGCATCCTTCAACCTTAACCAGAGTCCTTCCTGCTTCAACCTCTAATCAAAACCGGTTGCCTCCTTTGCTTCCTTTACCTACCGCTAGCCTACCCTCTCCCAAAAGGGTGATACCTCTCATAAAGAGTGTACCGTCTCTGCCTGTCATCGCACCATCAACCCAAAAGGTGGTACGAAAACCCCCTCCAATTTCGCCCAAGCAAAAGTCACCAACACCACATACATCGATGAGCACGGACCCTTTAGTGGGCTCATACTCTTTGATCTTGCAACGACTTTTGCAAACTTCTAGCATAACTCTTCCACTCATCAAGCCCTTCCAACCTCTCGGGTCTAAACCCTCCTGGTTCGATGACACGAAGATTTGTTTATATCATCGTACACCAGGACACGACACCAAGACTTGCTGTGCCCTCAAGGCTGTCATTCACCGATATCTGGAGAAAGACACTCTTCTCTTTGAGGACACTTTCAACCGACCCCCGACTCCTTCTCATAACCCTTTAACCTCTTCAAACCCATCCACATCTCATCAACCGATTACAACTCCCTCATCACCTTCACCTCCCATCTTTGAAATCAATGCCATTCACATCACCACTAGGTCACAGAAGGACAAGGCAAAAGGAAAAGCTGCCATTCCTTGGACCTACCCTTTTGTCAATCCACCTCAACCGCCTAAGCCTAAGATTTCTATCCTTGGCGCGTCTCAACCCTCTTCTTCTTCTTCTTCTTCCGGACCAATCCACGACTCCATGTTGAAACAGCTTCACCAGATGCCTGTGAAGATGTCCCTCTACGATCTCTTCCAAACCTCACCCCAACATCATCAGGCCCTCATCCAAGCCCTGCAGGTAGTGGAGGTCCAACCCGAGGATCCTCAGCCACTTGCTGCCCTTGTCCACTCCTTAGCCCCTGTTGCCTCCATCACATTCAGCGATTCTGAGATTCCCACATCCAACACAGAAGATCAAGACGCCGCCCTCTTCATCACTGCCTATATCGATCAGACACGCATTAAACGCATTATGATCGATGGGGGCGCTAGCATCAACATCATCTCCACCCATGCCTTTGATCAGTTGGCTCTTCCCAAGAATTGCGTCTCTAAAACTGACGCGATTTTGCACTCTTTTAATGACACTACTGCCACGACCATTGGCACAGTCATTCTTCATATTCACGTTGGTCCACGCATAGTCCCAGAGCTCTTCTACATCATCGAAGGAGAGTTTCAATACAACATCTTGCTGGGCCGACCCTAGATCCGTGCCATGGCCTGTGTCCCTTCCACCCTGCACCGTTGTGTAAAGTTTGAGCATGATAGACAAGTCCACACCATTCCCGCTGACCCTTCGCCCTTCAAAACATGCAACACCACCTACCGTCCAAACGATGTCCTCATTCCTATCAAGCCATCAACCCCGGCACCGCCTCCATCCGCGGAAGCTTCAACCAGTTTGCAACAGGCGGTCACCCTTACACCTCCCCTTCAAGCGACAACCATAGACCCCATGGAAGACGTCTTCCAAAGACTTTCATTGGGAGAGTATCGCTTGCTGGCCATAGACATGTTCCAAACTCCATAAGAGTATGGACGCCTTCATCACAGCCCCAGCTACAACCATCGGATCGGGACGATCATACCTTATGGTCCCCCTCACCTCCGCACCAACCTTGTCTATGGGGGGCTTAATCAAGCTCCTACTGATGGTAATCCTCTTTCTTCACCTCAACCTTTCACATCAGATTTCTCATTTCTTGGCAACCCTGCCTTTGCACACACTTATCTTCACAGGTGTGCATGGAAGGGTTTTGGTTTCGGATGCTATGAGTAGGGCTCCCATCAGCCTATCCAACCGCTCAACGATGACGACGCCAAGAAATGGTATGGTTTGGGATATCACAACCCCACTCAAGACCCTATAGACCTTTGTCCTGAACCAATCCTTGACCAATCTCCTCCACACTCACCTGTTTCACCCCCTTCACCTACGGAGTCAGTGGTTTCCATTCCTCCTAGTTTTTTTTTTCATAAACATCATCCGCCTGGACCCCTTGACTTATCAGCTCAATGGGGTGTCCAATTCTCTCCCTCTCATTTTTCCCAGCATGATCGAAGATGAGTCGGCAACCATTCACACTGTTCACTGCATTGACGATGATGCCATTCTTTCTTACATGGGCGCTGATGATTCTTTCATCCAACGCTCCCTCCCTTCTGAGACCCAGGTTATGTTAAATGAATCAACCATTGACATCAACCTTCCTTCTTCTGATGTTCCTTATGTATTAAAGATTGGCCAATCTTTAGATGCTTAGGAGCAGCTTGACTATACCCAGTTCTTTTCTGACCATAGCAAGGCCTTTGCCTGGACTTACAGTGATATGCCTGGCATCGACCCCACCATCGTTACCCATAACATTGTCACCAAACTAGAGGCTAAGCCTGTCAGGCAAAAGCTTCGAAAGATGCATCCTCGCGTTGCTCTCCTTGTCAAAGAGGAGCATCAGTGCCTTCTTTCTGTCTCCTTCATCCAGCCCATCGATTATCCACAGTGGGTCTCTAACATCGTCCCAGTCACCAAGGCAACTGGGGGGATTCGGATCTGCACAGACTATCATGACCTTAATCTAGCCTGTCCTAAAGATGACTTTCCTCTTCCTAACATTGACCAGCTTGTTGATCTTACGGCCGGCCATGAGATGCTATCTCTTATGGATAGGTTTTTAGGATACAATCAAATCCTGATTGCTCTAGAAGATCAGCACAAGACCACTTTCATTACCCCATGGGGGACTTTCTGCTATCGAGTCATGCCTTTCGGCTTGAAGAACGCAGGTGCCACTTATCAGCATGCCATGACCTACATTTTCCACGATCTCCTCCACAAAATCATGGAGGACTATGTGGATGACCTGCTCGGCAAGTCCAAACTTCGCCGTGACCATCTGACCATTCTCAAAATCATCTTTTCTCATCTTCTTCAGTACAATGTTCATCTTAACCCCAAGAAATGTGTCTTTGGGGTCCTCTCTGGCAAGCTTCTCAGCTTCATCATTTCCTTCCGTGGCATCGAGATAGATCCCGCCAAGATTCGCGCTATCCTCGAAATGCCTCCCCCAACCAATCTCAAGTAGCTTCGCAGTTTGCAAGGCAAGCTCCAGTCCATTCGTCACTTCATCTCGCAGCTTTCTGACCGCTACCAACCTTTTCATCATCTCCTTAAGAAGGATGTCTCTTTTACATGGGATAAGGACTGTCAAGAGGCTTTTGAAGCCTTAAAACGCTATCTGGTCTCTCCACCAGTTCTCATTCCACCTAAAGATGACCAACCCTTCTACCTTTATATCTCAGCCACTCACCATTCGTTAGGTGCCATGATCGCACATCGAGATGAGCATCACCGTGAGCAAGCCATTTATTATATCAGCCGAACACTGGTTGACTATGAAACTCGGTATACCCATATCGAGAAACTCTATTTGGCGTTAGTCTTTGCTACTACTAAGCTTCGCCACTATCTTCTTAGTCACAAAACTTTTGTCATCACCCACACCGACCCTCTGAAGTATATGCACTCCAAGCCATATCAGAATCAACGTATGGCTTGGTGGCTCATGCTGCTTGCTGAGTTTGATCTCGAATTCATCCAGAAGAAATCTATCAAGGGGCAAACCATCGCTGATCAACTAGCAGATGCCCCTCTTCTTGACAATCAACCTTCGCAGTGTGAGTTCCCTGATGAGTCTATTACTGCACTTTCCTCCGACGACACCACCTATCAGATGACTATGTTCTTTGACGGCTCCAAATGTCAACTAGGTGGAGGTGATGGGGTCATTCTCATCCCACTCGAAGGGGAGCCCATGCCTCTGTCTTTTAAACTCGACTTTGATTGTACCAATAATATGGTTGAATATGAGGCCTTAATTTTGGGACTTCAGACCGCTCTCTCTCTCAGCATCAAGTCCATTAACATCTTCGGCGACTCGCAGCTCGTCATCAATCAGGTCAACGGTTCATACCTATGTAAAAATGAAATTTTGCAAAGGTACAAAAACCGTGCTGACATTCTCCTTGCATCTTTCGACCAGTTCCTCCTGCAGACTGTTTCTCGATCCACGAATAAGTTTGCTGACACCATGGCTTCTCTTGCTTCACATATCCCATATTCCTCATCTGCATCCAAACTTTTTGTCACGGTGCATCGTGTGCCGTTGCCTTCATATATCTCTCCTCACATTCACCATGTCAACACTATAGACCCTAGCCCACAAGATGCTTGGTATAAGCAACTTGTAGACGTCTTATCTCTCTCTGTCATTCCTCCCAACCTCTCTAGTAATGCACGATGAGCTTTTATCAAGCGTACCGCTCGCTATACCATGCTAGGGGGTTTTCTCTATAAGCGCGGCTTCGACGACCTCCTTCTTCGCTGTCTCACCTCCACTGAAGCATCTCAAGCCATTCAACAAGTCCATGACGGGATTTGTGGCAGACATTTCAATGGGAATTCGGTTGCCAAGCGCATCCTTCGTCTGGGCTATTATTGGCCTACCCTTCATCAAGACTGTAGTGACTATGTTCGGCGTTGCATCAAGTGTCAGCAGCACTCTAACTTGCTTCATCTCCCCAGTCACGCCTTACAAATCACTCAAAATTTCTAGCCTTTTTCTCAGTGGGGTTTAGATCTCATCGGTGAGATTAACCCTCATTCGTCTCTTCGTCATCAATCCATCATCATAGCCACTGAATATTTCACCAAGTGGGTGGAAGCTATACCTCTTATCTCCATAAAAGTCGACAAGATCGTCGACTTCATCAACACCCACATCATCTGTCATTTCGGTATCCCTCATAAAATCATTACTGATAACGGCAAGTCCTTAAAAAAAAAACTATCCAAAAGCTATGCGACTCCTTCGACATCAAACTCAGTTTCTCTTCGCCTTACTACCCACAAGCAAATGGGCAGGCCAAGGCTTCCAACAAAATTCTCACCAAAATTCTCATGAAGGTGGTCAGTGACACAGGTAGGGATTAGCACATTCACATTCCCTTCGCTTTGTGGGCCTACCGCACTAGCATCCGAACCTCTACGGGTGCTACCCCTTTTTCTCTCGTGTATGGAATAGAGGCTGTCCTACCTCTCGAAGTACAGATCTCGTCTCTTCACATTTCTCTACATGATATTCTTTCCAATGATGACTTTTGTCAAGATCACTTTAGCTCAACTTGAGTTACTTGACGAACGCCGTCTTGCTGCCCTTAATCATCTCCATGTCTATCAACATCGCATCAAGCACGCCTATGACAAAAATTTGTGAGAACGAGATTTCAACATCGGAGACCTCATCCTCAAAGAGAATCAACACGTGACCAATATGGAGCGAAGTAAATGAGGCAAGTTTGCTCCTAATTGGCTCGGACCTTTTATTATCATGCACAAGTATGGATCAGGGACTTATCGTCTATCTTCTCTTGATGGACGACCAGAACCTGAGCCTCTTAATGCGTTGCATCTACGATCGTTCTACTGCTAGTCGAGTACTCATCCACTTGACACTTAACTTGAGCTCGTCCCTTGAGCAATCCCCATCCTCTTAAATCCTACTTCCTTTCAACCCTATTCCTCTTAACACATTCTTATAACCCTTTTATGATGTATGGATGCTTTGTCCTAATAAAAGGGAGCCCTTGACCTTCTATAATCTTGTCCATGACTCACATTTCTATAAAAATAAATCAAGATGTCACAATATCCATGGTCACTATATCAATATCAAAATCAAAAAGCAGACTGTTCCCTCGAAGGACAGTTGTACTATCATTGCTGTAATTAATAGACTGCTCCCTCGAAGGACAGCTATTCAAAAGCCTTTATATTAAACAAAGACCTGTTGCTGTTGCTGCACGAGGTCAAGACAGAGGAGAGATCTAGACCACTCCCTTGAAGGATGGCTATGACTAAATCTGGCAATAAACAACACTATTTTAGAAGCTTCCCGCATTGATCAGCTTCACAACTGACAACCAAGCAAATGACATCTTTATGTAGGCTTCCCGCATTGATCAGTCTGCGTAAAAAAAAAAAAAAAGAAAAAAAAAAAAGAAAAAAAAAAAAGTCATGGACTTGACTTATGGTTGTCTCAGGGTCTCCTATAAAAAGGGGCATAGTTATCTCTGCTCTTAAAATGGGTTACCCTCTTTCCTCCTCCTATCACCTGCTCAAGGGACTTCGAGCTCACTTTAATGTCGAAGTGATTCGATTACCACTCTAACATCACTATGGTCAACGACGTCACGCATGAATGGGGCTTTTGGTTCTCATAACCCTTATCTATGCTATCTTTTTGGTCCTTGTCAATGAAAGAGCAATATGCTTTTCACTTCTTCTGCACTTTGGTCACATTCGCCTTCATCACTTGTCAATTAACTCAACCTGTTCACCCTAGTTTCTATGGGCACCAATACACATGGAAACTATTGACCCACTGCAATTTATGTTAAGCATAAACCAATACTTGCTGAAGCATAAATAGACCTCAATTCATTTTTAGCATACATCCATCACGACTATAGAAAATTGCTAGGGATGAAAGACCTCTCGACCTATGTTGCGGAATACACCATTTGGAATAGGCTGCAACATCTTTTCTCCTCATCATTTCATCATGACCAAGACCAATCTATCAACCATTTTGACCACCTGTCTACTACTCAGACCCTTTGTCTGAACTACATTGGCCTGAGGCCCTCTAACCAGGGCTATGTAGGCAGCACTCAGTTGACATGGGGTCTTCTGGGGTTAGCTCGGCCACATCCTTTCATCCATTCATCCATCCATCAACCACCAACCATTGGAGATCATGCCTATTTCCTCCAACCTTGACCACTTCCAAGACACTGTTGCCTTGGTTGTTTTTGCATGTATGCTACCTCATGACTGGTTCGCAAAATTGTGCGCAGACCTTTTTGGACCCTCACAAGTATAGGATCGCAAGCCGGTTGATCCACACTACTTGTGACTTTTTCGTGTTTCTAGGAGCACTTCCTAAGCCTGGGATACCTAGAACGCGATGACCCATTTGGAGCTTCAGCTTTGATTGAATAACCCGATCAGCAGACGACTAAATGCTGGGGCCCGGTTATTTCAATTTTGGCACTCCTCGTCCCTTGACCTGCGACACTTTTGACCTGACCATCTCGTACAATGGTATGCACGCAATCACACCTTTTGCAGCGTTCACCCTCACCCCTTTTTCATCCACTCTTTGTCAAATCAGCACCCGATTCCCAGTTCCCTTCCCTCGACTCCTGCTTTGAGGGGGGAATACCTTATCCATACTCAGGGCAATCCACTTCCTATTTTTGTCTTGCAGTTCATTCGAACAACCAACAAGATGAAATCAACCTTATCCCTCACCTGGGGCAATCACTCCTATTTTTGTCTTATCAGTTCGTCCAAAACAACCAACAAGACAAAAAGGGGCAAATGTAGACACCGAAATTGTGTCGACTCCCCTGGTCATCCCCCGTCTTATTCTTCTTCACCTATTTAACCCTTATCGATCACTTTTTCCATTAGCCTTGACCCTGGCAGCATGTAAAAATGAGCATAGAGCTAAAGCTAGACTCTATCCCCATTGTGCATCTGTCGACGATGGTCTTTTCCCGGCCGATGTCACCGACGTCGGTCACTTATCGGCCGACGTCGGCAATCCTGCCGACGTCGGTCACCTTACCGTTATCCGTTATCAGTTATCATTCAGTTTCCCGAACAGTTATCGAACCGTCTCTCGAACCGTCCCTCGCCTTCATCAGCGTCCGCCAACCATCCCGAAGGCTGAATGAACCGATCAATCAATCAATCAACCTCCGAAATCTGACATTTATAGACTCTTACAATCAACACTCTCGCGATCAACCAACTCTGGCATCAACCAAACTGCATTCGCTTCAATCCGGCACTGCACAGACAACTTCAACAACATCAATCATGTCTTCGCACTGTGACAGGTAAGTATCCTCATCTGTTTATTTTTATTTTTGGTTATTGCTTTCATTGTTATTTCCATACTCTATATTCTGTTTAGACTCGACCTTCTGCAAATCCCCAGAGCCTGTTTAAACTCAGACCTTACCCTGACTAGACCCTGTCCCAACTCAACCAGACCCTGTCCAAAACCCTGCCCAGAACCTGTCTAAAACCTTACCTAGACTCTGCCCTGACTTTGTCTCGACTCCATCAAACCCTGTCCCGACCCTGTCAAGACCCTGTTCCAACTCTTCCAGACCTTCTGCAACTCATCCAGACTCTATCCAGAACCTGCCCCGACCGACGTCGGTCACTACCCTGACCGACGCTGGCAGTTTGACCGACATCGGCACCTTCCCTGACCGACGCCGGCACCACAGAGACCGACGCCGGTGAATGTGCAGAATAGTGCCTCATTATTAGGTACGCACTTTATTTTCTGTCATTTATTTCTGTCATTTTATCTTTTATTATCTACTTTCATCCAATATTCTACTTTTTTATCAGTGGGTTGATATCCTTCTAGGAAGTCTTCGAACTTTCGGGATCGGGCGTTCACCTGACAGCCCACCATATCCTTTGACTAACGTTTTTCCGTGTTTCAGCCTTTTCTTCTTTGCAGGTGTCATTCCTCCACAGCCAAAGAGGAGAATCTTCCAACGTTTGATTTCGGTGCACACGACTTTATCAGGTATCTTCTAGCCTTGACCATCTCTTAGTTTCTTATTTCTTCTTTGAATGTAGAAAGCAATTTTGCATAGAAACACATACTCCTATGAGGTTCCTTAGAAATTGGAGGTGTTTTTACCATATCTACTCTATGATAAAGAATAAAAACAATAAAATTAGGAATGATATAATATGGAACACAAGAAGATATACTAAAAGACTAAGGCAAAGAGGAATGATAATGAATAATCTCAGCATCTTAGGCCTAAACTAGACCTCCTAAGAATGGATCATCTAAGGTATAACCATCTTCATAATTAGGTGTATGAAGTTTAATGGCATAAGTAGGGATGACCCTATCATCTAATGTGGTGTGATGAATGGAATGTTGAGTCTTAGTTAAGACAACATGGATGTCATCATAAGGTGGTTGATGGGAACAAGGTTGTAAAAAAGTGGGAAGATGAGATGAAAGATCAAAAGTTTTAATCATGAGATTGATCTCATCAAGATCATCATCATAAAAATTTAGAAGGTTAGGGGGTGTATTCCCAATGAGTTCAGGATGACCATTGCAACCTCAAGTAGAATTGACAAGAAATTTAAAACATTTAGATTCATGAAATAGAATTCTTGGTAAGGGTTCAAGGTTAGGAATCTTGAATACACCAACGTCTTAGAATCGTTTAAAATTCTAAGGATTCACATCACCTTGAATCTTGTATATGGATCCATTGTGATGAAATGTAATGCATTGGCAAGTAGAAGAGGAAACTAATCTCATATGATGAGTCCAACTACCAAACAAGATGTTTTAATATAGAGGAAAGTTGAAGATCATCACCTTCACATAAATGATGATAGGTGGGATGGTATTGGGGAGCCACACATAACCTAAAGGATGCATTTAAATTCAGTCATAACATTGAAATGTGCTATGGGTGGAATTAATGTTACATTCATAATATCTAAGGGTTTTGATAAAATCAAGAGAGGTAACACAAGTGCCAAAACCCTCATCAATAAAAGCAAGATTGACTTGGATATCACCAATTTGGACACTAGTGAATAAAGGAGGATCATATGCATAAAACAAAATATCATTGGGAATCATATAAGTAATGGGGAATTTGAGGGAAAGAGAACTGTGCATTTTTTCATCCACATGGATGGACATCTCTTTGCACTATTTCAAAATTCTATCTTATGATATGGATAAGCTTGCTTCACATCCTACTAGGGTAGGATGAGGGATGTTCGTTTCAAATAAAAACTACATAAGATGATTATGATGATGTGTAAATTACTCATAAGTTATAGAAATGGGATTTGGGATGGGAGATTAGTGAGTTTTATGATAGGATCCCACTCATCATAACCCATAAGATTATTTTTGGAAAGAGGTACATAGTGTTGAAGGAGGTCCTCAGAAGGAGGAGCTAAAGAACATGTTAATTTATGTTGAGAAAAGGTAGAATGTTTAATTGGAGGATAAGTTTTAGATTATGTTTATAAGATGGAGTACTTGATGTATTTTGGGTTTGAGAATTGGTAAAAGTGTTGATAGAAGTTTGAGTATCATTGGTGATAGGCAAAGAAGATGGAGAGATGGTAGAAATAGTATGAGAAGTGTTATCCAAAGGAGGATTTGAAATTGGTTCATCAAAATATATAAGGTCATCTTATCCCAAATTATTTAAGTGAGTTGGAGAAGAATCTTGGATAATACGAAATGTGCATGATAATGAAGTAGTGTAGATTTGTTGAGGATCAATGAAAGTAACCACCCTTCACATATTAGTCATATTGACCATATTATCTTCAAGAATTGGGTCAAGAATACTACCAACATTATTGGTAGAAGGGGTGGGCTTGTCTTTGGTATCTTGGTGATTTGGAAAAGGATATTTATAGATGGCCAAATGAGTATTAGCTTGATTCAAAGCTTGATATTTAATTTGTGTTTCATGGGATTTGAAAGTAATGCCATAGGCTTGTTGGCATTGATGAATGATAGAATCATGGTCAAAAATAGGACCAAGAAGGAAATCCATATCAAAATTATGAAACTGCCTATAATTATCATGAAAATGACCCTAACTAGGATGAAACCAACAAAATTTATTGGGATCATACCAAGATTTCATAGTATGAGTGGGATCAAGTTCTCTTGGGATAACCATTGGTATATGTTTTCGTAAGTATACTGAGGATAAGAGTTTTCAAAAATTGATATTATTGGTAGAAGATAAATTAGGATTAGTGATGTGGTTAGGAGGGGAAGCTTGTTCTAAATATTGGTTAGGAACAATAGCTTGAATAGTGTGAATGGTATCATAAGAATCCATGACACCATCATTGGTAACATGATAGTTATTTTTCTTAAGTAACATGCAAGTACCTATAGAAGGTTATGATGGCTTCAATTGATGCATAAGGAAATCTTGATGTTTAGCTTGGTCAATAGTATCCTTCAAAGTACATAGAGAGAGAGAGAGTCTAGAACTAATATTGTAACTTGGGAAAAAGAGCATTGGTAAAGAGATGGAAAAGGTTATCATCTACCATATTATGTTCACATTTTTTAGACAAGGTATTCCATCATTTAATGAAATATTATGTAGTTTTAGTTTCAAATTTCTTATAATTTATAAAATGGGCCAAGGTATTCTTAGAAAAATCACTAGTTTAAAACTCTTGGACTAGAGTATTTACTAAATCTTCCAAACTAGTAATAGAATGCATTTTAAGTTGGTTGTACCAATCTAAAGAATCATTCGTGAGAGTTTTGGCTAATAGATTGGTAGCGGTAAATGTATTTAATTTGACCCAATATTTATATTGATTTCAAAATGTTTTTAAATGAAGGGTAGGATCAGTTGACCCATTGTAAGAAATGGTAGGGGTGATACCTCCTATATAAATATTATCAATTTGAGATGTAAGAGGCTCATTTTGAAGATTTTTATTTATCTTATTGACAATAGGAGGTTGAGGGATAAGATTACCATGGGAATCCTAAAGAGGAGGTGGGGGAAAATTTTGATTATACATGCCCCATGACATCTATTGAGGGTGGGTTTGAAGATGGATAAGGTGATTTTGCATTTGCATAATTTGATTTGCATTGTTATCTTGAAAAACATTCATTTGATTAAGATTTTGTAATGAGAGCTGATGGGTTTGAGTTCCATTTTTGGCATTATTTGAATTACTAGAATTGGTAGTAGTGGCTTGGGTACCACTATGGGTGGTAGTAGGAGCTTGAGAAGAACTGTTGGTGAGGCACTAGTGGCATAATTTTATTGTGTGGCAAAAGATGGACCAGTAAAGGGATGAGAAGAAGTAGCACTAGAGGCATGGTTACTATGGGTATAAAATGATGCACTAGTAGAATAATTAGGAAGAATGGGTCTTGGAAGAGGCCCACTATATGTAGAACCTACCATGTTAGTAGAGATACTAGGTATGAAGGTAGAGGAAGTCAAAGAAGAAGTCATGGTTTAAGAAGGGGTCAAAATAGAGGGAAGAGGTTGAGAAGCAAAGAGGCTATTATAGCCAAATCTATGTGAGAATGTGGGAGAAGGTGAATGAGGCTCCTCAACTTGACCACTTATCATGAGTTGGTAAATAGTAAAATGATACTCTCCTTAATGTTGAGGAAACTTAGAGATGAAGAAGAGAATTTTTGGTGTATACTAAAATTTGGGTTGATCTTCAAGTTAGGAGAGAGGATTATGAAGAAAAAAGGAATGAGGAAGGGTCCCATAGTTTACTGTGCAAGTGGCTATATGAACATTGATTTCATCTAGGATGGGAACCATAAGCTACTTATGGGAGAACCTATTAGTTGGTAAGACTCATCATATCCATTGAATTCAACTCAGTGTTATCTTCAAATAGGAATTTCATGATGAAGGAAGTAAATTAGGTAAGACAAAGTTGATGCAAAATCAAAGAAACATGAATGAATAGATAAGAGTATAGATCTAATTAGGTTAACCTAGTACTAGAAATAGGGTCTAAAAACTAAGTGAATAGGGATACAAATTCGGCATAATATTGTAACCTAGGATAGAAGATAACTTAATAAGGATACAAAGTTGATAAGGTCAACTTAGTACTGCAACCTGATAGGTAGAAAAGAATACTGGGTCAACTAGGTTGACTCAGTACTTTAGGCAAGGGAAAAAGATAGTCTATAAGAGACTATGTCAAAAAAATGACAGTGTACTAAAAATAGGGATTTTTTTTTGAAATTTAATTTGAAGTAGTAAATGAAAGGAAACACACAATAAATTAGGTCAATGAGAATGACAATTGAGGCACACAACACAAAACCTTACACCAACACTAGCCAATGCAAGTTTTTGCAATGAAATATGTAATGAGAAAATAAAAAGTAGTCAAATTTAAAATAAAATGCTAACTAAGTGGTCATCCTAAATGTTATTATTATAAACTGGTATTTTAAGTGTGATAGAGAAGTCCATTGATAGTAGGGAACTAGAAAGTGATCTATGGATGATTTTAGGATATTTACGCTGAAAGGGATCTGTGTTGGCAATGGTACTGGCTTGGTATTGGGGCCTATACCCTCACTTCACAATCCCAAAGTGATAAGGGTGTCAAGTGATTTGATAATATATACCATTAACCATATGTTTATACTTTTCTAGAAAACCAAGTCAACTTTCCCCTTGGTGATGAAATCCAAGTAGGTAGGCCATGGGTAGACAAATGTTTAAATGTGTTTTGAAATTATGGGATTTGGTAGTGTGTGAAATAAAGAACAAAATAGTGAAACTAAATAGTATATTGAAAAACCACCTAATTATACTATGTGATCTAATCTAAGCATGAAAATGACTAAAAGTGGGAAGTAATTACTAGCATATAGATGTTAATTTCTAATTTGAAACATAGTACAATGTCAATTCAGATGATAGTGTATGCAAAAATTATAGAATAAAGTCGATAGTGTCACTACTGTACTAATGAAGTAAGGGTCTTTAATAAATACATCAATAGGGTCAACCTAATCTTGTAGATAAAAGATAGAATATAAAATTAGGTCAACCAAGTAGACCCAATTTGTTATATGATGGAAATTTTAGAGACTACAAACTGTGAAAAAGGGAACTATAATGAAAAACTAAAATGAAAGAGAGAGAGAAAGGAACCTTTTCAAGTTGGAAGATGCTTATGATTATGAAATTCTTGTTGAATTGCCTTGAATATTACTTGTAATTTTTGCCAATAGTTTCAACCTAGTTCTACAATTCCCTATTTGTTGAAGCCTATGAAAATGACTATACCAACTTGGTTGACCTTGTATGTTTTTTAGAAGCATGTATGATGACTATACTAGCCTAGTCAACCTAATATGTTTTTTGAAATTTTGTAAGAGTACTATGTTGACTTGATCGACCTAGTTACTTGTATCTGATGAAAACTTGCATAAATAGAATAGAGTCATTTTTGATGTGATTGTGTGTTAAACCTATGCACAAAAGTTAAGAATCATATCAGCCCTATCAACCTAGTATCAAAAATATAAAAAATAATAAATAAAACTATATAAAATAAAAAACATGAAAGAAAACCTGTAAGGGTTAGATTCATGTCAAGTTCACCAAAATGTATGCAATCAAAAATGCATCAGATCTATAAATCAATCTTAGCTCAGAGAAGATAAATCCTAATTACACTTTTGATTGGGGATACATTAGATAATCAAGAACATAACAAATATGTGGATCCACTAGACCTAACTAGGGGATATCTTATCACAACAATAAAACTAGGGAGGGTTCCAAAGCCTCCAGTCAAGTAAAATCATGCAATAATCCTAACTAAGCCCTATGTCTTCATATTCACTAAACTAATAACAAGTAAAGTAAAGTCTAATATAGTTATTAACAAAGACTGTGGCATAAATTAGGGGTAATAAACAATAAAAATAGACATTCATAAGATATACATATACTCGCATCAATGTATACAAAATCCTAAAGCATGGAAGATAAGTAAAAATGCATATCTATCTAGTATTACAAAGGAGGAACAAAGTTAGGAATACTTACCTTTGAAGATGAACCTATTGAGCCTCAATATCTCCCTTGGCTAAGGTGCTTTGCAATAGGTTGATATAATATGTAAGGATGATAAGGATAAATCAAATCTAGGATACACAACCTATCAATGCATCTAAAAGACTTCACAAGATAAGATCTGCATCTCCAAAGAAAGTATGAAACCCTAAGCCTAATCCTCAAGTAAAATGGTGGGTAATCAGATGTTAAATAGATATTATTATTATATTTTATAAATAATGATGAAATGATCTTGTATATATAGTCAGATTTAATCCTAAGAACTTTTAAAATTTTTGGTCAACAGGGTCGACCTAGTCAACCTAGTACTATTCTTGACCAAAATTCACTAGGTCATGGGCTAGGTTGGCCAAGCGCTGATCTAGACCATAAATAATTTCACTAATAAGAGTACAAGGTTGACCTAGTTAACCTAGTACTGTTATTGACCAAAATTCACTAGGTCACAAGCTAGGTCAGCTAAGAGCTAACCTAGACCTTAAATGAATTTCACTAATAAGAGTACAAGGTCAACCTAGTCAACCTAGTACTATAAACTATAAAAATGGGTTTTAGGTTATGAAAATGGGGATGGAATGTGGTAAATGATTAGAGGAGTGTACAATAAATAAAAACAAGCTTAGGGGAATGGTTTTCAAGAGACAAGTATGTAGATAAAAAGCAGCCAAAGAGATAACAATCTTGTGAAGCACTAAAGGTCTACCCACCCATTTATTGATGCACCCCTTAGGGAATGCACTTAAGAGATTGATATTTGATAGGTTACTACAAGATAGAGAGCATCAATAATTGATAAAAGTTTGAAAATATTATGTGTATACAACCCATTCCTCCCATTCATCTATCAATTCATGAGTAGATTGTGTAACTTCATTGAATCACATAATCAATGGGAAATAGAGTGGTTCAACATGAAAATAATGGTAAAAATCAAGTCCAAATATAAAAATGGTGATAAGTTGATGGAATTTGGCCCCATTCATCATGGAAGTGAGTGGAAATGGAGAGCAAACAAAAGATAAGCTAAATGCTTAGGAGGCTGTGGTAGAAAGTTATATAGGTGTGGCTTTGGCAATCCTGAGGAGATATTCACTACCTCAATCCCCTTCCCCGATCATAATAAAGTTTTAACTACCCTGATAATGGGTAATATGAAGTAAAGACCCAAACTCTAAATATTTTTCCTATAAAAATAATTAGAATTATATTACAACGGGACCATTTTTCAGCATAGAAATGTTGTAGAAATTGGCCCATCCTTGATCCCTCTTTTGGGTGTTACTAAACTCAACCCTTTTGTAAATTTGACTTCAATCATTTTGAATCAATATAAACTAAAATTTATCTTCTTCAAGTTGATATGTTTGTGTGATTTTGATGCTTAGTTAATCTACATTTGTGATAGAAGCTATTCTTCCTTTTGTATGTCCTTTATTTTCACCTTGTTATTAGTAGGCCAATTTCATACAGGTCATATGTTATGTTGAAATTGTCTAGGATAGTGAATTATTGTGGAAATTGGCTGATTATATTTGACACAAAACCTTTCAATCATTCCTTTAAGTCTTATGCATAGAATCACAACCCCCATATGAAACACTGATGTATGAAGAGCCTAGTTTGAAGAGAGTGTGAAGGAGTTTCAGTCCATATTGAGTCACATAGTGCTATCAAGATGCTAGTGTAAGGAGCATAATATATTTAGTGCATCACTTTTCTTAGATCCTAGGTTCAATTATGTTCTCTTTCTCTCTTTTCCTTATGAGTGTAGTAGTTTAGTGTTAGTCTTAAGTGATCCATCAGAGGAAGCTAACCCTCTCTAGAGGTTCACTCCAACCATAGGTGACCCACAAACTTGGAGTGTTCCCATTGTGTCAGTTAGGTGAGGAGGCCTAAAACCCATCCTTAGAGGGTGAAACTCAATGCACCAATAGTTGTATGAGTGCATATTATAATATGATAATAATGATCTTATAGTGCACAGTTAGGGTTTGAATCAAGGATAAGGATAATATATCGATTCATGTGGGATTGAAGACATTTGCATATGAAATAAACCTAATCATAATTGTGATATATTAGCATAAACTCACATGGTAGTTCCATACCCTATTTGATAGTGCTACACTGAGTAGGCATCCAAGAAGCACAAACTTGTCAAGGCTCACATAGACACATTATTTCTATATCCAATCATTCAAAATCCCCTTTTATGATATTGCATATAAACATACTCTATCACAAACTTAAAAATACAAGAAATAAGCTAAGTACTCCATTTCTCTAGTTTTTTATATAACTACCAAGTTACTATATTATGCTAGTTAGACTCATATTTTTTATTAATTATACATCTTAGATAATTTTTTTTATAGTTTTATGTAATACTAGAATTATATTAATCCAAAATAGATAAAACATATTGACACAAATTAGGGGCATATGTAAGACATATGTCAAATATTCTAAATGATTACGCATTTCATAGATTCTAAATGGATAATTACACATATTACTTGATTCTAGTTACACTGGTTATTATATTGAGGGCATATGTTTATGCTTTCACAAATATTATATTATATAGTTTATTGGATTGGAAACATATGTGGGGTATATGTGATACATTATAACAAAATTATATGTAGGCATTACTCATATTGAATTATATAATCCATCTATTAAAGATGATTTAAAAACTTTATGTAGATTCTCATGATTTTCTTAAAATTTTTGGAACCCATAATGGATTACATTACTCAGATATAGTGAGTTCTATGGCATTGAAGTTTTACATGACTTAAAATCTCAACAATTATATATTTCAAATGAGGGTTGGGGCATATTCATATCAACCCATTGTTTATCATTGGAATCTATAAAGGGCATGATCACCCCATTCTCCATTATCTCCATAAGGCAAGTCTTTTAAAGACAAATTGGTTCATGTGCACATAATATATTTATTCCTTACTATTTCATTTCATTTATTTTAATGTTTTTAAATTTTAGATTTTATATCATAAGTAAAAATTGATTCTTACATGTATCGGTACATGTTTGATTGGAACAAAGTGCAACACATAGTACATATGTGAGCACACCCATTATGATTATACTTAGGTATCACCTTATATCCTTTTAATCTAACAATTACGTTACTAGAAGAAAATGGGAGAAAATGTATATGCTTATATTTGGTATCAAACACTTGAATATGTGTAATTTGAATAAGCCTTGTTATATTTGACTTATCCTTGCACACATGAAACTTATTTGCATTTCCTCATAGCCATTCACTCAAAGGTTTTCCTTGTTAAAATTACTATTAAAATTAATATTGTTTACATCTCCTCCTTGTTTAAATTACTATTATGGTTAGTACATAATATTTTCCTAGTATTTGCCTAAAAAAACATATCATTCTTAGATTGTCTCTTGATATCAGATCATGATTTTTTATTTATAGACAATTCTTCCCTTCCTCAAATAGTTATACCATAATGAAGTTATCTACGGGCCAATTTTTTTCCATACCCTTTAACAATTATTTTCAAAAATATAAATTCTCCATATGTGTTAAGTCACATGTTTTGCATGTCAGTTGGAAAGAAATTACCCAAATAGTCAAGTATATAAAAATATCAATCCAAAGCTTATTCATATATAACATCCATCTAAATCTAACTTGCAAAATACACTGCATATTAAGAGTAAATTCCATAAAACTCCCAAATCTAAAATCCCTTAAGGAGAAAGTCTTGAGCTAAGTTTGAATACCATTACAAGGTCAAATCAAAAAATTTCAAGTGTTTAAATTCATACATAGGATTGCACTATGTGCTATTATTACACAAGATTGTACACACTCAACTAGGTGGGAACAATATGTTAATTTTGAACTCCATCTTTAGATTATTGGATACGTAAGAAGTGATCAAATACATGGGGTGGCTGAGGTTAGCTCAACCCTTCTGTTTCACTTGTTTTCCCTATTTTATAGTGATTTATAGTGAAAAACTAGGGTTTTAAGTAAGTACAAGGAAAAAAGAGCTATTTACATAGCATCAAAGACATATTTATGAAAAATGACCCTTATTAGACATAGGTGTAATAGTTTAATACCATTATAAATTTGGTGTAATAGGTGTAACTGATTCTGTACCATTATAAATTTGGGAATAAATAATTATCTGCTAGTAATTAATTCACACTTTCATTTTTAAATGTTTGCATTCTTAGAGTAAGTCATATAGTCTAAATAGGTGGTTTTTCAAATTACCATTTGGTTACTCTATTTTTCTATTTTGTATACACTACCAAATCACACAATATTCAAAATGCATTTAACACTTTTCTTCCCAAGGCTTACCTACTTGGTTTTCATCACCAAGGGGGAGGCCAACTTATTTTCTAGGCAAGTATAAATATGTGGTCAATGGTATTTATTGGAAAAACACTTGACACCCTTATCAAGGATTATGAAGTGAGGGGGTATGACCCAATACAAAGCTAGTACCATTGCTAATACAGATCCCTTTTAGCCAAAACATCCTAAAACCATCCATATATTGCTTTTTAGTTCCTTATTGTCAGCCAACTTTCCTATCACACTTAAAATAACACTTTTTAATAATATAATAACACTTAGGATGACCACTTAGTTAGCATTTAGTTTTTAGTTGACTACTTGATCTTTGATCATCGTGTGTTAGATTACATTTTTTGTATTGGTCAGTATTGGTGCAAGGTTTTATTTTATGTGCCCCAACTGGATCACTCACATTGATCCATTTATTTGTGTGTTTTATTCCATTTCTTGTATCATTTATATTGAAAAAAATTTCCCTATTTTAGCATAATATTGTTTTGTTTAGTACAATCTCTTACAGAGTGTGTTTTCCCCATTAGCAATATATAGTCAACCTATACTACTATGTATCCCCTTCTACTTTCTTTATCTCGTAGTATTTAATATAGAGTCAACCTATATGAATCTGTACCCCTATTTGCCTCTTGGATTATAGTAATAATCTAGATTGGTTGACCTTATATCCTTATCAGCTTAGATTTGTACCCTATTTGTAGTACATAGTCAACCTATATAACTTTGTACCCTTATCTACCTCTTGGATTATAGAACATAATCGACCTAGTTGACTCTGTATCCCTTTTACCTCTTTGACTTTACATCAAATTACTCTTCCTTAATCTTTCTACCTCATCATGAACTTTCTATTTTAAGACAACACTAAGTTAAATTCAACATATATGATGAGCTTTACCAACCCTAATAGGTTATCCCATAAGTAGCTTGTGTCTCCTATCCTATATGAAATTAATTTGCATGTATCCATGCACACTACAAACTATGGGACCCCTCCTCATTCCTATTTAGTTCATAACTCTCTCTTCTCCTTAGAATATTAACCTAAATTAGAGTATCCTCTAAAAATGCTCTTTTTCATCAATGAGTTTCCTCAATATCAGGGAAAATATCATTAAACTATTTACCATCTCATGATAAGTGGTCAAGTTGAGGAGCCCCATTCACCTTCTCCCACATTCTCACAAAGATTTGAGGATAATATATTCTTTACTTCTCAACCTCTTCCTTCTCTTTTAACCCCTTCTCATACTATGACATATTCCTCTCTAATTTACTTTACCTTCATGCCTAGTATCTCTACTAACATGGCTTGTTCTACATCTAGTGGGCCTCTTCTAAGATCCACTCTTCTCAATTCTTCCACTAGTGTATCATTTGCTACCCATGGTAATCATGCCTCTAGTGCCACTTCTTCTCATCACTCTACTAGTACAATTTTTTCCACACAAGAAAATCATGCTATTAGTGCCTCACCAATAATTACTCTCAAGCCACAATAATACCCATAATGGTACCCAAGCCACTACTACCAACTCCAATGCTTCACAAAATGCCAATAACACCACTCAAACCTATCAATTTATCTTACAAAATCTTAATTAAATGAATGCTTTCCAAGCTAATAATGTTAACTAAGTGATGTAAATGTAAAATAATCTTATCCACCTTCAAAATCACCCTCAATAGGTTCTATTGGGAACACATAACCAAAATTCTCCCCCACCTCCTCTTCAGGATTCCCATGGTAATCTTATCCCTCAACCTCCTCTTTTTAACAAACCAATCAAGCACCTTCAAAATGAGCCTCTTACACCTCAAATTTCTAACATTGATATAAGATTTATCACGCCTACCATTAATTATATTGGGTCAACCGATCCTACTCTCCTCTTAAAAACATTTGGAAATCCATACAAAGATTGGGTCAAGTTAAATTCTTTTGCCTTTAACAAGATATTATCAAAAACTCTCTCTAGATATGATTTAAATTTGTACAACCAACTAAAATCTCATTCCATAACTAGTTTGGAAGATTTAGTCAATGCTCTAATTTAAGAGTTTCAAACTAGTGATCTCCCTAGAAATACCTTGGCCTTTTTTATTAATTTTAAGTAACTTGAGATAGAAAATGCACAAGATTTCATCAAACAATGGAAGACCTTGTCTAAAAAATGTGAACACAATATGGTAGATGATAATATTTTTCATATATTTACCAATTCTCTTTATCCCAAGTTGTTATATTAGGTTGAACTCTCCCTCCATGCTCTTTGGAAGAAGCCAAGTGCCAAGATTTCCTCATACATCAATTCAAACCATCCTAACCTTTTATGGGTACTCGTATGTTAATAAAAAATAAAAAAAATCATGCTACTAATGATGGTGTCACTGATTCTTATGATACCATTCGTACTATTTAATGTATTATTCCCAACTAGATTCTAGAACAAGCTTCCACTCGCAACCACATCACTAATCCAAATTTATCTTCAACAAATAACATGAATGATCATAAACCTTTATCCTTAGCAGAATTACAAAAGTGTCTACCAAAGCCTATTTTGTGATAGCTTAATCCCACTCATCCCATAAAATGTCAGGATATGAAACACTGGAAGCACACAATTGATTACCAAACCAAGCAACTTAATATGTGGAAATTAACTAGAATCACTAGTAACTAGAATTCAGAATAACACATGATATGAGAGACAATACACAACTTGTATTAATACTCATATAGAAAAGAATACAATAAATAAGATGCCACTTCTTCTCCACCACCTCTTCAGAGGCTTCCCACACCTCAAGTGAACAATAATTCTCTCCTCAAAGCTCTCTCTCTCTCTCAGGTCCCAACACACAACTCAAACACAAAGTTGGTGTTCACCTCCAGTGCTCCACGCACTCCACAAGTACTCAAGGTAATTCAAGTAGATCTCCCATGAACCTGCAACAACTTACAATTCAACAAACCATACTTATGGAAGGAACTCCCTTGCCTTCCTCTTTGCTCTATCTGAGTACACACCTTTACTCCAAGTAGATCCTCCTTGATTCTGCTCCCTATTGTGTTGCTGTCCTATCTGATCTTGCACACCTGCAAATCAACTTGGTTCTACACACCTGTGAACCTTGACCTTACACACACATACACCTGTAGATCAATGATCTTACTTACCATGCAGATCTCCTATAAAAGGCCATGCTCACCTGATGACCAAGATCATACATACATGAAGAACCCTGCTGATTCTCCAATCCAGCACCCACACACCTGGTACTGTGGCACTAGGAGGAACACACCATAGCTCACCTCACACATAGAAGGAGCTTATAATATTGCTCTCTTACTCTCTAGCACACGTTTCCAATACAACCATGAGTCTATTATATATATCTCATCCAAACAATAATTGGACATCTAACTACAATAATTAGATCCGCAGCTCTCAGTCTATAATTAGCTCTAATCATGCAAACACTTGGTTCATCAACCCACTGCCCATAATATACTCACAGTTAAACCACACAGGTGATCGACGTTGGTCCCTATCTACCTGGAGGTGACCGACGTCGGCTGATCCCTAACCGACGTCGATTGCTTCTCTTCACTATCCTACTGACGTCGGCTGATCAAACCGACGCTGGTTGCTCTGACACTCAGCAACCTTCAGCAACCCCTCCAATGGCCTTTTCCATGTCTGCATCAGTGAAGCTTTTAGCTCCACAACCTAACATAAAATCCTGGTACAATCATTATAAATTTTGTTAGTTTCATGCTAGCTGGGGCCATTCTCATGAGACTTTTAGGCAACTACGTAATTTGGCTATGGATTTCCTTCTTGGTCCCAATTTTGACCATGATTCTATCATTCATAAAAATCAACAAGCCTATGAAATTACCTTCAAATCCCATGAAACACAAACTAAATATAAATCTTTGAACTAGGTTAATGCTCATTTGGATATCTACAAATATCCTCTTCTGAATCACCAAGAAAACAAAGATAAGCCTACTCCTACCAATAATGTTGATAGTCTTATATACCCCAATCCTAAAGATAATGTGGTCAATATGACTAATATGATAGGGATGGTTTCCTTCATTGATCCTCATCCCATCCACACTCCTCAATTATCTCATACTTTTTGTGTTATCTAAGACTCTTCCTCAACTCGCTTAACATAGTTGGGAGAAGAAGACCTTATATCTTTTGATGAACCAATTTAAACACTTATTTTGAATAACACTTCTCATATCATTTCTACAACTCCTATAACCTATGTACCCATCACCATTGATAATCAAACTTCTTCCAATTTATCTACAACCAAACCCACTCAACTGCCCCATCCTCTCAAGACAATCGACAAAATTGTCCTCCAATTAAACCTCCCACATCTTATCAACATAAATTCACATACACTTTGGCTCATCCTTTTGAGGACCTCTTTCAACAATATACATCTATTTCTAATATTCCACTTATGGGTTATTATGAGTGGGATCCTATTACAGAACTTACTAATCTCCCATCTCAAATCCCATTTCTCAAACTTATATAAATATTTTTGCATCATCATAGTTATTTTATGCAACTCTTATTTGAAATGAACATCCCTTGTCCTCCCCTAGTAGGATGTGAATCCACCTTATCTATATTAGAATATATAATTTTAAAATAGTGTAAATATATGTCCATACACATTGATGAAACAATGAACACTTATCTTTCCCTCAAATTCCCCATTGCTTTTATGATCACCGATGAGATTTTGCTTCATGCAGATTATCCTCCCCTTTTTATTAGTGTCCAAATGGGTGATATCCAATTAAATAATACCTTGATTGATGAGGGGTCATAAACTTGTGTTTCCTCTCTTAATTTTATTAAAACCCTTAGATATTTTGAATGTAATCTTAAGTCTACATGAAACACATGCCAAAGATATGACTAAAGGCAAATACCTCCCTTAGGCTGTGTGTGGCTTCCTATCACCATCCCACTTGTCACTATTCAAGTTAAGGTGATGATATTAAGCCTTCCTCTATCTTATAACATTTTTCTTGGTAGGCCATGAAATCATCACATGAGAGTAGTTGCCTCTTTCGCTTGCCAATGTGTCAAATTTCCTAACAATGGAACAATCTATAAGTTTCAAGGTGACACTAACCCTTGGAATTTAGAATAATTATAAGACTGTGGTGTATTCAATATTCCAACCTATAACCTTTGTCAAGCATTCCCTTTCATGAATCTCAATGGCTCAACTTTCTTGTTAACTCCACTCGAGGTTGCAATGGTCACCCTAAAATCATTGGGAATATCCCACCTAACCTCCTAGATTTAGATGATGATGAGCCTAATGAGATCAATATCAAGATCAAAACATTGGATCTCTCACCTCATCTCATTTCCTAGCTTCCACCTTCTTTGAAATTGAATTCCCATCAACTACCTAGTGATGATATACCCATTTTCTTAACTAAGACTTGACACTCCATTCATCATACCACATCAAATGACAAGGTCATCCTCACCTATGCCATTGGTCTTCATACACTTGATCATGAAAATGGATATAACTTAGATGATCCATTCTTATGAGGTCTTGTTTAGGCTTGAAATACTAAAATTATTTATTATCATTCCTCTTTGCTTCAGTATTTTTGTATATCTTCTAGCATTTGATTCTATATGATTTATAATTTTAGAATTTTTCCTCTTGTTCATAGGGTAAAAATGGTGTGCACATCTCCAGTTTCTAAAGACTATCATAAGAGTATGATTATGGATCATGCTATGACTACTTCCTATCACTTTGATATATACCAAGACCCTTCTAGTCAAATTATCCCTGAGATGCTTGCAACTATCTTCTAACCTTCCATGCATCCTACCCCTCCCTCAATTAAGCCTAGTTTAGATCCTATTCCCTCTCCTTCTCTAGCTGAGTCTATTTTTTTTTGATCCTATTGCTTTTTTATTCTAGCCTTGCCCAATCTCTCCACCATCCCCACCTTCCCTTGGTGATGGTTTGCTCCCTTTACCTCAACTTGCTCCTTTGCCTACAAAATAGGCTAATCAGCCATATTATGATATTCATAAAGTTATCAGTCATTGAACTTGAGACTATTCATTATACCAACCTTTCTTGGCTTCCATTTCCACTCCTATTATTAAACCCACAAAGTCTACTAACAAGTGTATCTATTGCTTCTATGACATATATAATCATTCATCCATGCATTATCATAAGCTATAACAATATATTAACACCTTACATCCCACCACTCCTTAGCTCATAGACAAAGCTATACCTCCCCTAAAATTATTACTTGAATATCTTCCCAAATATGGAGAGGTATATTTTTTATGGCACCAATGTGGTACTCATCACATTGATCATTACCACATCCTTCAACAACATCTCAAGGATCACCTCATGACCATTCCTTCACTTACTACCCTTCATACCATAGGTCACCCTTACAAAAATGATCCCCCTTATTCCATTATGGTTCCACCACCTATAGTCCATTCTCCACCTACCGTTTCTCCACTCATGATTCCCTCACTCATGGATCCTCCTTATTTAGTGGCCCCTTTTCCACTAATGACTCCTTCACCTATTGCCCATTCTCCATTTATAACCCATTCATCTCCCATAGAGTCCATTCTCATTCCTTCTCCTGAGCATCCCCTACATGATAATATTCATCAACATGATCCTTCAGGAATTCCTACATATTTTGTTGAGGATATTCGATGTGAAGTATCTTCTCAACTTTCTTTGAAGATTGATGAGACTTTGGCTACAGTCCGAGTTCAAATTCATAGAGACTTATTAAATGTTATGGATAATGTATGTGGATAAATATATTAGTGTTTATGAACACATGCATGGTTTTATTTCATTTCTCTCATCATTTGGATTAGACGTGTGCTCCAAATTTACATCTATCTATCTTATATCATTTGACATTGTGTCAAATTATTATCTATCTTACATGATTTTTGTTTCACACTACATGTTATTTATGATGTCATTTCCTTCTTTATTATCTCTTATGGATTCTTTTTCTTGATTACATACTTCTTCTTCAAGAGTTAATTTTCTATGGTTATCTTTTTCTCTTTCATGATTGTTTGTTATCTTATCTCTATAAACATGGATAATTGTTATTGTGACTTGGTTATATAAATGTTTCTCCCTTTAGTCATTCCTTATTTACTATGTGATTAGTTAGTAAATAATTCATCTCATTATAATATTCCTTTACTGGTCCACCTTGGACATCCCTTTATTCCCCTTATTTCATTTCACAAATGTAACATACACATGGTTGAGACTTGAGATAACATGTTGGATCATGGTTAAGCATAAGTGTTCTAGTCTGTTATCTCTTTGGATTCTTATCTTCTTTTAGCCAAAACCTAAAGTTCATTTGTCTCTATCACTTTATCTCTCATTATTGGTCATTCCAAGTCCATATGGAGGAGGAATCTTAAAATCCATAAAAAGACAAAATCCAAATCATTTAACAAAAGGCAATGATATAAAAGGCAACATTCAAATTTTTCAAAAGTCAAATCACACTAAAAGACATGATTATAAGAACATATATTTTTTCTAATCGATTCTCAAGTTCCAATATTGGACTCATGATAGAGTCGAGGTCTATTAGGGTACAAGAGGCTAGTAGATTAGAAAAGGAGAATAAAAAATCTTTTAGTGCTACTTACTTTCTCATGCAATTACCCAATATTTGTAGTAGACCAATGACTTTGTAAGGGGTCTTGAAGAATGGAGAACAAATTATGGGAAGGCAGGTCCATTTTAATTTTCTTATTTAAAACAACCAACATGAGTTGATATTAGTACCACACTTATTTACCTATACAACTTTGTGCCTATAATGAATGAATATCCTTTGTATATTGATGGCCACTCACTTATTGTCTTTCCATGTCCTTAGTATGCCTCAATTTTCTTAAGGTATTCTAATAAAATGACTATGTTCCCTCTTTCACTCCCTACAATCCTAATATTTCCCATTAAGAACTTTTGTTTTATTCAATGATCACTCCCCTTAGGGAGTCCATCTGTGAGTTGCAGTGTAAGACCTTGGATAAGACTAGGCCTTCCTCATAAATTACCAAATTTTCACATTACCATTCTAAACATTCCATTTTAATATAATTTTAACATTATTTCCATCTCATTGGTGTTCCATTTATGAGTTATAGTGTAATACCATGGACAGGACCTGTCCTTCCTCAAAAAAATTTCCAATACCTAAGTCATAACAAAATTACATGTGTTAAATTTGAGATAAGTAATGATTGATTATGAGTTACACATCATTGACATGATTCCCATCTTGATTTAGAATGTTTTATGCTTACTTTATTAATCTTTCACTTTATCTTCTTATTTTTTGATTGCATGTAAGAATACAACCATTTTTCTTAAGTTTTTCATACTTCCCAACTTGAATTAGTGTGATTAATTTAAGACCATTTGGCCAATTTTGTTACTCTTTTATACTTCCCAACATGATTTATTATGATTGATTGATTGAATTAATTGATTCTACCATTTGTATTTCACATGTATTTAATTTTATTACATTATTTTCATACTTCCTAATGTGATATAGTGTGATTTTACTTGTTTTATTTTGGTTCTAATCTTTTTTATGGTTCAAAAACATTTTTTGTCCCCTTGTTTACCATATTTTGGTTTATTATACTTAGTCATCTTTTGTTATATAAAATTTCTCATCATGAAATAGTGTGAAGTGTATTTGTTTATGATTACTTATATTTTTCCAAGTCCTTTTTTCCTGTTTCTTTTTAACCATGCATTTGTAATACATAATTCCAGAAAATAAAATACTCCACATTTATTTTCTATAACATATACAACAAAAGAAAAGTACATGTGCTAGAAAGAAATATATCCATGCAACAACAACCACAACCAAAATATAACTCATGAGACTAACATCCAACTATCAAAATAATATATCTCTATATATCATGTATTTTTATACAATGGTACAAAACACATCACTCTAGCTCTATGGCTAGGCTCTATCATATCTATCTCATGGCCTAGTTATGCTTCCCATAGATGCCATGAACCATACCCTCTATAAAATACCCTATAATGAGGCTATCCAAAATCTCAACCTTGCTACCTATCCCTGTAGGTTGGCCACCTGGGTTGGTACCTATCCTAGCTTGCCTCAAACTATCCCCTCTACACAATAATGTATAATGAGGCTATCAAAGATCTCATCCTTATTACCTATCCTTGTAGGTTGGCCACTAAGGCCTATACCTATCCCAACTAGATCATGGTAGCCATGTGTATAACTCTCTCCTAACCAGGGGCCTTTCAGGCCTCTACCTATCCTACTCCTACCTCTGCCAGTGGCTAAAATCCATTCCCATGTGTTTGTAGCTACCTCATGGGCTCACCCACCAGTCTAAACCAACCTACCTAAGCTGGGTTAGACAACACCATAGGATCATCCAACATGGTAGGGTTGTATGGTACTAGAATTCCATCCAAAATGTCATGGTGTACTACCATGACTAGGGATCCCCATCTAGTCTCCTCTATCATAAGGTCTATAAAAATTAAAACCTATCTGATCTCCTCTATCATAGGGTCATATATAACTAATATTATATCTCAAAGACAAATTAATACAACATTTATTACCTATCCTAGTATCACCAACCACCATCTCTCCATCAACCCATCCTTTAAGTACCTTGTCCATGGGATGTATCCCTATCAAATAAAAGCCTAGAGTCACTACCCATGCACACTATGAGACTCTCCTCAGTGGTGCCTTTATCAACTAACTTTGCCCTAGGCTAACTATTGGGTCCTCTTGCATGACTACCCTTATTTATGCTTGATCACACTGATGGCATCTCCATTATGTGGTGCCTACTATGGTACCCATTATACCCATGCATCCACATCCATACCCTCTCCTCCTTTGGCTATCAATTATTTTACTTGACTAGTCCTTAGTCTCACATTCTATGGCCTAATCTTCAGTCTTTTGACTAATGCTCCTCTTATTATTTTCCCCCTTGACTCTCTCACATGCCATTCCTAAAATGTGGGCACTAATATTGGATCACTTAGGTGTAAGAGTCCAAACTATCCTGGCAAGTATGTCACTAGATGTGGCTCTACTCACTAGCTGTATTGGCCTGTGATCCACATTCAAGCCAAGCTTGGTGCCATGATCACCCAACTAGACAAAATAGTATCAATATATGTGTATGGATGCCACATGATCTCTCTTCATGTGACTATCTATAATGATGGCATATGGGGCATAGCCCACACTACTTGGTGTTATCTCATCTAACAACCCAAGGTAACCTATCATCAATCATATGGGGTAACCCAACTAGTTGATACATCAAAAACCTCTCATATATCCATGAATTTAATAATACCACTAGTCCCATGATATTTTACCATCTAAACAACATCCCATACATATCATACATGAGCTAGTCCTAGATGATAGAACCAAAGTCATAGATTGACCCTTGATCCAAAATAGGCTAGCATAAGGCTATCACAAATAATAGTACCTTATAATTAGAATTATGACATAACACTCATGTTTTCATAAGTTCAATCATAGCCTTTTGGATATCTAGAATCTATGTAATATATACATCAAATAAGATAACCCTAAAACCTAGGTATATACTATCTGAGCACATTTCCCACTTGTTTAGTTCTTGTCTCTCCTCTAGATCATTTGGTGTCTCTATGATCACTAGTGTCCCTCATATAGATAGTCCAAGTAATGCATGGACATCCTATAGTGTGATACCTACCTTTATGGTATCCCCATCCACCACCCATCAAAATGTGTTGGTCAATCATTCCTTTACTCTAAGGAACATGATAGTGTGATCAATAATCAATGGGATACATCTCATCTCCATGATACCTCCTAGGCCCAATGCAACCAATATCAATCTATCCACATCTATCAAATACTCTAACAAATCAAGTAACCATGAGGCATAGATCAATTGCCAAAATTTTTAGCACCTCTAAAAAATATCAAACAACAAAGGATGAATTAGATCTCCATATCATTCACAATAAAAATACATTCTTAAAAATTTCACAATAAATAAATGGTTTGATTTAGTTTCTTTTTTTTAATCAAATTAACCTATTAAAAACCTATCCTTTATTAGGGATACTAGATTAGCCCTATTATAATTTCAACTGAATCAACCTTTATAGTACTAAGTCAGCCCCTATCTAGCTTAATAGTACTAATTTTTCCCCTTTCATCATCTATATTACTAAGTCAACTACTAAAAAATAAACTAAGTTGGACCACTAGTACTAAGGCATCCCTTTCACTTTACCAAGTTGACCACTTACTACCAAGTCAGCCTACTAGTTTTTCTTATCTTTTATAAACTAAGTTGACTTGGTCGACCTTGTTCATTTCTTGTGATGAATTTTTAACCAATTTCCATACATGCCTTGGGAATTTATTGGTTTGACTCCTTCCTACCTAATACCTTGTTTAACCCCTAATGTCCTTAAAAATTTCCTAGGGTTCACTCTGGTGTCTAGATTTTGCCTAACAGTCAATTTTTTATAAATCATTCAATTTCAAATAAAAATACTCAAAAATTTGAAATTATCAGTTACTTACTTGTGCTACACTCATTATGGCCACTATGCATCCTCCCCATCTCAACTATCATCTCCTCACCATTCTAGTTCTCTAGGTTCTCACTATGTCTATTAGAGTTCTCTTTTTCTCAGAATAGTAAATAATACCCAATGAATTCTTTTTCACCCTATTTATATTTACTATTCTAAAATTATTTACCCTTAAAATATTTACCATCATATTTATTATTTTATTCATATCTTTGTCTCTACTAATTCTTTTTCCAAACCATAAAATGTTCAGGAATCTTGATTTCATAGACAATATTTTAAACTATTATACGTACAAGTTGAATTTTTTTCATTTTTTCACTAATCTCTATAGGTTCATCTAATGTTCCTCACATTTGGATACCTTCACATTTTTCAAATCTCCTTCTTTATCTATAACACTAAGTTAATTAAAGGTAGGTGTTCTTCAATTTTATCCTTTCATTTATCTTATTTTCTCCTTACTGCACTTTATTCAGCTTTGGTGTTATGTATCACTATGTTCTTTTCTTAAAGCACCATCCCATGTTGTAACTATGTGACATGTGATGAGCTTCAAGTGGGGCATATTTATACACAAAATATTTTCAAAATTTATCAATTATTGATGCTTTTTATCTTGCATGAACCCATCGAGTCTCAATCTCTCTGAGTGCATGCCTTAAGGGGTACACCAAGAAAGGGGTGGGCAAACCATTGGTTCTTCATAGGATTATTTTCCATTTTTTCCACTTTATATCTACATAATTATCTACTAAAACCATTCCTCTAAGATTTTCCTCCTATTTTTCACCCTCCTCTAGTATTTTACCACCTTCATTAGCCCTTACCTAACCTAAACCCCCCTTTTGACAATTTACATTACATAATCAACCACATCAACCTTGTATTCTTATTGATAAAACTTATTAAGGTCTAGGTCAGGCCCTCACTAACCTAGTCCATGAATTATTTTATTTTTATCAGTTACAATACTATGTTGACCTTGTTGGCCTAAACTTTCTAAAGGGTTTAGGGTTAGATCTGACTATATAAACACATTCATTTCTCCATTTTTAAAAGAAGTGAAAAATAAGTAAGATATATTGTGCATCTACTTATCCACCATTCTATAGGAGGAACAAGCTTAAGGTTTCATATTTTGTTTGGAGATGTAGATCTTATATTATGGATAAGTGTTTTAGATGCATTGTTAGGTTGTTTAACCTAGAGCTAATTTATCCTTGTCATCCTTACATACCATAATAACCTCTTATGAAACACCTTGGCTAAGCAAGAGATTGAGATTTGATGGGTACATCTTCAAAGGTGAGTATTCCTAACTTTGATAATCCTTTGTAGGAGTAGATAGATATGCATTTTAACTTCTCTTCCACACATTAGGATTATGTATACATTGACATGAGTATATGCATTTTATGTGTGCTTACTTTTCATGTTTATTACCCCCACTTTGTGCCACAAGCTTTGGTGAGCACTATATTATATTTTTATTTACCTGTTATTAGTTTAGTGAATATGAAAACATAAGACCTGTTAGGGTTATTGTATAGTTTTTATTGACTAGAGGCTTTAGAACCCTCCCTAGTGAAGTTATTGTGGCAAGAAATCCCTTGGCTAGGTCTAGAGGATCTATATTGGTCATGAAATTGATTATATAATGTATCCCTAATAGGAAGTGTAAGTATGATTTATTTTATTTAAGCTATGATTTATTTTTATATCTATTACATTTCCCATTACATACAAAAGTATCTTCTTTTTACCATTTCTCTCTCTAATTAGGCCTAAGTAGGCCTAGAAATAGAGATTTGGCCCAAATAGCCACCCACATGTTTGAAACATCCAATAAGTTTTTGATTCAATTTATCCATTATAATAAAATCCTCCAAAACAAATTTATGATTATATAACCTTATGAAAGTAGGCAAACCAAGAAATGGCCAAAAAACAAGCCCTTGCTTAAGCCTATTTTGGACTGCCCTAAAAAATCAAGTTCTTTTGAGCACTTTTAGGTCATATTTTTGGTTTTTTGTACTTTTAAAGGTTAAATACATCCCAAGTAACCTATTCCAATGGTTTTAATCCTTATACACACTTCAACACCACCTTTTTGCCTCAAAATATTCTAAAAGTATAATTTTTAAAGAGTCTATATAATTAAAAGTACAAAAAAAAATCATGGTGATATTAATTTTGGAGTTATAAATATTTTTAAAGTGTTTTTAATGGTAATATATTCCATCTCATGTGATTTGGAGATCAATTTCTTCAAACTAGTTAAAATTGGTTTTTTTGGCAGCTTGTGAGTGGCTCAACTTCTTAGTGATAGTTCATAAATTATATGGACTTAACCAAAAAAAAATTCCAAAATTTTAATCTAAAAAGGTACCCTAAAACATATAAATATATTATGGTCCCATGTAAATTATCAATAATTTTATGAGCTTAATAAAGTACCTCCTCGACTAGGCAGACTGCATTCTATGAGGTTAAGGAGAGAGAATGAACTTGTTCTAGCATTTTGGAGTTTATTTTTGGGTTTAAAGACCTTAAATAGGTCTTAAATATTGATTTTTACCTACTCAAATTATAATCATTATCATCATCATTTCTACCTTCAATATCCCCTGCAACCTCTCTCCATCATGCCTAGGGTTTATATGTATATTAGTGTTCATGATCCTAAGACTGTATTTTCTCCTTTCCTTCTCTATTAGAGGGATTGAAAACTCCATTAAATGTTACATTAATATATATATCACCTTCCTTGAGTTATAAATTCTCTCAAAATTATCATATTCTATTCAAGACACACAACAACCATCCAAAACATGAGCAAGCCTGTACATGGCATGTTGAATGTAGGTAATATTAAGATGTTTAGGCTAAATTTTTTGTAATGGAAATATTTAAAAATAATTATTGAATTTTTTTTATATAATTAAAACATATAACTCATCCAAACTCACCTATAAATTGGCCAACCACCTAAGAATACATAACTTTATTCACACCTCATACCACATGCCTGTAAATGAGAGCCTGGACCTGTTTGATGTAATCTAACCTTTTGAGCCAATGATGGCATGAATTATTCACACACACACACACACACACACACACACACACACACACACACACACACACACACACACACACACACACACACACACACACACACACACACACACACACACACACACACACACACACACACACACACACACACACACACACACACACATTATCATATTAAATAAAATTTAAATCAATTAGTGATTTCAAGACATGAACAATATCTCATATTACCTTCAAGTATCAAAATATGTATTTGATGTGCTATACTATTACTCATTAGTCTTATGATCTATTAGTGAAACTTCAAGGTGATCTTGAGAAACTAATCATTTTTCATAAATTTTAAGATGTAATATACTTATATGAAATACATATAAGCATATTCATACTTGAATTAATATATAATACACATGCCACTATTAATAAGGTTGTCTTCTTAGCTTGAATGGCTGTAGGTGCAATCTAGGTGTAAGGATGACATTTTAGAGACCTAGGGATCCTTCAAAAATCTATTAAATACTTAAAAATCCCTATTTATAGCATTAAGATCCTGGTGTTCCTTTTGAGAACTCTCAATCTCTCCAAGACCTCATCCTTTAAACCAAATAAACACTTTTCCCTTTAAGACCATATAGGCATGTAGATAGTCATACCTTTGCTTGTATTTGGATATTGAACCCCTTCAATATGCTTTAACAATGTTGAAGTGATCCTTGAGGAATGTTGGAGAGCTATTTCATGGCATATTTATACTTAATTTTTATTTCCATGATAATTATTTGTACCTATATGCTCAAGTTTTGATTTATTGACCATAATATACCCTTGAGGGTTTTAAGCATGTAAGTCTCTCCAACCTTACAACTAAGTTTTCCATTTTTATCTTAAATAAAACTAAGATAGCTTGAAAGTGAATATTATTAATCATGAGATCTTAAATCATTATTATTTTGACCCAAACCATTACTCTCATTCCACATATAAAATTTTGAAATTTTCTCAAGCAAACATAACTATGGGGCCAAGAGACTCTTGGTTGTAGGTGTCTAGGATTGATCACTCTCTTACTTTGGTTTATTATGAAAGTTATAAATTGAATTTATAGACCTTAAAATAAAATATCATTCTAACCCTTACTATGTCTTAATGCTAACTGTATGACTACAAGTAAACATTTGTGTGTGTTTCTTAATGTGTAAGATGCTCTTTTCCATAATAATGAATGAGTTTAAAAACTTCATTTTTTTTTTATGAATGCATCTTATATTTTTAGAGCTATTTTGGGTTTATTTTCACCTCAAACAACATTTTTATTTAAAAACTCATACATACAGGCCTGTACATCTATATGGTTTAAAGTGACTGATTACCTCCAAAAATATTCTCACAAGGTCTTTTTAGACTTATATGACTTCAAATGGTTTTTTAAACCTTAATATTTCTCTTGAATCTCTAACTCTATTATTTTATATTGATCCTTCCTCTTAAGATTGAACTTGACCTACAGGAGTTTCATCACTAAGTGACTGTAAGTGTTAGTGCTCAAGATGAACATGATATGCCTATGAACATTAAATTTTATATTATTAAGGTCTTAAAGACCCTAAATACTTTGTTTAATCATATACTAACTAAAACACTAAAATAAATTTACACACCTATCCCATGTTCTTAACATGCCTAATTGAGTCAGTATTGCTCATAATACAACTATATGTGATGACTTAGGTGTCAAGGTTACGTTTGTCTTCTATCATTCTCATGGATAGTTACCTATACCTTCATCACAAGTTTTTATTTTATATTTTATTGATATTATCACCATTTAAATTTGAGTTATATCCTTTAATTTATCTATAGACTATCCAAAACCTCCAAACCAAATAAACATCCTATCTAACAAGACCATACATGCCTGATTATCAGTCAATAGTCGTATGACTATAGATATAGGTTATAATCACTTAGAAAACTTTTTGATGTTTCCTAAGATAATATTAAATTATTCCATCAACCTATTATCCATCCAAATCAAACTTCCACATACCTATTATGTCTTCTCCTTTAAACGTGAGAGTTAATTGAATCTTCAAGTAGGCCTGACTATGTTTTGAGGTTTTCATGACAATATTAGGTATGAAGAACCTATATTTCAAAGATATAGTTTCCTCCTTCATGATTTAAACATATCCATGGTTTTTTAACATTCTATTATATTGATACTTAACCTTTGGACCTCATCTTCAAGCAAGCTTTCTTGTATTTTGCATACTAGGAGACCTACATGTCTACCTTTTCTTCATTTGAGCCTCCTTGATCAAGATTTTTGGAAGAATATTGGTGTTGAATAAAAAATGACACTATATAATTTCCTATTTCATGAGGTTGATACCACCATTGAACACTTTATAATACAAGATCATTACCTTAGTTCACTTATATGCCTCTCAGGCCTATTCACAGTCCTTTGATGAGTCATAAGAACATGACTCCTTCTTTTTCCTCTTTAGGTCCCCAAAATGATTTGAAGAGGTTTGATATTAAATTAAAATTAATTAAACATGTCATATCAAAAACCAATAAACATCTTAGGATCTTTAAATTAATAAAACTTGTTTACTTATGATGATTGATACACTAGAAAGTATACAGGTTGTCTTCATGTTTAGAGCTTATGGATGTTATATGATCATGAAAAACATTTTTGAAGTTTTATATATTTATATGGAATTAAAAAATTATATATCATCTTTAGAAACATTCTCCAATCAGTAAGAACCCTGAAACATCAATAAACAATGACAATTACCTTGCAACATATGTCAAAATAAAGCTTTCTTGACAAATTAGGATCACACATGCTAAATGGATTTTGATAAAATTATTAGATGTTTTAATATAGATTATACATATATTTCAATTTACCTCATGCATTCAAACTATTTTAAACTACTAATTCAAAGAAGAAAACAAGCTTGTGGTGTTTTTAGGTAGTTTTAGACCACATCAAGGTCTTAATGATTGTTCATAAAGGAGAGGGGATGAATATAATGAATAATGAACCAAATATTAATATATATATATATATATATATATATATATATATATAATATATATATATGACCACATACTATATTAAAAATTTAAGGACCCAAATCTCTCTCCTTTTTCCATACTAAGCATTTGAAAATTTCCCTTGTGAGCTTGTGAAGAGGGCAATGAAGGAGAAGAAGGAAGTTTTGAACTTTTAAGACATGTGATAGCTTAAAACTCATTTATATGACATTTATAAGACAAAAATACACCTTTAAGCCATTTTCACTTGGAAGTGGGATCCTCAAGTTTGTATAAACCCATAAAACTACCTTTTTGAGCAAAAATCGAGCTACTCTAACGTGTAAACCATTATTATAACTTCCTTATGACATTAGTACAATTAAAACTCATTTTAAAGCTTTTATAAGTTTAATGTCATGTGTATTCCATCTTAACAATCTTAGAATCCATTAAGAACATTCCAAGTACAAATAAAGATAATGTAAAAGAGATGATCTCATATAAAGAAATTATATCAGTCCAAGATCTTTTATGAACTCAAATGACCCCTTCACCATCTAATTCAATGTTCCATGAAAAAATAATGCCTTGATAATTCTTAGTTTAGTCACAATACAAACCTAGATTTCTCCAAAAACCTTAAACTTTGCTAAAATACCTTAATTTCATCAAACAAGATTAGCAAGCTTCAAAACAAGTGATCAAGTGAAAGGAATGGTTTTGAAGGACTATGTACCATATTGACACATCATGACATACCCATAGAGCCCAAAATATTGAATTTGAAGGAATTATAAATATTAGCATAGATATTACCTTAAACAATGCTAACAAGACTAATAAATCATCACTTGAAGATTACCAAAGGCATGAAAAATATATAAACAAGGTTGTAAAAATATGAAAAACAAAGTTTCAAATTAAAGGGGTGACAATTTGACCTATGAGGTCAAACTTGTCAATAGCAAGTTAAGCCCTAGCCATGGGAAAAAGGCAATAAAGAATAAAATAGGGAATAAGTCATATGAACATATTATACATGACATGAAATCATTACGAAGGAATCAAAGGTTTTATTAATAAATGGCTTGACCTGGTGGGGGTATAAACCTAATATTAAAGGTTTTCAATGTTTTAATTTAGCCAACCACCTACCCACCCACTCACACACACACATTATAAAAATAAGGTTAATAAGCCCTAATTTTGGGAAATATTGGTAGTAATTAAGGTATGAAATTATAGGAAAGCTATCATTTGGAGCACATCTAAAGGTTTTCAAACCCTAGGTCAAACCCATCCCCCAAAAGGAAATCATGATTATATATATATATATATATATATATATATATATATATATATATGTATGTATGTATGTATGTATGTATGTATATATGTATGTATGTATGTATGTATATAATAAATTAAACTATGGGATAAGGTTTTAATGGGATTGAATCCTTGCACCTACTGGTAAGCAAGCTCATGCCAAAAAGGAGAGAAAAAATGTGAGGATGAAGGGGTTGAAAACATGATTTTATAGTTATGTAAATTCCATCATTAAGTTATTGATTGTGTGGATTACATGAATATAGGGCATGTTTACTTCGAATTTCCCAAGAAGAATTTGTAAATTGAAAGCATAAGTTGAATGGGAGTTATGTGCAACTCAGGCATCAATATCTCATCATTTTACTTTTTGTAGACTTGGTCCTAATTGACAAGCATGCCAAGTTGAATAGACCTTATGTATATCTTTCAAACCCTAGATAAAAAAGGTAATAGTTTTTATAAGTGTTAAACTTCTATTTTGATTACATTTATCTAAAGTTGTAACCTCTATAATAGTGGAAACCTTAACATTCAATTTGGTGATTTATATATATGTATGTGTGTGAGTGTTGAGGGAAGATTTTAGGGCATACAATTGGATGATGTGGGCTAGGGTTAGAGGTATATTTATTTCCATCACAACTTATATTATAGACATGCCATTTCTTTCTTTCTAATTATAATTATTCAGGAATTGATTCATATTGATTTTCTTCCTCTTAAAACCTATTTTGGACTTTGGTAATGGTTTTTCAATTGATAGAACATTGTTTTGCACATGCATGTATAAATTATGATAAAAATTTACTAATATATACATATAAGTTTATATACATGCTAATATGTATGAATTTTTATAAGGCTTTGAATAGACCTGGTTTGGTTTTTGTGATTAGATAATAATTTTATTATTGTTGTGTTATGACCTCTAGTTTGGCTACCGATTGCAAAAATTATGGCAATGTATTTCATTGATACATGGAATGATTGTATTTATGGAAAAATACTTTGGTTACTTATTATAAAACATCATTTATGAAATGTATTCTACCTTATCTATGATGGTTTTGCTTATGATGATTGCAAAGAAGGAATTTAATGCTCTACTATGTTTTAATATAAGTAATGGAATGTCATGTTAATATTGTGATGACCCCTTATTTAAGATAAATGGATATTGAATGAATTTTATATTTATATAATAATGAAAAAATATTTTTATTGTGAAAATGTGATGTATATCTTGAAGGAAATAATGACACTATAGAAACTTGACTACAAGTATGACTTGTCTGATGTAAACTATTATTATATAGGGTATAAACCTAAAAAGTAGGTACATAGTTGAGTAGGATAGTTTCAATAATATGATTTATGATTTAATAAATTAAGGATTTTTTAATCATTCTAAATATTTATACCATTTATTTTTAGTATTTAACATTGTCAATGGATCTCTTTAAAGTTTTACTAATATTTTTGGATTTCTAGTTTTGTAGTCCCTGATTTAGGTTTTTGTAATAGTGTATATGGACTTATTAGGTACAATGAATTATGTCTTAGTATATATACACACTTATATGATTATACATGTTTAAAATAAAGGATTTATATTATTATTAACACAACTTTGGTATAGAATAATTTTGTTTTGTGCTTAGTTGTTTGTGATATCATTAATGTGCTCTTAAGTTACTATATAAGGAACTTCTTGGAGATAATTCTCCACTTTGAATTTGGAATGATCTATGGTTTCTTGAACTATAAATTGAGTGATAATAATGTGAGTTAAAAATAATTTAAATCATGATCATTTATTATGCAGTTAGAAATCTTATATGGTAGGCCATGGTTCTGAGTTACCACTTCCCCTTAGAACATGGGATTAACCTATGTAATGACCTAATCATATTGTTCCTTTATATTTACTGCAATCACTAGTTTTTTTTTACTGATATCTTTTCCCATGATTTTATTTATGCAATTCATGTTTTTAAATAATTGGAGATGCTATTTTATAAGATAATCTACCATGTATAATCAAACTAGTGTGGTTGCAAAATTGAAATCTAGTAGTTGGATATGGATTAGTAGAGTATCTCCTTAATAATTATTTATATAAGTAGGATTATATTTTGAAAGATTCTTACATGAAATTGTGTTATATAGTAATTTAATTACTAAATGCCTTATATAGACTCTTACATTATGAAATTAATAAGTGTTAACTTAGTACATGAATACACAATGGCTAGTTTTATTAATTATAAGTGGAATTTAGTGGCTATGGTAGGTTTAAGTTGTGAGATTGAAAGAATAATAACTCTTAAAAGTGTTAGATGTTGTTACCTTAAACCCATATTCCATTTCTAAAATATTATGAAATTTAAAGGTTGAAAATTTTCCTATACTAGGGGTCTATTTGAAAAAACACTCAAACAAGGTAATAGAGTGTTTTATCATAGGTTGTTCACCCTATTTACCCAAATGATAGTCTGAGGTAATGAAATTAACTCATTATATGGAAGAAATAGAATTAATATTCACTTGAATTTACATGATACTCTAAGATATAGTATCACTATCATTTTTTATAAAATTTGAAGTTGAAATTATGTTAAGTTGGGTATAAAGAACATGAAAATCTTGTGTACCCTTATTCTTTGCATAAAGACTTAAAGTTTTAAATTGTGTTGTATTTTGATATAGGGAAAACATATTAAGGAGTTTTGTCCTACATTTAAGATTTTTTAGATAGTTCTAGAATCTATTTAAAAGGAACTAGACTAAAGAGTTATGAAACCTTCCTTTTAAAATATAATCCTATTGACCTTGTATTATATTTCCTTGCATTTACACATAGTTGTGGATCTATCTTAAACTAATAAATAGTAGATTATATATATATATATATATATATATATATATATATATATATATATATATATATATATATATATATGTGTGTGTGTGTGTATATATATATATATATATATATATATATATATATATATATTATTACTATTAGAATGATGATTGACTATTATGAACTGATCATTACTTACCTTAAATGATAGAATTATAATATGGTATATGGTTCATATGGTATCACATTAATAAATATTTAATATCTTATGTTATAGTCCATGCTCTATATTAATAAGAGATATAACATGATCATTACTATTGTGGAATGATAATTTTCCAATTATATTAACAAAAGAAACATGGATAGAGGATCTTATTCTAAAGCATCTAAAGCATAGGTAATTACATGTCTGGTTAAACCCCTTTATCCATTGTATTAATTAATATTTAGATCTTCAATTTTAAAACTAAAGTTGATTTTGGCTTAATGCAAAACCCTAGATCTTATTAATAACTTAGGCACAAGGATAAAGATATGAGTGTTTCTTGAATCATTTATAACAATTTTATATTATACTATCTTATTCTATGGTATATGCTGAAAATACATATTCTATTCAATATGTTATTATTCTAGTATTTGTATGGATAAAATATGTATTACTGGGTAAGGTGTGAACAAAGATCTCATGTAATCATAACCTACACATATGATCTAAGATAGGATGGAAAGAAAGACTTATATAATTTAGTTTCCTAAGAGGCATTAATGCCTTAGTAGTGAATAGAAAAGTAGTTTACTGCATGATACCTCTGTTATAATCATGAGAACCACACTTAATCATGGTATAAAGTTTTTTTTTGGGAATCAAGACCAACCAAATATTATAAACTAGAGGGAATGGTTAATAACTTAATAGTATGAATCCTAAGTTCTTGCTTGTTGTTACCATGTATATATTAGAGTGAACATGTTCTATGGTAAGTGACCAAAAAATTCTTATTATCCTCAGTAAGCAGTTGAATTTAGGTGCACTAGATAATACAAAAAATCCCTACCAAGGATTAACTGTAGGAAATATTACATCCTTTATGAACAAATTATTGATATTATGCTTGAATCTAACAGCTTATTACTTGTAAGGAATCTATCACACAAGGTGTTATATTCATGTTTTTCTATTTAGATGATAATTAGGAAAATAACAATATAAATCCATCAACAAGAATTTATACAAAGGTAGGGGTCATCAAAGTTAGCAAGACAATTCTTAGGTTTGTATGAATGGTAATGGTAAAAAATATCTTTTACTAATACTTAGCCCTAGGATGCCTTTATCATAATTACACTCTAATCACTTTAGTAATATTGTGATTAGTGGTTTGTTTATCTTTCAAAGGAGGTTCACATATTTTTTGCTCATTAAGATAGAAGGTTATCATAAATAACAAGTCTTAGCTTGTGAGTAACATATTTCAATCAATACTTCTATGATATGTTAGTTACTATTCTCAAAATAAGCACAACCTTATGTGATCAAACAAAATTAATATATATCTAGCTTAATAAGGAAAATGCTAAAAACCTTAAGAAACTTTTAGAGGTCATTAACTAAATAAGATTGACTATAATCAATATGATAATTTTACTCATGAGGGTATCAATATTGGAATAATGAATTATGCTATTATAAGATAATATTATGAACCCATAAACCACTAGTAATAAATTCAAAATGTGATCTCCAAGAAAATAGGATGGTTCAAGAATATTTTCCATGATAAATACCAATTTGTCATGAGATTTTAGTAAAGATTGACAAAGAAACTTGCCTCGATAATATTGTTGTGATTGACTAAGGTATAAGGGTGATAATAGTTTTTTTACTATATGAATTTGATGAAGTGGTAAGGTGACTTCATGCCAAGTCACTAATAAAGAAAAAAAATGAGGGTGTTTTTAGAGGTGGATTTGACATATACACTTGATATTTTTCACTTTGTCACTTTACTAATGATTTCTCTTGCAAGGGATTTTTATCACATCAATCTCATGGAGTGCATGTCCTAAGGAGTGCATCGATAATGAGGTGGGATTGGTTCATGGTACTTTATAAGAGATGTTTGCATATTATTATATAATATCTTCATTACTATCAATCTAATGTCCTCTGAGTCTCTTTTTGTCTTACCTCCCCATCTAATTTTTGTTTAGATTTGTTATCCACTCTATAGTCCTAATGTATCAACCATGATGATATAGTCTATTCCCCACATATCTTTCCCTATATTGTATTGGTCTGGTTGATATAGTTATGATTCTTGTCCTTATAATTTGTACTGTATCAACCTAGTTGATAAGTTATGTGTCAGTGTATATCATTCCTAAATGTATTAACATGATTGATATTATTGACTTAGAGTTCAAGGTTAATTATAGTTTTGGAGTCATATATATGGGTCGTATTATCATTATCAAAGATATAACACACTCATATGCTCTACTTGTACTTTCATTTATGCTCTTAAGTAGTAAAAGAAGGAGTTAGAGGTTAAAGTCTTATTATTGGAGGTCTAGTCTTGTTGAAATGTCTTTGAAGCTCAATAGGAGGAGTCTTGCTGAGAAGATGTCCTAACATTTGGAGTCAAAAACTAAGGATATTTAGGTCTTATTATTTCAATTTGATGTATCTATCTTATAACATATGTTTCAAAGTGTTACTTGAGTAAAAGGGTGAGATTGATGCACTAACAAGTCACCCCAAAGGTAAGTATCTTTATCCCTATTATATTTAATTTTTTTACTTAGTAAATAGATATTATTTGATTATTGTTATAGTGGATGAATATTTTTTATCCTTTATTATGATCCTTCTTATACCAAATATGTTGGTATAACTATAGGTTTGCTTAGGATTTCCATTATCACCTTAGGTTACATAGACCCCCATTTGATTGACCATTTCACTAATTTATTATTATTTTAGTATGTTACCAATATCTTGGATCTAGGTTACCCTTTTTAATTATTTATTTTCATGTGTTATATTTATTATAACCTTCATATAACCCTTAATTACCATTTATATATCTCTAATTTACCTTGGGATCTAGTTAAAATAATACCCTGTATCTTATGCATAGGCTTTGAAACCCTATACCTTAAACATAGATTTTGGATTACCCTATACTATATCTAAGACTCCATTTAGTGACATAATTGACCATATAATTATACATAAGATATATTATTATGACCTTTGTTTTTATCCTAATCTATAGAGAGTAAGAGGATTGTTATTGGTCATCATAGCCCATGCATACAGAGGTAAAATTCATTAAGGACTATATGGAATAAATAAATTTAAGGTTATATTTGTATATAAAACTAAGTATTACAAGTTATATACTCAATAAAATCTCATTATATATATATGTATTACTATTTTATCTATTTATTATGAGTGTGATATGATTTATTTATGCTTGGTATGCTTAACTTGTTATTTTTCTATGTTATTACAATTGGTTCCATGATCTATATCATGTATGTTATTTTGTGTTTATTGATATATTATTTTGCTACAATTCCATGATCTATACTATGAATCTATTTCAACATATTATAGTTGTTCTTCATTTATTATATATTTCATAACAGGGTCATAATAATCCCATGCTTATATTAATTACACATTGCTTACATTTATGCATACTATTATTTTTTCCATCATTATTTATATCTTTTCCACAATGGGGCATACTAATGTGTGTTCATTCATTACTTATATCTTAATGTGCGCCCTCACTTCTTACCCCTTATCAATTCAGGGTCATCTTGTTGTTAATTTTTCTTATATATATTAGACCCATAGTGGTAGTACTCACTTGAGTTATATATAATATGATTTAATGATTATACCTTTATCTAATTGTACTAAGAAATGTGATAAATTCACTTTAAAAAATTACATCAATTATGATTTATATTTTTTACACATGGTCTATGTAATAAATTTATTTTGAGATGCATGATATTCAAGTTATCTCAAACTTTAAAAGGGGTTATATGATCCTCTTATTATATATTTAGATACATGATTCATCACTCCAGATAGTTACAAGACATTTTATCCCACATATTTGGAGGTGATCATTAAAAATTATTCTATTTTTACATAGAGGTCATCCACATGACACATTACACTTATTAAACTATGAGGCACATAATATAAATTCATAAGGTACATTTTTTACACCTTATATTTATAAGACACCTTCCACACATTTAGGGAGTCTATAGAGTTGGTGGCATAGTTCACATACCACAAGGTGTATTCATTCTTAATATTTTATTTTACATAATTATTTCATTGGTTACTTTATTATTTATTTATTTAGACATTGATCTACTTGAAAATTTTCACCATATTTACACACACAAGACACAAAAACATTGATGCTTACTCTAGGACACTCAATGGACATTAAGAGATTCATGTAGATAGTGAGGACATAGAGTTTTCAATAATTTTTAGGTCTTAAGAGTTGGATTTTGTGATCACATAACCTCTCTCCTCTTTTTTAATTTTAGTGAATTATCATATACAATATGAATTTAAGCAAAACTTATATGTTTTGACCATAACTTTTTATTCAAACCTTCAAGGTAGAATTGTTTATTTTAGTTTTATATGTACACACGTGTATTAAATTAAATCATAATGTAGATAACTTTTTTTTGATAAAATACTATTTTTTTTTATTAAGGGTAAAGAGGAGTTTTTTTGAAAGGGAATCTAACCTTGAATACAAAATCTATAGTCCAAGCCAAAAGAATCAAAATAAATGAGAAAGGACTACAAAAAAATACAAAAGTAGAACAAAGGTTAGTTCATAGTGAACTCATAACAACATCACAACTAGGACAAAAAAAACCCACAACAAACTGGAAATATAAAAAATCAAAATCTTATGAATCTTAGCCTCTAAGGATAATATTCCAAGGGATCAACATTTATTTCAGAGTTTATTCCATGGTGATAATCTCTTGATCTTTTCTATTTTGAATATATTTGCCTCTTTTGGTCTCCTTGATTAAACATTCATCCTCAGAATTCTTTTTGAGAAGCTGTATAAGAACACCCATAATAATAAGATAATTACTTACCATGGCCTTATTGTGGTCAACCAGATTTTGAATATTATGTTTGAGATTCAAATTTTCCTCTTCTAATTTGTTGATCCTCTCTTTTATCATCCTCATGTGGCTAAAAATATCCTAAAAATCAAGATTTTTAATGGCCATTTATTTGGAACCTACACATTTTATGGACTTTTTGATCTATTGTTGGTCCTTGTTGAACCATCTCATGAAAGCTATGTGGAGATTAAGTTATTCCCAAACTGATTTGAAGCTATTATTCTCTTTATTAGTAGTTATCTCACCTTTAACATCCCCAATATTTATTTTATTTTTGTCATGCCCCTTCTCCCTATTACTATTGTGAAATTTCTTAGCCTTTATAAGATAAAGACCCTCTATAGCCACTTCAATACCATTATTAGAAGTCCTCATGTGAAAATAATCTAAGCTGGGCTCAAGATTTCTCTAAGATCTCTAAATCTATTTGGAGGGGAGGGTATTTGGAGATTAGGTGTTCATAAAATACTATTTATTTGCTATGGTATTAGTATGTTTTTATGCACATGGATCATTGGTTAAATTAGCATGTTTTCCCTTGTATTGGGACATATTCAAATTTATTAATTTGTGTTGTCCTTAAAAAATTAATTTAATTTCATTTTAGATCTATAATAATATGACCTTTCAATTTGTTGTGTTTTATAACCTATAAATACATAATTTTTTTCTTTGGCATGACTTATGATGATCCTTGAAGGTCAAAAAGACTATTTTAGTGTTTCATGTTAGCCTACTAAGATCAACATATAATTTCAAAGAATTATTTTAGTGTTTTAGGTTAGCCTACCAAGATTGACCTATCAAAATTGAGCCATTTGATTTCAATTATGACCAAGATTAATTGTATGATCTTTGTCACTTATACTTTATGGGTTCTGATGATGTCACCAATTACTCTATTTTGTAGCCTCATCCATACCTAGTATATATCTTTTTCTATGTAAATCCCCATAACCATCCATGACTCATATAAATGAATGAATAAATTTATCATTTTGTGTGTGCATATATATATATATTATGAATTATTGATGTTTTTTCCTTGATTAGATTATACTTATGTAACTTTATTTAAGAAGCATTTGAAGGATAATGTAAAGTTGTAGGATCTTTTTTGGGAACAACACTTATAAGCTACCTTTAGCCACTGGAGGTTGCTCGCAACAACTATAGGCTCCACCTTCAAGCTACTTATAGCCACTATAGGTTTCCCATGACAATTGTAGGCTTCACCTAAGGTTAGTCATGATAACTATAGGCTTCACCTATAGGTTTCTCATAGACACTATAGAGTGCCCATAGAATTTGTAGGCTTCACCTATAGGTTACCCACAACCACTATATAAAATATAGCTATTGTTGTGATCAGATCTTAAGGACACATCCAGCTATCTTGGGAATCAAATGGATGATTAGAAAGGACCATATCTATTGTACAAACTCCCTATATGCAACAAAATTTAGATGTGTTATCAAAGATGAGAAAGATAAGGACAATGGAGAGGAGACAAAAAGAAAAAAAATAAAATAATATACCTTATCCTTAGCCTAGTCAAGCCTAAAACAAGTAACTTTGATTACTAACCACTTAAAGGTTGACTAGGGTAGTTTCTAAAGTATTTATATTTTTCCTAGTTTGGTGTCTTTGGTTAGAAGTTAATAAACTACCTTTTGTATTTGATGGCAGAACCTAGATCAGATTAGGAGTTAGTGAGTTGAAATTGAAGATTGGATAGTTAATAGAAATATAGAAGTCATTGAATTGTAATCATCTATAGTAATATTTAATTGCTATAGATTTGAGTAATGAGAAATTTGATTCTATAAGAAACTTTTAAAAATCTCTTAGAGAAGGATTGTAACTCAATTCTGAATGAGGAAGGGCCCCCTCAGAAGGAGTTGTAGTTAAGATCCTCACCCTCTTTAGTTAAGAGTGTGTAAGTAGATTTTATTATTAATCTATTTATATAAAGTATGATGCATGTGTGATTTATAAGTGTGAATTATTTATATATTTCTATTATAATATTTTCATAGTATAACTATCTGATGAATTCAACATAAGTTCATTATACTATAACTAGTAAAGTAAGCTAATTTATGAATCAAAAACTCATATATAGTGCTGACATCCTTGAAAAACATATACACCTTGGGTTGATAATTAATGTTAATTATTAGGGCCCCTTTTTGGTAAGACTTGGTCCCACACTAGCTAAGACACATCCAGAGCATGTAGACCCTTGGAGGAAGTTAAGGACCCCTTTTTTATACCTTGGCACTAACTAAGATTGACTCCCAGAGTACCCATGCTAACTAGTTGATAGTTGAAGAGCATTGCAAGCCTCAAGGCATACCTACCCAATATTACACGTGACTACTCAAGGCTCGAAGAGCATGGAGGTTTAAGTTGTGGAGTAAATAGGCTAAGTACCATGACCAACAACCTAGCATGTACCTAGTTTTCCTATATGGCATAATGGAGTTGACAAGCTCTCACCTACTCATCTTTCAACATGCACCTATCCAATCAGCAAGAGGAGTGTCCAATGCCTATTTAAAGGTGACCTCCAAAAATGGAAGATGATGATGGGTTTTGTAGTAAAGCTCTAGTAAAGTGAAGAGTAATACTAGGAGTAAGATTTTTGAATGCCAAATAGAAAATGTAAGCCATGCTCATTTGTGAGCCTCTAACATTAGTAGAATTAGAATCGATTAGTAAAGGTTATTACTAGTTATTGTAATAAAACAAGATATCAATGAATGAATATAAATTACTATTGCTTTATGATAAATTATTATAAAATAGTTATGGTGTTCTTTCTCTGTATATTCTATTAATGAGCTAGGACTCCACCCTGGTAGTAAGTGGCACATTCACACCACTTAGATCTCTTAACCACCATGAAAATCCTTCATGATAAATGCAACACCAAGTAAGAACCTCAAGATGAATAGACACTCCCTTGTGGACTCCTTGCCTGCATGCACTGATAAGGCTTTGAACCCCCTCTACTCAAATCATGTGCCAAATAATCTTGCAAACCCCTTAAACCCTACATATCCCTTGGTTACAACATGATATAACTAACCCAACACAAATCTGGTCCCTTCACTATCACACTTCAGTTGAGCACATACGGTTCATACTTTATGTGAAAGTAATGCTAGCATGTCAGTGTGTTTAAATTTTATATGTTAGACCTTGCTCCCATTGCACGTAACTCCTTTAAACTTAGAAATACTTAATAAATAGAGTTGCATCCATGACTGAGTATTTTACCTACTTAAGTGACACACTTTAATACAACATTTTGGTTCTATTACTAGGACCTATTGAATTTTATTACTAAGATGTTGTAGTAGAGTGATGCTCCATCTATCACTTAAGAATATTGAGCACTGGCTAGAACAAGTTAAAGACTACTTCATGTAGAAGCATCCCATGTGCCAAGGAAAAAATCCATAAAAATGGGTGCAGACTTATCTATATGACCCATTATATGAAGTGTTCTTCTGGGAGCTACCTGGGCATGTATATAAATGGTTGGCTACATATTTTGATACTAAATGAAAAAATCATAGACAACAGCTCAAGTGGACTTCAAAGCATGTAGAGAGGTTGGAAAGCTTAGATGAGGTGTGGAAGCACACTGTAGATAAGTGGTGAGATAGAAATTTGAATAGATACATATTAGAGTTTGCAGTGTCAACCTTTTCATGCCTAGAAGATGTAGAGTATGATTTTATTTGAGAATTGAGCGGTGCATTCATAAGAGGAATCCAAACTAAGCTAAAGAAGCTCATGGTTAATTATGGGATAGAGACCATAAGGATGGATGGCTAAAATTCCCTATGCATATGGGAAAGTATGAGGGGAAGAAGGGGGAAATGTAAGAAAGGTGCCATAGAAGAGGAAAAATAACTTGATACCCTAGAGCTTCAAAGGCTAAACTATAGTAAGGATAGATGAAGGTTGATGGAAGACCTAGAGCCTAGAAGTACTGAGAGGACTTGTAGTGAGTAGGAAGGGCATGGGGGAAGGATCTTTTGAAAGACCATAACACACTAAGATGGAGGAAGAAACAAGTGGTTATACTCCATAGATAGGTGTGGGATGTAACAAGTTCCTATAAGATGAGGTGCTTAGAGATGTACTAAAGGCACCTACCCCCTTTGAACCTAAAACATAAGTCCATGCACTAGATCCCCCTTGAGAATAAAAGAATGTTAACTAAAACTGTTACCCTAATCGACTATGATTAGACCAATATTTTGGATCAAGGATTTATGATTGAATATGTGATATTGTACAAAGAGCTGAGCAATGGTATGGCTAACCAAGCAAGCACTAGTCTAAGTGCCATAAACACAAGTGCAAATACTTCCATTTAAGGAATGTGAGCTACACCAATTAGGTAATAGCCTATAATAAGTAGTATAGTGCCACTAGTGAGTGGATATATACCATCAAGCTCTATCGCACAACCTCCTCCTTTAGGATTAATGATCAACCCTACTAGTGAGGGTATTGGGGGACCACCCCTTGCATAGACACAAGGAGGTCAAGTACCAAAAAATCCTATAACACTAGCCCAATATATATACTATGATATGACCATGCATCTACCTAAGTATCATGGGGTTGAAAACACCATAGACCTTGTGTTAAAGTGTGAGTTATAGTGGCATGCTTAGAGCATTACTTATCCTGAGTGTAAGGTAACATAGTTTATGATAACCTTATTGGATTGTGCCCATACTTGGTATTATAAGTTTTAGTTTGAACTAGGCTATGGTTAACTATGATTTATTAAAGGAAGTGTTCCTGAAGGAGTTTGACATTCTTGAGTTTTAATAATAAAGCATCATGACACTCTAGGAGATTAGTCAAGGGTTAGTCAAAAGTGTGCACTTGTATGATGCATGGTTCAAGACTCTCCTCTCCAAGATTCCTTATGATATCTACCCATCCCAACATGCACAATGGTTTGTTAGGGGCCTACTAGTGTCATTTTGAAGGGTGTTATCCATGAAGACCTTCACAAAATCCTATGAGGTGCTTGAAGCTATGCTCTGGGCTGAGGTGGTAGGAAGCACTAACACTAGGATTAGTCCCTTCATGGAAGAACAAATTTCATCGATGGCCTCTTAGTTACAAAAGCTTACTACTAGATAGGCACATGACTCTCATAATGGGCCATGGTGCATCAACTACAAGATATAGGAGCATAAAAAAAACAAATTCTCATGTAGGAATGTCTATGTAATACTACCCAACTATGAGGTTTACCATAGAGCACATTACTCCTAAAACTATCCTTTGTTGTAGCATGCTGGTCAAGTAAATACTATAGTTTACTACAAGATGTGTGATTCCTACACACACATGATGGTGGACTATAGAGTCATCAATGAGATGTGACAAAACATGGAAATAGGTGCAAGACAAGCTATGAATTTAGGTGGTAGATAGATAGGTCAAGGGAATGAGAGTTATAAGCAGAACAACATGGGTTATGGAAACTAAAAAGGAGTGTAATGCTAAGGAGGTGGACATGGTGGAGGGATATTTCCACCATGATCTTATTATAAGTGTGGGTTGAAGGAGCATTCACAACATTACTACCCCACACACCCAACATGTGGGTAATATCAAGGCCCACACATAGTAAAACTACTTAGATCTCTACAAGAAGATGATACAAGGTCGACCTGGCAAAGATAGAGGAGCCGCTATGGTATGGCATGAGTCTAAATAAGGAAGATGGGCCCCCAAGATATAATAGAATCCTAAAGGGCCTCTAAAGGTGCATATCATAATGTAGAGTGGGCACACCATTCAGCCACCCACCATGCCAAACTAGGACCTACACTTAGAATATGGTGAGTCAAGCCACACTAAGTGCATAACATAACATGATCCAAAAGCAATGCCATATCCTAATCTTGCATGCTAAAAAGACATCCTATAATAAGTGACGACTATGATACAAGACCTATAGGGTGAAATCCAATTGGATAAATATTTAGATGCACAAACCACCATGATGCACAAAAGGAAAGACTAGTAAGAGGCTAAAGTTGAGGAGTTAATCAAGATCCTATGCCTCCTATAGATGGAAGGGGTACTGCCCCTATTGAAAGACTTGATTTTAAGGCATGTAGAGAAAGCACCAACATGGGAAGCTATCCCCTAGGCAATAGAGATTTTATGACTAGATATGGAGTAAACATGGGAAGTAAGGCATACTCAAAACACTGAGTATGATCAAGAATTACTAATATATGCCACCATCAATGGGTGGTCAATTTGTGAAGTAATGGTCAACACAAGTGCAAATGTCAATATATTGATCAAGAATGCCTAGGAGAAGATGGGAAGGCCACCCTTGAGACCATCTCCACACATGTTGTTCATGGTGAATAAGACCCAAGCACAACCCATAATAATCTTGAAGAGCACCCTAGTAGACAACATGGGTGCCGAGTTCTACGCTGACTTTAAGGTCATATAACTAGCAGAGGAAGACAATTACCTAACACTCTTAGGAAGGCCATGGTACTATGCAAACAATGCTGATATGCACTTTAATAAGTGCTATATGACCTTCAAAAATGGTAAGGAGAGGGTGGTAATACCTCTCTCAAGTGACCAAGGGCCACCTAACATTCAGAGTGTTAACCTTGAGGATGAGGTTAACCACATATATAGCATCATGATATAGGATATTGAGACTCTCAATCCTAGTGAACAAGGGGTGCTCACTTGGGAAGATGGCCAGTCAACCTTAGATATAATGGATGTATCTTGTAAAAATTAGGTTGAAGAAGCCTATGTGGTTACTGGGTACATATGCCACCTAGTGCACAAAGCTAGACCTAGACTATTTGGCACAAGCTTAATAAGAATTACATGATCGCATAAGAAGTTGACTCCTTGCACTAAGAAGATAAGAAAGAGAGTGCTCTAGATCAGTAGGGGAAAGCTCACAACACTTCCTAAGTATGAAGGAAGCTATCCTATTGAAAATTATGTGTAGGATATTAAATCTTTCATCCAAAAAGAAGTTGATTGGTTGGGTGCATTAGTATACACACTAAATAGTACTACAACATGCTAGTGGGCCATGCAAAAACCTAGTTTGCCAACTTGGTGGGATGTGAAGGTAGCTATGTACACTAAATTTGATAGGAGCATCAAGAATCTGGACATACCCCCTTACGGTGGTAACTCTAACCTAATTGTGCACATCTAGCTTTGTGAAGAGACTTGGGTAATTTGTAGAGAAAACATGCAATGAGGCTCATGGGTGCATGCCTTCTATAAAAATTTGAAGACATGGGTGTGAGCCTGGTACATCATGAATGGGATGTATCAATAAATAATAAATTAGGATGCACTTAAGGAGAAGTTTATGCACACTTTCTCCTTCTCTTTATAGAACCTCAAATTAATAGAGCCACTATAAGTCATCTATCGTACTATGTTTGAGGGCACAACTATCTTAGAGGAGCACTTGAAAGAGATGCTTAGAGAAATATGACTGACACTTCCAAGATTTTTTAAATAATGACACTCCATAGTGAATCCAATGAATAAGATGATGAGACCTGGATGGAGCATAATTGGAGGGCTCTAGTAGGTAAACAAAAGCTAGTTCACCTCATTGATGATTGCTCTCTAGATGATGGATATCCAATGCACCTCTGGGTTAAGATGATATAGGGAATGAGGTAGGTGGAAGAATCTCACCAAGAGAGAAATGAACCCTATCATGTACCCCTATAGACCACCCAAGTAGACATCAATTCTAAAATCAAGCCCAAGATGGCCACCATAGGTGCATATTGGTTTGAGGTGGAGATCACACGCACCATCAACCTCCTAAGGGAATTTTAAGATCTATTTCTATGTAGCTATAAGGAAATGAAGGTTACCCACCCATCATTAGGAAATATGAGCATCAAATTGGTAGATGGTACAAGACCAGTTAAGAAGTTCCCATATTAGATGATCCCCACCTCTGTGCTAAGGTGAAAGCAAAGATTGATGGAATGTTGGTCATTGGTGTCATCTACCTAGTGTAAGAATTAGAGTGGGTAATTTTGATGGTCATCAACATTAATAAGGATAAGCACATATGAATCTATGTTGATTATAAGATTTTAAAAGTTGCTTGTGTCAATGACCCTTTCCTAATACCTTTCACTGATGAAGTCTTGGTGGGGTCATAGGTTGTAAAATCTACAGTTTCACTGATTGGTTCTCAGGTTACCATTAGGTGTAGATAAAGGAGGAGAATAGGCCCAAAACCACCTTCATGATTGAATGGGGTTATTTCTCTTACAATGTGATTCCCTTTGAGCTAAAAAATGTGCCATTTATATTCTCTAGAGTGGTGATCACCACTTTCAAGGACTTCATTTACAAGTGCCTCTTAAGTATATCTGGGTGACTGGACCATGTATGGTCTTATACGGGACCACCATGAAAATATACACCTTATGTTTGAAAGGTGTAGATAGCTCTAGATATCATTGAATTTGAAAAAGTGCATCTTCACAACCCTATTTAGCACACTACTTGAGCACATCATCTACAAGGATGAATTGCTCATTAATCTAACAAAGATTGAAATAATCATATAGCTCTAGACCCCTTCCACATAGAAGGATGTTTGTGCCTTCCTAGGTCATTATAGCTACTATAGGAAGTTCATAAGGGGCTACACAAAAATCACTGTGCCTTTAGAGGAGATCTTACACAAGGATGGCCCATTTTACTAGGGTGAGGCACAAGAGGAGGCATTTGACACTTTGAAGCTAAAGTTAGTAAGTACATCAATACTTTAATTTCCCTACTAGATGAATCATTTCATGTCCACATTGATGCATCAAGATCAGACATTATCACCATTTTGGTGAAACTAAGCAAAGGTAACATGGACCACCCCATTTCCTTCACAAGTAGAAAGCTGATGTAGGTTAAGTAGAACTATACCACCACTAAGCATGAAGCATTAATAATGGTTTATGCCCTATAAAATTTTAAATAGTATCTTCTAGTAACCAAGTTCACTTTCTTCACTACTCATGAGGCACTGAAATACCTCATAAACAAACTTGTTTTACATGGATGCATTTGTAGATGGGTTGTCCTCTTCTAGAAGTTTCAAATTTCAATCATGGTTAAACTTGGAAAATAGAGTTTGGGGCCAGACCAATTATCTTGCATCAATTTTGGTGATATGGTAGTGCTGATTAAGGATGATATGATAAATTCACAACTTTACCAAGTTCATCACATTCCTAAAGACTTGGCAGAGATTGTCACTTTCCTAACCTCAAAGCTGGCACCACAAACACTATACTCTAAAGAAAAGTGCTTATTTTTCATGCCTCCCCCTTCCATCTCATTAAGGGAGAGATATATAAGATGAGTAAGGTTGAGGTCTTGCACTAATATATTTTGGAACATGATTAGGACTCTATCCTTTTGGAAGCACATGAAGGGATAGTTAGAGGACATTGTGCCAGAGACGTAACAATGCACAAGATTTTACAATCAAGATTGTGGTGGCCAAGCCTGTTTAATGATGCTAAATAATATATATGGGAATGTTATGTATGCCAACACATTGGAAAGCCAAACCATTGAGATGAGATGCCTCTCATCCCTATTCTATCCTAGGTGCCATTTGAGAAATGGGTCATTGACTTTGTAAGGTCAATCAACCTAGTGGCATAACGCATAAGGGCAAAATATATCCTTGTGATAATTGACTATTTCAATAAGTGCACTGAGGAAATATTGACCAAAAAATACATCACCATAATAACTATGTGATTCATCTAGGAGAACATCATCAACTAATATGGGTGCCCATTAATTCTAACTAGTGATTGGGGAACTCATTTCATCAATGAGATGGTGCACATTCTTTTGATGAAATACATGGTGGTACACCATAAGACCACCTCATATCATCCTTAGGACAATGATACAATTGAGGCCTTTAATAAGATCCTTAGAAAATAACTCACTAAGATATGTGATGTAGGCCATAAGGATTGGAATGATCATGTCTTTGTAGTACTATGGGCCTACCACATGACATACAAGCATCTAACCAATTCCAACTAGTGTTTGGCATGAAAGTGGTTATACCCATAGAGTTTTTAGTACCTTATTTACACATCATGTGAATTAGCCACCTTGATGACCAATAATCTTTGAGTACAAGGTTAGAAGAATTAGAGTGATTGGATGAGATATGTGCTTGGGCCAAGTGGGGTCAACAAATTAAGAAAGTACATCAAAAGAGGTGGTATGATAAGCATATCAAGTGTAAGATGCTAATCAAAGGATACTTAGTCTTGATGTATGAATCCAATTAATTTTAGCACCTAGGTAAGCTATATATTTAATAGATGGGTCCCTATGTGATCCATCACATTTTAGAAATAGGCATATGTAAACTATGCATGTTGGATAATGAGATGCATCAAGGGCAACTGATTGAAGCCCTATCAATAATAGGGTGGTGTTTACACCAAGGATACTCTGACTCTTTGGTCAATATTTGGTTTGAATTATGCTGACCAAAATAAGGTTTGGCATGAGTGAAACCATGTGATTCTTTAATTTATTTGGTTCTTGTTGTATATATAGGAAATATGTGGTGTGATATGGTCATAGACATCCCTATGTTTTACCACTCCACATATAAATCCAATTGGGTGAGTTAAAAACTTATGCCACAAGTACATGAGGCCAAACACCTAATTTGTGGGAATGTGAAGCCTATAAATCAAATACTCATAGAAAAAGAAACATCCATGCAAGAGGTGCATGGTGAAATAGTAAGAGGAACCCTTGATCATGCTAAATCATCATAGGATTGATGAAAGATAAGATGCTTAACTAAGTTAGGTACAAACCTAGATAAGATGACATTCAACAAGGTTGGACATAAGGCAAGGCAAGAATACACTCAAATCCATTGAGTATAAGAGAGGTGAGAAGATTCTACCAATAATAGATAGAGAAGCTCAAATATAAAACTCACATGAAGCCAAAATTATGGGTTTTAAAAAGTCACACCTCTCATGATTCAACACCAATAGATTCAAAGTGACAAAGAAACATAAGGCATCAAGATACAAAGATATGTAACTCAAACCCAAGTAGGTTTGAATAGTATAGGAAGCAATTACCACTAAGACAAGGGTGAAGGCAATAGAAGTAGTCAACATTACGATGATAGAAGCTGAAGTGTTGACTAAGATGTCCTACCAACACATGAATTTCCTACCTAAAGTATTGGTGGGTGAACCCTAACATTCATTTGTGCATGTTTGTCAATTATGAGATTACAACCACCAAACATCAAGTCACTTTTAAGACCTAATGCAATATTGGATGGTGGACATTGGGTATAAGACCCTAGAGGGAGATGTAATTTTTGATGTCTCAAATAGAGATAAATTGAAGGCTTTAAAAATAACTCAAATATATGAGTTACCCTATTTTGTAAATCTAGAGGATCTTGTTTAGTTCCTCCTCTTGCATGTATATGAAGATCATATGTACTTTGTATGGTAGTGCATGAAGATATTTGCACACTCGATCAATAAGATAATTAGACTACCAAAATCTAGAAAAGACATCCATCAGATGATGGGTGATGACAAGGAGGTGGAATGCATTGAAAATATCCTCAATTACTTCAAGGGGGGATATAATTTCCCCATTATCAAGTGTGAGGACCTGAGCACAAGGGCAGTGGTGTGACTGGTAAGCTCAAAACTATGCTTAAGAGGGAGATGGACTGATGTGTCCAAGTCATACCTCTACCTAGAATATCACATGGTGTAAGGGGTATAGTTAAACATGGCATAGTTCATCACCATATAGATGACTAATAATGTGTTGGAGTGCCATAGTGTGAAAGGTATGTTCAGATGGGGCTCCATCCTCATCTTGATAATCATGAAAGAGATCAAGATCCTTGACAGTGTAAGAGATAACTTGTAGGTGTTCTCAAAAAACCATGAAATCCTAGAATATAAATACAAATAATTCATCTACCATATTCCTTTAGTGCCAATTACAAGACCCACATGCTAAAGTGGTGTGAGCAATACATAGAGGCCTTTGGGTTAGAGTGGCTCATCCTGCAAGGGCTCCCAGTGAGCATGTTTAGAATGGTGACCTTCATTGTCATGAAACACTACTACATCATCCATATAGCACTCAAGGATGGGAATAAGTCAAGATGGTTAAAGCTTCCATTTACCTTCTCAATTGAGTTCTTCATGGATGTACTTAGTAGAATCCCTAATATGCAGAGCCTTGACATCCCAGTCCAAGAGTTAGATGCAAAAAGCTAATGAATGAGACATAGGTTCCCTTGCATAGATAGAGGAATGATATAAGATGAAGAGGATTCCTTATATTAGATATCAATATTGTGTAGGAGGTAATGATCCTTAGCTTCATCCATAGACTGTACTATGAGATGAAGCCCAGAAGAAAGGATGATGGTGTGGGGTCTAATGTCGATAAATAAAGAGAAACCCTCAATCCTAGTTAGGAAAGAATGAACCCTCATGCCCAAGGAAAAGAATATTATCCCCAAAATAAGAGGGGGGAGATGTTTTAAGAGATATAGGAGAGGTTGAAGCTAAAAATAGCTTCATAAGGGGAAGCCTTGATGATAGAAATACACTAGAAGTGCATGCACTTCACATCTTGAGCCCTCATAAGCCCAAAGGGGAAAAATAAAGAGAAGGACCCTTCCAATAAATTATAAGAAGAAAAATTAGAAGAGGAATAATGGGGATAAGGCACTTACATTATTCTTGAGGACATAAAATCATCCCCTAGTGAACAATCTCCTTCACCTCCTCCACATATGCAGGTAAAAAAACCAAGGTACAGGCTAAGGAGACTTGGATCTTGTGAGGTCAAGACCAAAAGGGAATGAGAGTTAATGGAGAAAAAATAGGAGATGGATAAGGTATGGGTGCCTACCAAGGTCATCTAAATGGTAGAGGTAGAGGAGCAAAAAATTGAAGCAACAGAAAGGGTATAAAGGGAAGAAATGAGTAGGGTAGGTGAAGCACCTAAAGAAGAAAATCCCTTTTGTATAGGTAATGAAGAGGAATGGATATTAAAGAAATGGAGATAAATGGACCTAGACCAAGGCCATATCAACACAACACTCACCTTATATCGAAGGTCTAAGGAGTTGAAGGCCTTAGGTTCAACCTAGGTTGATATTGACCAGCTTAAGGTTGAAGAAGTTAAAAAGAGGGAAGAAAAGTGTGCCATGCAAACATTGCAAATAAAGGTCAAAGAAGGGAAGGCCAAGAAATAAGAAAGGATGGAGAAGGCATATGTAGAATGTTCCTAGAAAAATGAATTGGAAGTAAAGGTGGCTCAAGAGGAAAAGATGTGCATGCTAGAAAAATGAGAAAGAAAAAAAGGTTCTATTGGCATTGAGCCCAGGAAAGAAGTAGCCACGGTAATGCTTAGTGTTGACACCCAAAAAATGAAAGAGGCTACATAGAAGGCATGCCCCAGCTTTGAGGGGGCACCTAAGGAGAAAAAGGGTGTTGTTAGCACCTTAGAAAAATAAGTGGAAAAAGAGGCATCACACCAGGAAGGGGATGAAGGGGAAAAGTTTGCCTAAGAACACCCACTAGAACAATGAGATAATGAGCCTAGTAATAGAGAGGAAGAAGAGAAAATGGAAGAAATGGGGAATGGCACTAGCATCAATGAAGAATAAGAAGAGAGAGTTAAAAAAATAGGGAATGGCACCAGTGCCAATGAAGAAGAAAATCTCAGGGAAAAAGTAGAGGTTGAGCCCAAAAACCATGAAAAAGCATAGATGGGGTTCAAGGAGGATGATGACTTTTACATGATAAAGTGCATGCATCCAAGAACTACCACAACCCTTATGTTCCACCAAGTTTCATGAGCCATGAATTTCTACATGAATGAGCTAGAGTTTGAGGTCCCTACAAAGACCATTCGATGCACCAAGAAGCTTGAAGAGGGCCATGACTACCATCTGATGAACCCTCATGACATGAAACCTGTGTGCTTGACCAATGCTTTGATCAAGATGGTAACCTTTGTGGTGTGTAAGAACATCATCAATGATGTTCACACCAAAAAATAGAGTAAAATTGATAAAGACATAGAGAAAGAGTTTGATGAAACCAAACTCAATCTCTGAAAACTAATTGAGTACATCGAGGAAGTGAAGCCCTCCCTCTAAGACAAAATTGACTACTCTATCATGATAAAGGTAGAATACACCTACATGCTCATTGATTAGATAATCCACAGGCTAAATCCAGTGCTGGAAGAAAAGGAAGACCCTTATGAAGCTATAAGGGGTGAGCTAATGAAGAAAATAGAAGAGGTTGAAGACCTCTTCACTAACCTTGAAGGAGGCATCAAAGAAGCAAACACCATTTTTTTCAACTTCACATGACAATCGAATATCATTGACACATGCCTCAAGTAGATAAAGGGGATGAAGGATGCCTTGCTCTAACATTCCTTTATGATTTCAAGGACTGAGCACATGCAGGTGATGGTGCAAGTCAACTCTCTTAGCACCCAGCTAAAAACAAAAGAGCAAGACTTGGAGGTAGTATTTCATGCCTTCCAAATGAAGGCTAGCGAGTAGGGAAAACTCCTAGATGGAAGGGTGAGAAGGGTAAAGGAAAGGTTGGAAGCCTTCAAAAAGGAATTATAAAGCATGGATGTACTCACTCTAGAAGTATCATCTATAGAAGTAGATGGTACCATAGAAGAGTTGAAGGGCACCATCTAAGGCTTTGAGAATTTCAAGTAGGACTTACAATAGGGTGCACCTAAATTTTGTGCACCTAAGGTGATTTAGGGCTAGTCTAGAGAAGAATTGTAATTTTGTATGGGGTGATGTTGTGACCCCTTTTTGTTAAGACTTTGTCCTATACCAGCTAAGACACATCCTAGAGCATAGAGACCCTTGGAGGAAGTGAAGGACCCCTTTTTTTACACCTTGGTGCTGACTAAGATCAACTCCCAGAGTCCCCATGCTAACTAGTTGATGGTTGAAGAGCATTGTAAGCCTTGAGGCATACCTACCTAGTAGTACACATGGTGGGTTGGGGCTTGAGGAGAATGGAGGTTTAAGTTGTGGAGTAAATAAACTAACTACCATGACCAACAACTTGCCATGCACTTGGTTGTCCTATATGGTGTAATGGAGCCTACTCATCCTTCAGCATGCACCTATCCAGTTAGTAAGAGGAGTGGCTAGTGCCTATTTAAAGGTGACCTCCAAGAGTGGAAGATGATGATGGGTTTTGTAGTGAAGCTATAGTGAATTGAAGAGTGATACTAGGAATAAGCTTTTTGAATGCCAAATATAAAATGTAAGCCATGCTCATCTGTGAGCCTCTAGCATAAGTATAATTAAAATCTATTAGCGAAGGCTATTACTAGTTATTGTAAAAAAATAAGATATCAATGAATAAATATAAATTGTTATTTATTTATGATAAACTATTGTGGTGTTATTTCTTTATATAGTCTATTGATGAGCTAGGACTCCACCTTGGTATTAAGTGGCACCTTCATGCCACTTAGCTCTCTTAACCACTATGAATAGCCCTCATGCTAAATGCAACACCAACTAACAACCTCAGGATGAATGGACACCCCCTTATGGACTCCTTAGCCTACATGCATCGATAAGGATTTGACCCCCCTCTACTTGAAGCATGTACCAAATAATCCTGTGAGCCCCTTAAACCCTACATACCCCTTAATTGCAACATGATGAAACTAACCCAACATAAACTTGGTCCCTTCACTATCATGTTTTGGGTGAGCATATAAGGTTCATACCTTATGTGAAACTGATGCCAATGCATCAGTGTGTTTAAATGTTGTGTGTCAGACCTTGGTCTCATTACACCTAAATCCTTTAACCTTAGAAATACCTGATAACTAAAGTTACGTGCGTGACTGAGCATTATGCCTACTTAAGTGACACACTTTACTACATCATTAATCAGACTCAAGAATCTAGTATTCATTGGGTAATTAGTCTGTACAATATTTTGGCACCATTACTAGGGAGGGTGTCAATTACTATTTTCTAAAATTAATCATTATTTTTAAAATTGGTTAATGCACTATTCTACCCAACCAAACAAGTTTAGTGAGGACACTGCAGTGTCTTATGCTAGATGTCTATGTTCTTGGACATATAGTTCTAGTTAGGCAAGTCTAGTGAGGGTGCTATGGTGTGTTATGCTAGATGTTTAAGTTTTTAGAAGTAAATGGTGTATATTCTTGAATGCTTCTTTACAATTTTGTAATTTACTTAGTTCATGTTTTTATGATTTATTTCCCATAAGAGTGATTTATTTTATACAAAGTGTGCCTTTAATTTTCTTTCTTTCATTTCTTTTTTTCTAGGATAATTTTCCTACTTTCATTTCCTATTTCCTAGGATAACTTTCTTGCTTTCATTTTTTGCTTCCTAGAATAATTTTCCCACTTTCAGTAGATAACTTTACTATTTTATAGAAGTAAAATTTCAATTCTATTTATTTTGATTTCTACACTCCTTTATTGTACCTTTTTCTTATTCTAAAACAACCCCCTAGAATACTCAAAAAACAAAAAGACACTAATCCTGTGCAGGAAGGAATAGGATAATTGAAAGGTATAGCACAATGTTTATGCAGAGAGAAAGAGATTTTCAAGAGAGATTCCTACTAAACAAGCCACAAGTTGATATTGATAAAGAACCATAAGTACTCATAGCAACTAAGAATCCTATTGAAAAATATACCATAAGTTGAAGGGCTCTAGAAGAAGGAAACACTACAAACCAAAGGAAGCAACTTATATAAGCAGTACTATTGGATTTGAAAAAGGAAGTAGAAGCAAAGAAATCATTATTTGAATTAGTAAGAAGAAACAAAGGAGAAGAAATTCACAAACCAAACACTCTAGAAAGTAGCATTAGAATAACATTCCATCAAGGATTTCTTGAATAAATCTAAGAAAGCTTAGGAGAATCTTCAAATTTTTTATTAGGAAAAAAGATTTTAGAGCGACATATAAATGTTTAATATTGTATTGATGAAGGGACTAATATAGAATTTGGAAATGTGATCCTGAGTACCTTTGGTATCCATATCAAAAAAAATCTATCATAAATATATAAAGAGACTTTATGGCTAACAATGAGACTCCAAACATAATTAATTTTGAATTTCCTATTCCAGATGCAATAGGTATAACACAAATGAAAAATATCCCACCCTCAGCCTTGTCCAATTTTAGAGGTACATTGTCAAAATATCCAGACAACTTTTTGTTCAAATTTGATATCCTCTATATAATATATGACTATAGGCAAGATGCACAGAAATTAAAACTTTTTCCATCCACCCTCAAGACTCAACACTTTATTGGTTCATGGAACTGGGTAGTAATTCAATCCTCACTTGGGAGGATATGAAAAATAAATTTCTAGCTAAGTATCAAGAATATAGATGAGGAAGAATTTATAGAATAAATGACATCCTCAAGATGACTCAAGAAGGGGATGAATCTTTAGAAAACTACGTTGAATGGTTCATGTTTAATGTACAAAAATTCAAGCAAATTACACTAGGAGAAGAACCTCTAAAACTTATATTCTTAAAAAGAGTTCAATAAGACTGTTTAGAAGCCTTGGAATTAATCATTGTGGGATATATCTCCCATTTACCATTTATAGACATCAAGGAATTGAGTAAGAACTATTCAAGGTCTGCCATAAACAAAGTTAGGGGAAACAAGCTTTCACTAGCAGATGCAAGTGGCCTATCAAAATCTAAAGTTAATAACCTGATATAAGACATGAAACATGATATAATTAGTCATTTGGCCATCTAAATAGATATATTTCACTCAAGATAAAATAAATTATCCTTAGGTCAAGATTTGACCATCTATTATCTAGATTGTAAGAGTAAAAAGATAGATTATAGGTGTCACAAGGTTCAGGCTAAAGTAGCTAACATCATAGCTAAAGAACTAGAAAAAATTGAGTTACATGTTGTAAGAGAAGAAGGAGATCCTATTATCTATGTTTCACAAAGAAAGCCATGAGTTCAATGACCATATTATCTAGTTATGGGACAAAATTCACCTTTTGCAAATTTTACCTCCTTTAACTAATAGTTTTCAAATACTAATCCTAACTCGACTAGTCCATGGATGAATGTCCCACCTCCTAATTCTAGATGGAAGCCACCTCAGACAAAATACCACACCACCTATTGAAAACCTCCATAAAATGTATCCCCACCTTGGACACATGCTTGGAAACTACCCTAAGGCCCACCCTTCACAAACCAGTGGTAGTAGCCTTGGAGACCCAATCAGTCCTAGGGAAATCATCAAGGATGATTCCCTCCACAACAACAACAACAACCTCTTTATCTTATGCCCAATATAGATGATACACAAAAGCCTAATTAGCTCCCTACCCAACCTATGTATAACCCTACAAGTAAACTACTTAAACCAACCTTTAGTACTGAACCTGTCTAGTACTTGACATATGTGATGAACATCAATGAAGTTCATCTACATTTAGGGAAATTTATACCACCTCTAACCCCACCCATAATAATAGAGTTAGATTAGGAAATTTGAGAATATCATGCTAACCCAACTTCATCACCATAAGAACTCTCTAAACTAATAAATAAATCTATTTCTAACATAGCCCCACCATTTCTAGAACATCTTACCCTTTAACACCATGTAATTAAGTCTAAATTTGATTTCATATGATAGCTCAAAAATCTCTACTTTAATTTTTTTCTCTTCCAAGTTATCAAGGATGTGCCCATATATTACAAATATATTAGAGACTTATGTATATGTAAACTGTAGAGTAAAAATTTACTCTATGTTGCATTCTATTTTTCAGTAGCACACCACGAAATTTTGCCTTCACATACTGTGGTCTGAGATGGCAGAGTGTTGAAACAGAGCACATGCTCTATTTCTCTTTTGATTCATTTTTATCTAAGTGTTGGGGAAAAGTGGAAACTAACAAGTGTCATCATTTGAGGCACCTTTTATATGTTTTATGAGTTGGTCAAAAGGTGCCACATATCTCACAGTGACTCAACAAAATGCGCCAAGTGTCAATGTCTGCAGTTTCATATCAGCATACGTATTTCATCTCTTTTCAGTAAAAGGTTTCAAAAGCTAAGTATAAAAATCAGGTAGAATGTGCCAAGTGGTAGTAGCAAAATGTTTCAATGTTTCTTTTCTAAAAGTGATGGAAGCTGCCACGTACTCTAGCAGAAGAAAGAGGAAGCCACCACGTGTTACGGTCCAAATTATCTTCATCTTTGCTTTGCTAATATAGCAAAGACTGTGGTGGGTCCCAAGTTTTGTTTCTTAAGTGAGCGAAAGCTACCAGATGTCATTGTCCATGTAAATGTGAAATGAGACCCAAATTGTTTCTATGGTATAAATACAAGAAGTGGAAACTGCCACGTGTCATCTTCTGCAGGTTTCTAAAAAGGCAACTACAAGCAGCATAGATCACCACATAACCCAGGTAAGAGAAGTAGATATTTCCATGTGTCTTTTAATGAATAAGTAGAGATTGATACCTATCCTAATGTCTCTTTTAAAAGAAATGCCATGAATCTTATTGTCTTTTAAGCTGTTTGAGTTTTGAGAAAGCGGATAGTGACAAGTGTCAAAGGCGGAACATGGCTGAGCAAAGACACAAAAGAGTATAAGTTACGCGGAAGTGCCACGTGTTTTGAATAGGTGCTATGGAACATGACAAGTGTCATTCTCTAGCATTTCCTAAAGTAATAAGAAAATTGGCTAAGTGTCACCTAACATTCAAGAGAAGGGAGTGTCCTGCAATCTGTTTCAGCCAATGAAGATGAAGCATTCTAGAATCTATAAGATATCTTCTATTAGACACATTCAGTTAGGGAAGATTTGATTTAGTCCATTAGATTGGGAACAAGTAGACAATCTGAAATGGATCTGAGGCTATAAATAAGGGTGCAGAGATCACCAGAAGGGGAAGAAGATCCATTATCAGAGAAATTTTTTGAGAGAGAATTATTGTAACGAGTCTAGATTTTCTAGAGCTTGGGACTAAGTAATATCATTTGCTTTTGTCTCATTTTCTTGAGTTGAAAGGTTTATATAACTATATGTGTTTCTTCACCTTTTATATGATTGAAATATTCAAATAAGAAGATTGAACCCTATGCCTTTGTTGATATTATCTGTGTCATTTGCAAAAGTAGTCTAGAATGTATATTTTCTAGAACTGTGATTAGGAATGTCATTTGATTTTGTCTCATTTTCTTGAGTTGTAAGGTTTACATAACTGTATGTGTTTCTGCACCTCTTATGTGATCAAAAAATTCAAATAAGAAGATTGAACCCTATGCCTTTGTTGACATTTTCTATATCTCAACAAAAGAAGTCTATGTTGTGAGCCTCTGTTTCTATTGTTTCAATATTTTACATTGATCATGCACTTGTTTGCTCTTAAATGTAAATGAATCCTACATATAGTCTCACTATGCTCAAGATTAAGGTCGAATTACATCTCAGGTGCATCACCATAGATTATATTTTATTTCTTGCATTGTGTTTTTGATTTAAATTCCTATCCCTTTTCCTAGTATCTACTCAATTTAAAGAAGAGCCATCTTCTCTAAAATCTGGAGGTTATTTCAAGATGCAAGTCTCATATCTTAAAACTTCCCATTGTTGTTGATTAGAATAAAGCACAATTTTAAATCATCAACAATTTTTGGCACGCTTGATGGGACCAGTCTTGAAGTCTCTTTCAAGATAACATGAACCAAAGAGCTACGATAAGTCATAGCTATGGACCAGTCACCAGATCATAATCTGCTATAAATCTAGGTATTATTTTGTCACCTTTGGTAACAAGTCCAAGAACAAGAGCTAACCAGTTTGTACCAATACCTAGAGAAAATATGGGAGCCCCCATACCCCTAAGAAATTATGCAAGCTAGAACACTGGTAGTCCATTAGTCCTCCCAACACCACTAGCCATTTGGGATCCTATCCCAGTGAATGCCCTAAAAGATCTACCTAAATTCAATGGCAAGATTCTAAAACACTTGAGGAACATCTTCAAGATGTATGTGCTATACATGTTGTCACACAACAAAATGTGGCCATAAGATTACTAGCAGCTTCTTTTAAAGGGAAAGCTTTAGAATGGTATAGGTCCCTAACCCCAAATACCATTTCTACATGGGATCAGCTTGGATATCTTTTTTTTGAAAGATTTGCAGAGAAGGGTGATAAGTCTTCTTTGTTACAGTAGTTAATCACCATTCAAAGGGGACCACAAGAAGCCATGACTGACTTCAATTCCAAATTTCAAAAGACTTGAGACAAAATCCCTATTACAGCTAGACCATTACCGGGTATGGCCATAGTGTTTTATCTTAAGGCTTTGAATTCAAATATATCTATTATGATTTAGTCACTTGGAGGACACACTTTGCCAGAGGCTTATGAATATGCGGTCAAAGCTGAGAACCATTTAATAGATGCTGGAAAGTTACCTCCAAGGCCTCCTATGCCCATGTTCCCAAAAATTTCCTTTCCATTACCTCAAGAAGTCCCTAAATCTATAAGCTCACCAGTATCTATGCATACTTACCCTCAACCATCTACTAAAGAAATTGTCCCCACTCAGTCATCTGAGTTGGATGATATCAAGAATATCCTAAGGACATTTTCTAATGAACTGATCAATATAAAAAGATAGCAAAATACTTTTTCTAGGCCTCCAAATAAAGGCTATCAAGGAAATAGATTTTCATCTCAGTCAAACCAATATCAGGGTCCTCCAAGACAAACTAATCATGAGCCAGCAAACCAATTGGTTGTAGTCCCCACACCCTCACAGACTATTCCTCCCAATTCAAATAGGGATATTGTTCTAGGGCAAAATAACTATGTAGATAACACTAATGCCTAGTGTTTCCCTTGCAATAATGCTCATGCACCAAGAGATTGTCCTATGGGTAATCTACAACAAAAGGTGGTAGAGCAAAGAAGAATGGATGGTCAGTTTGCAAGTTCTAGTGACAATCAAGCTTACCAATCTCCTGGTATGTAGAATTTAGTTCTAGTGGCTCAGATGCAAGGGATGTCCTTGCAACAAGAGGAAGAAATAGCCCCATAATATGCTTTGTTCTCATGGGTTGAATATGAAGAATCAATATTTTTGAATGAAGCTTCTATTTTGAAATTAGTGGTGCAATCAGACTACTGTACTAGATCAAAGAGAAGAATGCTGAAATAGCCTGAAGTTGTAAAAAATGAAGCTATGAAGAATCCTTCATTTCAATATCATCAACACATGGTTGTTAGAAAAGAAATGCTTCAACCAATATAGAATCAAGAAGTTCTTGAACAAAAAAAGACAAGATATCCTAATCTTCCAAGAATTCAAAATTTTGGACCAATGAATGTGGTAGATCAGCTGAAGATGACCCCAACACAAGTATCAATTTGGGGCATGTTAGCCATTCCCAAACAAAGAACATTATTACAAGAAGCTCTTTAAAATAAAGCAATTCCCAAATATACTGAAGGATCTACTGATAAAAGAAAGCTCAAAGACATAGTTCATCTACAGACAACAGTCATAGCAAACAATGTATTAGAGGTAAGCAAATCCAAACTAGATTCTTTCTATTCAACTAAGATAGGTGACTGGACTAAACATAATCAAGAAAAAGAAAATAACCAGTTGTTAGCTATGATGCATAATGATCCATATGAAAATTATAACTCTACTAGTCTAGGGACTTATGTTATTTTCGATGAGGATCATGAAATCCCAAATGTTCTAAGGAAAGAAATGCCGACTAATCAAGGATCCAAAAAAGATTCAGAGTTCTGGATTTTAAATTTTGATGGGGCTAGAAGTAAGAATGGTGATGGAGCAGGAATTTGTCTTACTGCTCCAAATGGTGAAATTTTTTTAAGGGCTATCCGTTTTCAATTTGCTTACACTAATAATGATGTTGAGTATGAATCTTTAGTACATGGATTACTATTAGCCAAGAAAAAGGGAATAAAGAATCTAATAGTAAAAGGGGATTCAAAATTAGTAGTAAAGCAAATTAGAGAAAAGGCAATAACAAAAAATGTCAGAATGAAATCCTATAAGCATAGAATTTGGGACTTAATAGAAGATTTTGAAGCTTTTAATATTGAAGTAGTTCCCAGGACCCAAAATTTTGAAGCTGATAGGATGACACAGATTGGTTCACAGTTTGATCCAACAACTGACCTATTAGTTAACAATGAATCAATAAAGATTATAATAAGGCTATATATTCTTGATAATAATGAGCATTGGCAAGTATTTAAGAATGATTCTCAAGTACTCTCATTCTTGCAACAATCAAGGGAATTTGTTGATCAACTGCAATCAAAGATTGAAGAAGCATATGAGGATCAAATTATACAATTAAAGAATAATAAGCTTCCCAAAGGTTTAATCACTTTAGAAAGCCTTTTTGATCTAGAAGATGTAACCCTAGAGAAGAAAAGGTTCTAAGCAAACAGAGTAGATTATTCTAAAATAGAAGTGAGTGAAGGGAAAAAATTAAAAGTTGGAAACTCTACAACTCAAGAAGAAAAGGAAAGGTTAAGTGAATTATGCAAAAAATATGATAGAGTCATAGCCTGGAGCTATGAAGACCTTCATGGATATAATAGAGACATCATTCAACACATAATAGAACTAAATGAAGGATCTAAGCCTATCAGAAAAAAATAGAGACCAGTGAATCTAAGAATTGAGCCTTTAATGGTAGATGAGTTGCAGAAACTTTTAGATTCTAAAATAATTTTTCCAATCAAACACTCAACTTGGGTATCAAATCTGGTACCAGTTAGGAAAAAGAATGGTGATATAAGACTTTGTGTGGATTTCAGAGATCTAAACAAAGCATCTTTGAAGGATCACTATCCTTTGCCCTCCATGGAACAAATTCTACAAACTATGGCTGGATCAGAGAGATTCTCTTTGTTAGATGGTTTCTCTAGGTATAATCAGATTTGGTTGGCTAAAGAAGATCAATACAAGATTGCTTTTACTACCAAGTGGGGAACATTTGCATATGCTAAGATGCCATTTGGCCTGTCAAATGCTGGAGCCACTTTTTAGAGAGGTATGGATATTGAATTTGGGGAACTGATAAATAAAATCATCTTGATTTATCTTGATGATCTTACTATTTTTTCAAAGAATGTTGCTGATCATTTAGAAGCCGTGTTTAAAAAATGTCAAGAATTTGGAATATCCTTGAATCCTAAGAAATGTATATTTGTTGTCCCTCAAGGCAAATTATTGGGACATATAGTATCTAAAAAAGGAGTTTCCATAGACCCAGAAAGAGTGGCAGCTATAATGAACTTACCTCTTCTAGTCAATAAGAAAGTAATTCAATCTTTCTTTGGTAAAATTAATTTTGTCAGTCGTTTCATATCTAACTTTGCAGGCTTAGTAAGACCAATAACACTTTTGCTGAAAAAAGACCAAATTTTTAAGTGGACTATGGAAGGAAGGCAAGATTTTGAAGAGGTCAAGAAAGCCATCTAAATAGCTCCAGTATATAGAAACCCAGATTTTTCTAAGCCTTTTGTAATGTGTGTATATGGAGGAGAGCTTAGCATTGCTACTATTCTAACACAGAAGGATGATAAACAAGAGGGAGAGCATCCAATAGCATTTTTTTTAGAACTCTTAGAGAATATGAAACCAGATATAACTTTGTGGAAAAACAAGCATATGCTATGGTAAAATATCTCAAAAAGTTTAGGCATATCGTATCAGGAAGTAAAATTTTGATACTTGTATCACATCTAAGTGTCAGAGAATACATCATGGAGGGTGAAATTACTGAAAAAGAGCAAATTGGATAACTAAGATCCTGGAATATGATGTAAAAGTCAAACCCACTAAATTAGTCAGAGGTAGGGGTTTGTGTCAATATATGACTCAAGAGCTTGAAAAGATGATTCCTGAAGAAGCAAATTTAGGAACAGAAAAAGAAATTGTATTAAAAATACAAGAAGTTGATCAAGAATCCTAGGTTATAGATAGGATTCATTTTATGAAAAATGGGATTTACCAAAGAGAAATCCATCAAAATAAAAGAAGATACTATAGGATGTAAGGAGTTCATTTTGTTTTAATTGAACAGGTTCTTTTTAGAAGAAATTCTGATGGCAAATTGTTAAGATGTGTAGAAAAGGATGAGGCTAAGAAAATACTACATGAAATGCATCATAAAGAATCAGGTGGACATTTTTTTACAAAGACCACAGCTATAAAGATAAGTGAAGTAGGGTATTTTTGGCCTACTTTATTTATAGATTGTTATCAGTTGGTTAAAAAATGTCAAACTTGTCAATATTATGTAGGGATGAGAAGGAATGCAACAATGCCTCTTAGTCCTATAATTGTAGATGAACCTTTTACTCAATGGGGTCTTGACTTCATTGGAATGATAAATCCAGTAGCTAGCATGGGTCACAAATGGATCTTAACAACCACAGATTATTTCACCATATGGATTGAGGTAGTGTCACTCAAGGAAGCAACATAAAATGTGATCTTAGACTTTCTAGGAAGTATCACTACTCATTTTGGGGCTCTTCACACCATAATTTTAGATAATACTAAAGCATTTTTAAGGTCCAAAGTATCAGACTTTGCATTAAAGCATGGAATATATCTAAAAAATTCTTCTAATTATTACCCTTAGGGTAATGGTTTGGTAGAGTCAACTAATAAGAACATGATTAGACTCATCAAAAGAATAGGGGCTGATCATCACAAGGAATGGCATAAAGTGCTTAATTTAGCACTGTGGGTTGATAGAATTATGCCTAAATAGGTGATCAAAATGTCCCCATATGAATTGGTATATGGAAAACCTGTTATAATTCCCCTAAGCTTGGAGATTCCCACTCTCTAGCTAATTAAGCATATTGAAATTGAAGAAAATGGCCCCATGTAGGTTAGATTAGCAGAACTTTTAGAAGTCGAGGAAAAGAGAAACGCAGCACATGATTCATTGATAAAACATCAGAAAATAGTTAAAGACTTTTGATAAAAGGACTTCAAATCCCCATTTCAAAATAAGCTCAATTGTTTTAAAATGGGATGCAAGAGCTGCCAAACCAGGTCAACACACTAAGTTTGAAGCATTATGGACTGGCCCTTATAGAATTCGAGCATGTAAATATCAAAATTCGTTTGAACTAGAAATGATGGAAGGTGAACCTAAAGAGATTTCTATAAATGGAATCCATTTGAAACATTTTAGTTAAAAGTCTATTTTTTAGCAATTTCAGATCATGCAGGAGTTGTAGATTCTTTTTGAACAAGCCCAAAAGTCCTCAGGGTTGCCAGTAACTGTAGAGTAAAAAATTTACTCTACATTGCATTTTATTTTTCAGTCACGCACCATGAAATTTTGCCTTCACATACTGTGGTCTGAGATGGCAGAGTGTTGAAATAGAGCACAGGCTTTATTTCTCTTTTGATTCATTTTTGTCTAGGTGTTGGGGAAAAGTAAAAACTGACAAGTGTCATCATTTGAGGCACCTTTTATATGTTCTGTGAGTTTGTCAAAAGGTGCCACGTATCTCATAGTGACTCAATGGAATGCGCCAAGTGTCAACATTTGCAGTTTCATATCAGCATCCGCATTTCATCTCTTTTCAATAGAAGGTTTCAAAAGCTAAGTATTAAAATCAAGCAGAACACGCTAAGTGGCAGTAACAGAAGGTCTCAATGTTGCTTTTCTAAAAGTGACAGAAGCTGCCACATACTCTAACAGAAGAAAGTGGAAGCCACCACATGTTGTGGTCTGAATTATCTTCATCTTTGCTTCGTTGATAGAGCAAAGACTATGGTGCATTCCAAGTTTTGTTTCTTAAGTGAGCGAAAGCCACCAGGAGTCACTATCTGTGTAAATGTGAAATGAGACCCAAATTATTTCTATGGTATAAATACAAGTAGCAAAGACCACCACGTGTCATCTTTTGTAGGTTTCTAAAAAGGTAACTACAAGTAGTGGAGATCACCACGTAACCCAAGTAAGAGAAGTGAAGATTGCCATGTGTATTTTAATGAAGAAGCGGAGATTGAAACTTGTCCTGATGTCTCTTTTAAAAGAAATGTCATGAATCTTATTGTATTTTAAGCTGTTGGAGTTTTGATAAAGTGGATAGTGACAAGTGTTAAAGGTGGAACATGGCTGAGCAAAGACACAAAAGAGTATAAGTTATGCAAAAAGTGTCACGTGTCTTCAATAGGTGTTGTGGAACATGATAAGTGTCATTCTATGGCATTTCCTAAAGTAATAAAATTTTTGGCTAAGTGTCACCTAGCATTCAAGAGAAGGGAGCGTCTTGCAATCTGTTTCAGCCAATGAAGATGAAGCATTCCAAAAATTGATAGAAGATGAAGCATTCTAGAATCTATAAGATATCTTTTGTTAGACACATTTAATTAGGGAAGATTTGATTTGGGCCGTTAGATTGGGAACAAGCAGATGATCTAGAATGGATCTGAGGCTATAAATAAGGGTGCAAAGATCACCAGAAGGGGAAGAAGATCCATTATTAGAGAAATTTTTTGAGAGAGAATTATTGTAATGAGTCTAGATTTTCTAGAGCTTGGGACTAAGTAATATCATTTGCTTTTGTCTCATTTTCTTGAGTTAAAAGGTTTATATAACTGTACATGTTTCTACACCTTTTGTATGACTAGAAGATTCAAATAAGAAGATTAAACCCTATGCCTTTGTTGATATTATTTGTGTCATTTGCAAAAGTAGTCTAGACTATAGATTTTCTAGAACTGTGATTAGGAATGTCATTTGCTTTTGTCTCATTTTCTTGAGTTGGAAGGTTTACATATCTGTACTATTTTTGTGCCTCTTATGTGATCAAAAAATTTAAATAAGAAGATTAAACCCTATGCCTTTGTTGACATTTTCTGTATCTCAGCAAAAGAAGTCTATGATATGAGCCTCTATTTCTATTGTTTTAATATTTTACATTGATCATGCACTTGTTTGCTCTTAAATGTAAATGAATCCTACATATAGTCTCATTGTGCTTAGGATTAAGGTTGAATTACATCTCAAGTGCATCGCCATAGATTAGATTTTTCTTTCTTGCATTGTGTTTCTAATTTAAATTCCTATCCCTTTTCCTAGTATCTAATCAATTTAAAGAAGAGCCAGCTTCTCTAAAATCTAGAGGTTGTTTCAAGACACAAGTCCCATATCTTGAAACTTCCCATTGTTATTGATTAGAATCAAGTGCAATTTTAAATCATCAACATAAACCTTGAAGGAAGAAGGATCCCAATATAGTGCATGTGATTAACCAGTTGGTAAACCTTATACTGGGAAATACCCTACCAAGGAAATATTTGGATCTAAGATGCCTAGTAGTAACAGTCTAGATCTATGATCAATAGCTATCCAATAAATTGATAGACTTGGGGGATATAATAAATGTAATGAAAATTAAAACCATGCACAAATTATAGCTGAATAATATTCATCCCACATCTACAATGTTGTAAATAACTGATAGGTCTATAACTAGACCAGAAAGAATCATTGAATATCTTGTCATTACTATAGATTCTTGGGAGTATCCTACATATTTCATTATGCTACAACCTAAGTCTAATTTGAGTGGATATCCTCTTATCTTATGATGTCCTTGGCTTGCCATAGTTGATGCCTTTATTAGCTAAAAATTAGGTGACATGTTGATCTTCAATGACAACCACACTAAGAAGTTGGTCTTCTATCTCCCAAAATAACTAGCCTTGGCACCAAAGCATATGTTACTGGCTAAAGAAGATGAGGTAGAGAAACCTCCTTGGATTCCTATATTCACCATAGAATTTGCATGCACCATGGATGATCAGGAAGATGATATAATTCTCTTCAACATTCTCTAGAATAATTACCAAACTCATTCTATAGATCTTAGCCACCTGTAATGTGTTAAGTACCCATTTTCCAGCATCTAGGAAGCAAATAAATTTGATGCATCTATATAGAAAATATTCTACCAGTTGTTGCCTCATATTTTAAACTAAACTAGATCCATTAGCAATATAGAAATGATGAAATCACTCTTACAAAAAATTGAAATCTCTCCAGGAAAAACATTGCTTATTAATAGCAAGTTGGAGTTAAATGAGGAAAAATGCCTAGTCAGCATGTTGCATGCAAACCAATGTAATTTTTCATGGGATTATGAGGACATGCATGAAATTATCCCAAAAATATGCACACATCATAGCTATATCAAATAAGAGTGCCGACTAATTAGACAACGACAACGTAGGATGAATCTATCTCTTAGAGAAATAGTTAAAGTAGAATTGTAAAAATTATTGACTATTGGACTTATATACCCCATCTCAGACAGTGAATGGGTTTCAACTTTGGTAGTATACCAAAAAAAATAGACAATGGTTTGTATGAATAGATTAAAAAGAACTTAATACAACAACTAAAAAGGATCATTTTCCTTTGCCCTTCATTGATTACGTGTTGGACACACTAGCAAGGAAGAAATATTTTACCTTTTTAGATGGCTTTAATGATTAAAACTAGATTAGAATTACTCTTGAGGACCAGGAGAAGACCACCTTCACTTGTCCTTGAGGTACTTATGCTTAATTTTTTCTACCTTTTGGGCTGTGTAATGCTCCTATAACATTCTAAAATGTTGTCTTGAGTATCTTTGCAGATATGGAAAATGAATGTGTAGAGATTTATATGGATCACTTTACTATTTATGGAGAAACATTTGATGAGTGCATGAACAACTTGGAGAAAGTGATACAACACTATTAGGATCATCATTTATATTTAAGTCACAAGAAAGGTTACATGCTTATGATAGAAGGCATTGCCTTAGGCCACCATGTATCTACTGAAGGAATTAATGTTGACCCTAAAAAAATAAACATAATAAAAAATCTCTCTGTTCTTAAAAAAAACAAAGATGTCAAGAGTATTTTAAGACATGCTAGTTGTTGGTTGAATATTTTTTCAATAAACGTAATGATAAACAAAATAGGTTTGATCAGCCAAAGTAGGAAGATTAGTCATCCAAATTTGTAGGTTTACCACATCAAAAGGGGACTAATCTCTCCTCTCATCAAGGGGAGGTTCCCTATAGATAGGCTATATATATATATATATATATATATATATATATATATATATATATATATATATATATATATATATAAATAGAAAATAATACTCAAGGGTAGGACAAACCATCCATCTCTCTTTCTTCAGAGATGATGTGTGTAGATTAAAGGAGAAACTCAAGGAAAATGACATAAAGCACTCTTCTTTTAGAATTACTATTTAGCAAGCCACAAGAATACTCCAGTAGTAACAACAAAATGTAGCAAAAGATGTAATAACCAACAAATCAAGATGCAACACAAAGTCTCCACCTAGATTGCTCAAGAATAAGATACGAAGGACAATGAGGGCATAAATTCATCCCAAGGTCATTTACACAGAAATGAAAAGAAAACACACTAAAGGCAATTATGGAGGTACAAAGTCTCTCCACACTTGACTCTTTAGGTCACCTTCCTGACTACTGTCACTAATTCTGCTTATTGAATTAAAGGAATAGAAGATATATTAAGGAAAAAGACATAAGAACAGTTTCCTCAATAATAAAGATATTATAGCACAAAGTCTGAAAAATCACTTGCTTTCTTATTCCAATAACAAAATATGATCAAAAAACTGAGCTCAAAGTCTCAGAAGTGCCTTTCAATTTGGGTAGAGTTTTGTTTTTCTTGTCAAAAAAGAGATCAATTTACAATAGAAGAGAGTCCCTTATATAGCCTCTTCAAGAAGGACTCAGGAATAGTAACACATCATGTTGCATTGAAATTTGTTAAGGAGACAAGCTAGAATTTAGGGGCATTTACCCATTTGCTTTTCTCAATGTAGAGAAACAGGTCATGCTTTCAATGTCCACTTGGTGATCTGATCCTTCTTCATCATTCCTTATTTTTTGGTTATTTGAATTAGGTCTTTGATTCAATTCGATGCTCTGTTCCTTAGTCAATTTTTTCTAGTCTTTAGCAATTGATGCGTGACACATTTCCTTGCTAAATAGGTGAAGACACGTGGTAACTTCCGTGGGACTCTGAGAAATGTTTATTGATAGAGGCTTTGGAACCTATTAGAAATTCAAAATCATGGATGTAGACATGTGTCGCTATCCGCAGAGTTACAACGAAAAAGGTGGCAGCTTCCACTTGCCTCTTAAGAATCCTGTAGAGGATGACACGAGGCAAATTCTACTGCATTTGATGAGAGACATGTGGTAGGTTCCACTACTTTGATACTATGTCTCAATGGATGACACATGGTAACATCCATTGTTACTTTGATGAAGGACACATGGCGGCATTCATTGAACTTGTAGAAGCTTTGGATGCCTTTTGAATGTCCTACAGAAGGTGACACGTAATGACATCCATCACATTTTAGAAACACTATAGAACTATGTGGAACTCATTTGGATTCATGTAGATGATGCCACTTAGTGTGTTATGCTTAAATTACAAAGGACACATGGCAACTTTCGCGGCTCTTAGAAGCAAAGTGAATTAAGACTTGAAAGATGACATATCCTTTGAGAGCCCTATGGAAGATGACACATGGCAGTCTCCATTGTGCTTTAGCAGCCTTTGAAAACACTCAAGACTTATTTTAGATTCACATGGATGATAAAACATGATGGTCTCTGCTATGCTCAAAAAATGCTTAAGATGAGCTTAAAAACTTGTTCAAAACTCAGACACAGACATGTGTCGCTCTCTGCATAGTTATAAATGAACATGTGGCAACTTCCACTCATCTTTGGAGAGTTAGGCAGATGATGACATATAGCGCATTCTGCTTTCTTTAGCAGCTCACTGGGGGTCCACCATGGTCTTTATGAAAACAAGAAGCAAGAGGGAGAAATTGTAGAGATTGACACTTATCACCTTTTGCTAAATTTTGCAAGGGACATGTGGCACAGTCTGAATACATTTGTTAGTTACATGGATGCAAACACTTGGTGCATTCTACTTCATTTAGTCACTCATCCCTATACCCACCATGGTCTTTTCTCAAAACAGTGAAGCTAAGGGAAGAGACTGTAGATGTTGACACTTAGAGGCTCCCAACAAGCTTCAAGAAGGACACATGGCAATATCTATTAACTCATACAAATAAATTTTAGTGGGGCTCAGTCGTTGACACTTGGTAGCATCCACGGGATTCTATTGGGCTTTTATCTCAGTCTGTTTGTTTGCCTTGGTCACTTTTTGCCATGGGAATTCCTTTCGAAAGGGCACTTGTGTCTTTGAATCTTGGGGCACTCCTTTGAACTTTGTTGCTTGAACCAACTGTTGAGCCAAGTTTTGGTTCAATGGTTTAAACAAAGCCTTGAACCGATGGACGAACCATTTTATTGAACCAAAGGATGAATCAAAGCATTTGAAACAAAGTGGATGAACCAAATGAGTGAAACAAAGTGTTGAACTACTTGATTGAACCCACCTTTGAACCATTTGATGTTGACAAAGGATGAACCAAATGTTGAACTTGCTATTGATGCTTGCCGATGGAGAATTTTGTTTGAACCAAGGCACTTAAGAGTCCATAGATTTTTGAGAAGCTTGAAAACTAAGGAATTTGAATTCCCAGGACAAATTTTGGAAAGGGAAGAGACAATTTTGGTCTTTAAGACCAAAATAGTTCAAATGTTGTCATGAAAATGAGTGATATTTTTGGGGGACAACAACTGGCTCCAATTGGGGAACTTCTATCAATTGCAAAAAGAATTGAAATGAGTAGAATCCCAAATCTCCAGTATCTTCATGTGTACCATTGGGTTACAGAGTCATGCTACCTAGAAATGAAAGATAACAAAAATGAAGATGAAAGGCACAAAATAGAACTAAAGACTATACAAATATACATATTTACAAATGAACTTACCTGATGCCTCAAGATTTGAAGCACTTCAGATACCACCCATTGTGAGATAATGATAATGGCATCCCATCCTAATAAACCAGTAGGAAACCATTTTGTCCCCAGAATTAGTTACGGGCAAATGGAACTCTCCACCAGGAATCACATTTTTTGTGCCTTCCCCTTGGTTTTCTTTTCTTATTGCCCCAAAGCAAGACTTGACTTTTGGTCCAAAAACCATGAATCTTTGCTCTCCTAGAAAATAGTTCCTTTTCCTAATTTTGATGGGTAGCAACATAGCCTAGTACCATAATTTGCTATTCTGATAGCTTAGCCCAGCACATGTCTTGATTGTCCCCCTCAGATATCTTAGATTCTTCTTCATTGAGGGGAGGGTTCTTTTGCACTTATGCCACACTCCACCAATTCTTCTACAATTTCATCCCTACTTGAAGACTCAAAAACAATTTGGGTTATAGGGGCTGCCATTTGGGTCTTGACACATTTGACATAATCAATTATGTCAAATGGCTGGATTGGACTAGGCACAGGGGATGAGAGTTCTTTCTTTTGGTTTATGGGAGGGGTGGGAGGACTAGCCTACAAATTTGAAGTAGAAGGTGCAAAAATGTTTGGGATACTTACATTTTTAGTAATCACTGAGTCCTTTGGCTAGATAGGCAGAGTGGCCCCATGCTTAGCAATCAAAATTGTAGGTTGAGGTCACTCCTCTATTTCTCCTTTATCAACTTATTGAGCTGACTGATTTTGGGACTGGGTGACCACAACATATGATCCCTTGGATGCTTCACCTTTACTTTTGGGTTCATCCTGGTAATCTAGGAAACTAATGTGGGAGTCACCAACTGACTCTTCTTGATCCTCTGTGAAGAGGCTAGCATCATTTTATTGATTAAACTCACATTGGAAAGAGAAATCATGCTCTGTTTCCAAATACCCAACTACTGAGTTGGTTGGAGGTGCTTCAATGGCAAGGTTCCTCTATGGGGGAAGAAGACGATTGGGTTTCCCTTGATGTGCCTAATTAGGGAATGTCCTCCTTGGTACATCTCTGTATGAAGGAGCAGATGACATCCCTTGTGCCATTTATCTTCTAAGAGCCAGCACTTCATTTGCTAGCTTCTGCACCATTGGATCAGTGGTGGCTACAAGTGAGTTATCAGAAGATGAGGAAGATGTGCCTCTATTTGAATCCCTTCTTATCTTTCAAGCCAAGATAAGGTCATCTTCTAACTCAGTGGCTAAGTATTGAGCAGCTTCAAGATCTATGCGGCTAGCACGTCTTAGCAAAAAACTCACTTCAGGCAGCTGTGTGTTTATGAAGAAAGCAAGTGATTTTTCAGACTTTGTGTTGTAATATCTTTATTGTTGAGGAAACTATTCTTATGTCTTTTTCCTTAATATATCTTTTGTTCCTTTAATTCAACAAGTAGAATTAGTGACAACAGTCAGGAAGGTGTCCTAAAGAGTCAAGTGTGGAGAGACTTTGTGCCCCCATAATTTTATTTAGTGTGTTTTCTTTTCATTTCTATGTAAAGGACCTTGGGATGACTTTGTGCCCTCATTGTCCTTCATATCTTATTCTTGAGCAATCTAGGTGGAGACTTTGTGCTGCATCTTGATTTGCTGGTTATTACATCTTTTGCTACATTTTGCTTTTACTACCTCGAGTATTCTTGTGGCTTCCTAAATAGTACTTCTGAAAGAAGAGGAGTGCTTTCTATCATTTTCCTTGAGTTTCTCCTTTGATCCACACACATCATCTCTGAAGAAAGAGAGATGGATGGTTTATCCTACCCTTGAGTATTATTTTCTATTTATATATATACATAGCCTATCTATAGGGAACCTCCCCTTGATGAGAGGACATATCAGTCCCCTTCTAATGTGGTAAACCTACACATTTGGATGACTAATCTTCCTACTTTGGCTGATCAGACCTATTTTGTTTATTAGTACGTTGATCGACAAAATATTTAACCAACACTAGTTACTACAGAAGATTTATCAACAAAGTAACAATACCGTTATTCACTCTCTTGACTAAAGATGTTAAATTCATCTAGACTCATGCCTATGATATAGCCTTCAAATAATTAAAAGAATTATTGACCACCACCCCTATTCTACGTGGTCTTAATTGGAAGTTTCCCTTACATATTCACATAGATGCTTTAGATACTTCCCTAAGAACTATGCGAGACCAAAAATAGGGAGCACTCAATTATGCTATCTATTTTGTAAGCAAGAACCTATAGGCAACAAAATTAAATTACATAGTTATTGAAAAAGAGTTCTTGGTAGTAGTCTATGCTATCAACAAGTTCTATCACTACATCATAGAGTATCAAGTCTTTGTTCATATAAACCGTGCAACCATTTGGTACCTTATGAACAAACCAACTATCCTGATCAGAGTGATAAGATGGCTACTCTTATTATAAGAATTTAATATCAACATTGTAGATAAGCTTGGTAGGGACAACATTATGACTAATTTCTTATCATGCTTACAATCCCCTAAAGAAGATACCATAGTGGATGACTTATTTCTAGATGAGCACCTATTCTCCCTCACCCTTACCATACTTTGGTATGATGATATTGCTAACTACCTCATCATAGGGTTATTCCCACAAAACTTCCTCCTTAACTAAAGAAGAGCTTTGATTTATAAAAGTGGTAGGTATTTATGGTTGTCCAAATTTATTTTCTATATTGGTCCTGATTCTATCATCAAAAGATGTCTCAAAGAAGATAGAGTTCTAGATATCCTTAAAGGCTGCCATGATGAACCATGTGGAGGACACTTTATAACCAAGTGTACAATATTAAATTTTTTGAATACATGATATTATTGACCCTCACTCTAAAAATATACAATAAGGTATACTTCTCATTGTGATAGATGTCAATGTATGAGGAGACCTACACATTCAGATGAGATGCCTTTGCAACCTCAAATGGTGCTTGAACTATTTGAAAAATAGGGCCTAGACTTTATAGGATCTTTTGATCTAAAATCCAACAATAAATATTATATCTTTGTATGTACTGACTATGTCACTAAAAAGGTGGAAGTCAAGGCTCTTACAAATGCTAGGGATGAGAAGGTGTCAACTTTTATCTATGATAAATATTCACAAGATATAGTGTACTATGAGAAATAGTCACTGATCAATGACCCCAATTCACTGCTAGTTTAATTATTGATTTGGTCCAAAAATATGAGATTAGGCATAAGAAATCAAATCCATATCATCCTTAGTCTAATAGATAGTTGGAAGTCACCAATAAGGAGCTAGAAAATATTTTTGACCAAGATTGTTAGTATGTCCCATAAGCATTGGGAGGCTAGACTTCCTAAAGCTATTTGGGCTTACCAAATCAAGTGGAAGGTTACTATAGGATTCACCCCACATAAGTTGGTCTATGGGAGAAAACTTGTCTTGCTAATATAATTTGAGCATAAGACCTTACTGACAACAATAATACTTAGGATGGATATATCTGAAGCACAAAAAGAAAGGCTTATACAACTAAATGTTTTAGATAAATATAGACAACATGAATTATAGACCACATAAATTATATAACACCAGTAGATTAGATGGTTAATAGGCACATTAAGACTAGATAATTCAATGTAGAGTATTGGGCCCTTTTTTTTCAAAATACAAGGATCACAAGGGCAAAATCCATATCAGGTGGCTTGGTCCATTTGAGATTGAGCATGTTTATGAAAATGAAGCAGTGCAACTCCAAACCATTGATCCAATAAGATTCCATCTACTAGTCAATAGACATAGATTAAAGTTGTACAAAAATCCATTTACTTAAGAGGAGTTTCCCAAGCACATACACATGTAATTACAAAATGGATAAAGTGATGTGCTAGATCAGCATGATGTCTCACCAAACAAAGAGAGAACTAGATAACACATAAATGAAGAAGGAGAGGAGGACATCTTATCCCTCTTCTAGTAGGAAGACTGAGACCTTCACTTTGTCCTTGACCAGTTACCCTCACTGCTAACTTGGCAAGGACACAAAATAAACATTCTACTATAGGTAACAGTTAGAGTAAAAAAAACCCAACAATGAAAACCCTTTTTTTGGGTATAGTTTGTAGTTTTTGGGTATAAAACTAGCCTATTGGCTGCCTAAAACTATAAAATGGTCCTAAATAGAAAACTAGCTTGTTGTCTATTTAGGGGTAAAAAAAATGAAAAATAAATAATCATTCTTAGCAAACTATTCATCTTCCTCCAGTTGCTAAGGGTTATTTTGTAGCTACTACAGGTACCTCCTTTAATTGTTATGAGCTCTTTTGTAGCTACTATAATCACTTTTCCCATAGCTAGGCATAACCTTGAAGTTGCTACAGGCACTATCTCTAGTTTCTATAAACATACCCTACCTTCTCTCTAAGCACATGCAAGATAATTCTTCCCAAACTCTAAGCTATGACCTTGGCTATGAGATTTTAATCATACAAATAAGAAACCACACCAGCCAGAGGAGGAATGAAAGTGGATTAGAGTAGAAAATTCAAAATCTTGTTTAGGTCTACCCTTGAATAACAAGGTAAAGTCACTAGGTATAATCCACAAGCAATAAAACAACACATAGGTAAATCATGCAAGCTCATGCAAAGGAAGATCACAAAGAAACAACACCTTCAGCTACCCTCTTCCATGTTCATGCAACACCTAAATTAGATCACCCAGCTCTATAATAACCACCTTATGGTAGGAGAGAAATAATATCTCATCCAAGTCTAAGACCCCTATTCGAGTTCTATATAGGTTGTCATGAATCACATGTAGGTGTATTGAGGACACCATAAAAGCCTACCATCCCATGATCTCATAATTAATCTAAAAGGTCTCACTTCAATCTAGTTACAAATACAAACATAATCATTGTATTCCATCACTCACTCGCATGCAAAAACTCACATGCAAATCCTCAGCATCACCCTAGGTAAATCATTAAAAAGTTACGTTGTATATTTTTATCACTGAAAAGTATTCATCATTTTAATATAACATGTATGATATTGAAAATCATATTAAATCATGAAATATGTCATTCATTAATACCCCTCAACTCACACTTAAATCCACATGATGACATCTCCATCCACATTTATACCCCTAATTATGACCCCATTTTATCCCTTCCATCCTATTCACTCCACATCACTTGAGGACATGTGATGACTCATGTGGGGGGAGGATGTTGTGGGTGAGAAGACTATGCATTTTAGGATCCATACATGTAGGATTAGACACCATAATACATCCATAATATCTTATAGTAAAAATAATCAATTTCATTGCTTTCCCTTACAAGAACAACCATTCATGCAAAGCTGAAGCACACCATAGCTTGAAACCATGCAACCTATAACCATAAACTGCCATTATTGAATAAACCTTGCTTTGATACAAGTAGATTTTTATAAGCCAAACAAAGTGTGTTGCTAATTATTTGTTAAAAGGATTAATATAAAAGCTAAACTTGGGATAATGGGAGGGTCAGTTTTGAGGAGAGAACCCATGGATCATAAGTAACTTTATGGAGACCAAGCCAACTGGGATATCTTTAATAGAGCTAGTTGGACCATTTATTTTGAGAAATTGTAGTATTTTTTAGAACTTCTTGCTAGGGATTTTTTAGGATCCTTTACTAGAGACCAAGCTATTATACATGGCATCACATTAATAGTCACTAAAGAACTAGTGAGATAGGCAACTAGGTTGCCAATTATAGGAGAGAACTAGTAAGACAAACTTAATGGTCAAGAAGTTAGACATCAATTTTGTCAAGGAGATGAAAGATTAGTACTGAAGAAAGGTGGTGTAGAGAGACTCAACTTACTTATATCCTAGAGGGAGATAGCCTCATACATCATAAGATATATGACTTGTGAAGGAAGATATTCCCTAATTTATACTCTTCAGTTTAAATTTATGAATTATTTAATGCATGACAACCATTAATGTTCCAAATCACCTATGGAACATTCTAAAAAGTATGTATAAAGAGTACTAGAAGGGTATTAAAAAATACATATCCCATCATTGCCTATATGGTTGATAACTAAACATGGAATAAACTCTGTCAGACTTGATCTAAATTGGGAATAGTTTTTAGCCCTAAGAAATAATGAACCTTAGTAATAAGAGGGTAATAATGAGGAGGAATCTCTTGAGGAGTAGGCCCAATATATTGTACAAGAAGATGATATGGGCACTAGTGCTACTAGCCAACCCATATCTACTGAGGGTTCACCTAAAACTACTATGGGAAAAAGAAAGAGAAGAAAACTAGTCATACCTCCTTCTAATATAAAGGAGGGAAGTCCATAACAATATATTATTTCTCCCATTATCTCCTCACCAGAGATTGATTATTCCACTATGGCTGTTTCAGGATAAGAGGAAGTTCTTCCATCAACTATTGCACAAGAAGAACAAGTTCTATCAACCACCCCTCTTAAAAGGAAGGTGAAAATTGAAGAAAAGAAACCCACTATATCAAGAAGGAGACCTCCTCCTTAGAGTTCTCAAAGAATTAAGAAACAAAAGACAACTATAGACTCCTCACCCATAGACATCAATAAAGATGAAAATCTAAAGAAAGAGCCTAGGTTTTGGAAGACTCCTAATGGGTTTGAAATTGAATAATGGTCTAGTGATGAGGAATCTACCAAGGAAAAAGAAGAATAGTCACCCCAACCATCTAGATTCACTGAGGAAGACATTAATCTCCTTAGACACATTAGGCATACAGAAGAAGAATTAAGAATGGTAGATCAACCTACATTAGAAGAGGAATTGATTGAAGAAGAAACTATGGAAAAAGAAGTAGAATAAGAGATATTTCCTCATGCCAAGGAGTTCTAAACATTGGAAAAAACTATGAAATAAATATATAGGCTGAGGAATGAGATAACAGAATTAAAAGGTAAGAGAGACATTGAAACACTTCTAGGGGTAATAGAATTTATATAACCTTCTATGGATAGAGAAAGGCTATTAGAGGAACATATAGTAGATTTATTGGAGGAACCTATAACAAATTCATCTACTTTGGCCACAAAAGCACCTATAATTGATTATGCTCTAGTTTTGGTACCCTTCTACAATAGATTTCCTCCTCCACTACCCACTTCAAAAATACCTACAACAGAAGAAGTTATTGATGTGGATCTTTCAGCTACCACACCTGTAGAAACTAATGACCTCCAAAATTTTCATAAGGAATAATTTGGTGATTATGAAACTCATGACAAGAAGTTAGTATAAAGTTTTAAGGTATATGTTGAAACAAAAGAAAAATAAGATGACTTAAAATAAAAATTAGAAATGGCTAAAACCAGGATCAAGTATCTGAAGGAAAAGATAAATAAAATATATGAAACCATTAAAGTGTTAATGGAGTATAGATCACCTTCTAGGGTGTATGTTATCTACTTAAAAGAGAGATGACTTAAATTCAGATATGACAAGATCTATAATGATAAATCTTACATGGTTTTTGACCCCAAATATTTATTTAAAGTATATAGACATGCTGATCTTGACCTCCAAGCTTAGTTAAGTGAGTTTTACATTCACCAATATGTTGTACCCAGTGATGTAGATTAGAATCCAAACATTTACTTGCGAGATGTCTAGTTGAATGCATTTTTTTCATATGCTCGTAATGAAACAAGAAGGAAATAAGTGGATCAATATCAAGAAAAAGAAAAAGAATCTACCCTGATGATCAAGGGTGAATCAAGTAATCTAGATGTTATAATAGAAGAATGGATCTCCTTCATGAATTCAAGTACTCCACAAGCATGGGTTATCATAAAATAGGTAGAATTTTAGAATCATTATTTGAGTCTTATGAAAGAAGATGACAAGTAAATTTTTATTTCTTGTTCTCATAGATGGGAAAAAATCTGATGTTTTAAAAATAAAGGAACCTTACTACCCTCAAAAACTTAGGGAGATCATACATAGAGTACACATGTATATTTAACTTATCAAGAAGAGAAGGGTAAAATGGTTGGGATTGATGTTTCAACCTCCTTTGTTTTGGTTCCCAATTCTTGACTAGGAGGGAAAGGTTTGAACTAATAAAGAGGATGAGAAGATAAGATGGGAGAACATTGATGATGCTAAAGGATTCTATATCCTTGAAGGGTTAGGCTACACTGAGCCCCTTGATTTTAGAAAATTCCATGGTTTAAAAATGCAACCAAGGATTGCTCAAGGTCAAGTAAGAGGTTAAGTAGGGGGTGTGATGAGGCCACTAATTGCTCTATTTTTTAGCCTCATCCATACATAAGATACATCTTTTTCTATGTAAATCCCCATAACCACCCATGACTCATACAAATGAGTGAATGAATTTATGATTTTTTGTGTGTATTGATATATATATATATATAATGTTATGAATTATTAATGCTTTTTCCTTGATTAGATTATAATTGTGTAACTTTATTTAACAGGTATTTGAAGGATAACATAAGAATGCAGGATCTCATTTGGGCACAACACTTATAGGCTACTCATAGCCACTGTATATATATATATATATATATATATATATATATATATATATATATATATAATGTTATGAATTATTGATGCTTTTTCCTTGATTAGATTATAATTGTTTAACTTTATTTAACAAGTATTTGAAGGATAACATAAGAATGTAGGATCTCATTTGGGCACAACACTTACAGGCTACTTGTAGCCACTGTAGGTGGCTCATAACAACTATAGGCTCCACATACAGGCTACCTATAACCACTATAGGTTGCCTATAAAAACTATAAGCTTCACCTATAGGTTACATGTAGCCACTACAGAGTGCATGTAGCAACTATAGGCTTCACTTACAGGTTACCTATAGCCACTATAGAAAATAGAGCTATTATTGTGATCAAATCTTAAGGACACATCCATCTATCTTGGGAACCAAATGGATGATTGGAAAGGACCATAGCTATTGTATGAACTCCCTAAATACAAGGAAATTAGATGTTCTACCAAAGATGAGAAAGACAAGGATAATGGGAAGGAGACAAAAAGAAATATAACAACAAAATAGTATACCTTGTCCTTAACCCAGTCAAGCCTAAAACAAGTAACTTTGGTTACTAACCATTTGAAGGTTGACTGGGGTAGTTTCTAAAGTATTTGTATTTTTCTTAGTTTGGTGTCTTTGGTTAGAAGTTTATAAATTTCCTTCTATATTTAATGGTATAACCTAGATTAGATTAGGATTTAGTGAGTTGAAATTGAAGATTGGATAGTTAATAGAAATATAAAAGTCGTTGCATTGTAATATTCTATAGAAATATTTAATTGTTACAAATTTGAGTAATGAGAAAGTTTATTTAGTAATTATTTTTTATAAATCTCTCAGAGAAGGATTGGAACTTAGTTCTGATTGAGGAAGGGCCCCCTCAAAAGGAGTTGTAGTGAAGATCTTGACCCTCCTCAGTTAAGAGTGTGTAAGTAAATTTCATTATTAATATGATTATATAAAGTGTGATGCATGTATTATTTATAAGTGTGAAGTATTTCTATATTTCTATCATAATAGTTTCATAGTATAATTATTTGGTGAATTCAACATAAGTTCATTATACTGCAACTAGTAAAGCAAGCTGATTTATGAATCAATAATGCATATATAGTGCTGACATCCTTGAAAAGCATACATACCCTAGGTTGGTAATTAATGTAAATAAAACTCAAGAATTTGGTATTCATTGCGTAATTAGTCTACACAATAGGTCATATAACCCTTGTTTCTATTTTTTAGTCTTTTATGTTTTATTTATCAATTTTCTTACCTTTTTGTTATCCAGTTGTGTGCTAGTAGGTATTAATTTAAATTAAATAATTATATATATGAAATCATGATAGCATATTTAGTGAAAATAATGAAAAAAATTTACAATAATGGAATCTCACATTAGCTATTACACTCTACTTTTATTACTTCCATGTATTGAAGTGTGTGCACCCCTTGTACCAAAAGTTGAAGAATAGTGAAAGAACATGTAGAATCTATTAGTTTCTTGAATCTCATACTTAGGTATAAGGGTGGGGTATATTTATATTATTATATATTACATGATTTTTTATTTTCAAACTATCTAAGAATAAGGGTTTGATTGAGGTAGAAACCTTACACTTACACCCATTCTTAATGCTTTGACAAGGTCTCTTGTGGTGTATTAGGGCTATGAGAAATGAGAAGAAATTATAGAATTTATGCACATAAATTAGATAATATGAGATAGGTTTATGATAAAGAGACATATATGAATGTGCTCATAAAAATTTAATTAAATCAAAGGCTAAAATTGAACCTTACCTACTAAAATTGAATCATATAATCTTGGTCACTCCCAAAATTAAGCGCTTTGATTTTGGTTTTTTTCTCCACTAATTTTATCTACAACAAATTTTTGGATTTGCTTTAGCACAATTTTAGATGAATTTTGAGCCACTTTTAGCCTTTGATAGTGGACAATCAAGTTAGAATTTAGGTATTTATATAAGTACACACTTGTCAATTCCAAATATTGTAATTCTCTAGTACTTGCACATTTAATATATTTTTATTACCATATTAATGCATTTAGATTGTATTTTAATTGTGTAACCCTTTTTATGATTACTTTAGTGTCTTTTTACCCTTGTGAACTTTTTATCTTTTGATGACCCTATGCTCTCTTACACCTCCTAGGGTTAGATTACTAATTATATTTCTTATTGTTCCAATTCTTCCTAGGGTTAATATCAACCCACTCTTACTTATATGTTTCCTCCATATCTAGGGTTAGCTATTGGTAGTATAGATATAATTTACCTAGGGTTGTTCTTGATTTTACATCATTATCCCTAGCTCCTTATTTGTAGTTTGATACCCTTATTTATATTCTCTATATATTTACATAGTATGCTACTAAAGAAGATTAGACATAAGTCCCATATTATGTGAAATGATAGATTAAATTACACAAAATTTTATTTTGTTTATCTTCCTTTGACTAGTACTTATGCTCATTTTAAAAATAAATTTCAATTGTTAACGAGGCTAATGATTCTTTTTTAACACACATGTGGATGAAAATATGAATGATAAAAATAAAAATGATATGAATGATGAAAATGGAAATGACTTGAATGATAATATTATGAGTCCTAATGATAAGGCTATGTTTCATACATAGATTTTAAAATATCCTAATGAAATAGATTCAATGATATATGTTTTGAGAGATGAACAAAAGAAAAACTTAACTAAAGAGACCACACTTGTAAAAATACCTGTTGTAACCAATAATGAATCTTTGAATGCCTATAATAATATATCTTATAGAAACTACTATATCATGCCAACCAATATGCTTATATATTTGATTTAATTTGTTATTATTCCTTCTCTTATTTATTCTACTCATATCAATATGTCTTTGCCTTCTCATATTAGTCTTAATTCTTATTTAATTTGTCATTATTTCTCAACCATCTATATAGAGTTTTGAATTTTATCCATTTATCCATAGTTTTTCTCAAGTGCCTAATATTTATATTTCTACTTATGCTATTAATAATACTTAAATTCTATACTTTTAATCCACGCTATTTCAAAAAACTATACAAACCATGTAATCTATGCAATAACAAATTTAATTATTTTCCTAAGGGTCTAAAACTAAGTCATACATTCAGTTCACATGATATACTACTTAATTATTTGGATCATGAGACCCTTACCTATCCTTTTTATATTGGATTTATGGATATTAAGTTTTAATTATTCAATAGTAAGGATGATCTTTCTCACCATATTAAGTATTTATATGCTTCAATTCTCAAGTTTTCACATAATTATAAACTATTGGAAACACTCTTTCCTAAAATCCCTAAGGACTATGATCTTGATTGGTTTTATGATTTACCATCTAGATCCATATAATCTACTTGGATGATAATTTTTTAGCTCATTTTTCAATCAACATTAACATAAAGGTCATGTTTTCATAGCTTATTCAATTTAAATAAGGAATTAATAAGAATTTTAATGAATAAATGCTTTGATTCAAAACTATGCTTACCAAGATTTCTCACCAATTAATCAATAATGAATTAAAAGTTATATTATCTTAGTGCTTACTTCAACCCATTAAAGATAAAGTGGTCTTCAAATTTTACTAATCCGTCAGTGAACTTTGTCATATAGTTGTGAACTATGAGATCACATTTTTAGAGGTCAACATACTTAAATATGGGACTGATGATCCTACCTATAGTGCACTCACATATTAAGGTAAATCAACATTTAAAGATAATTCTAAAATTAAAACTTTTTAATTTAATAATTAGATAAAGAATGTAGTCAATGTGGTAGATCAACCACTAGATAGGATAATATCCCCCCCCCCCCCCAAAAAAAAAAAAAAAATAGAATATAATTTAGGCAGCTAAGTGAGTGTCCTCAAAATGTGGTTAAACACTTTCTTGAATGTAATGTGATTACCTCCCTATAGGGAATGAGACTCATCACATCCTCTACTCAAAAATCATGATTTTAGTGCATACTATGACTTTCATAGAATCTATGAACATAATACAAATAAATTCATAAATTTGAAGCATAATATCCAAGACTCGATAGATAATAAAATTAAATTAGGTCACAATAATACTCTATTTGAATAAATTTCACAATGTATAAAAATCTTTATCAACCATCTACTAGATTATGCTACTCAATCTAAATTCCAATATGATGTTCATATAATAGCTCACAAGCAACTCACACATGTTTTTAAAGTTCAATGATTGTTGGATTCATAGGTGTGGTTAATGATATATGTAAGTAGCCTCATCCAATCAAATTTTGCAACCAAAAAATTCCAAACAATGATTTTATATACACCTCGTTTTTCACTTACTAAAAATTTATCTTTCAATAATCATTTGCACATCAGTCTCCCTTAGTATATGACCTAAGGAGTGCACTAGGATCAAGTGGGCTAGTTTGTGGTGTTTTAGGAGATATTCTATAATGATTATATATTATATCTGCCTTAATCCATGTGCCATGTAATCTAATTACTTGTCCTTTGATTTTTCATATTATCCTTCTTCATTCCTCTTCTTCATGTTTGTGTGTTTTTAACAAATGATTTAAACTTGGTTAATGATGGTGTCCTATAATGATTTTATCTTTGTTGACATCATCAACTAAGCCAAGGTATTACTATGTCTACCTTACATTTTTCATACTACTTTGGCTAGGATGATGATGTTGACTAAGTTTGAGTAGTAATTTTTTAAGTTTTGAATATTTTTTTTAATATAAATCCCCTTTTTCATTTCTCATAAACAAGACATCAAATCCACTTTGCTTGCACACATAAATATACATTAGTAAGAAGAAGAGGAAATAGGGATTAAGAGAATAAACTTGATGAAGACTATTTTTCACAAGGACTTTGAAAATATCAAGAAGGGAATTTGAACCAACAATGTACACCTAGTCTTTGGAGTACTCAAATAAGGCTACTTATGGATTTATCACATCCCATTTCCACCAAAATTATGAAAGGGAGTAAATGGTGTTAAGTTACCCTATGATTAGTTAACTATACATAAAATTTTGTTTATAGAATAACAAATAGATTATCAAGATTAATCATTTGATTTTAAATATGAAATTGGGTTATGATAAAATCTCCAAATAATTTGAGTTGCTTTTATTGACTTGATTATGAATTCCAATGCCAAATTATTTGAAATTAATTATATTAAATGATGTCAAAAATTGAATTGCTTTCATTTTATAACATGAAATAGAATTTGGGGGATCAATAGACATGTGAGAAGATGTGTAAGGAAATTTTAAAGAAGATATGGAAGGTGGTAAGGAAAAATAAATGGAAAAAGATGATGGGATTAGGAGTAAAGGTACTCATGGATTGATTCATGATCTAGTGAGTATATTTTTGTTACAAAAAGTTCACTCAGGGGTGATTATAGATTGGTATTTTCTTTCAAAATTTTCAAAAGAATAATTAAAGATTATTTCAAAAAGATTTGGATCCATTAAACTTTATCTTATAGATAAAGGTAAAAGGGATCAAAGTATTAAATATAATCAAACAAAACTAGATCTACATTCTTTATATTTGGATCTTCACACTCCATGAGGGCATAAGGAAAATGAAGTTACTCCAAAAATTAAATACTTAACCAAGATTGTTTGAAAATAATGATTACATCATCCTAACATTTTGGAATAAAGTTTGGACATTCATTTGACTTTTAGTTCTTCTGATTTTATAAATATTTAATAGGTAGAAATGCCAAAATATTTGATTTTGAATGAATGTAAGGATTTGGATTAAAAATCCTTATTAGGAAAATTACCTAGTAGGCAATGGAAGGGATATTTGTTGGAGAACTAGTTGAAATATCATTAGAAAATTTTTCATGATAATAATATTTGTTATCTAGTAAAAGGTTGGTTTTTAGTTAAATTTGATACTAAGGGTGAAAGGACTTTATTATTTATAACTATTGAAAGTTCAAAGGTAAGAAAAGTAATATTTTCCCTTGGAAGGAATTTTATGTGATTCCATTAGAGTATTGGAAAATTAAAGTTTTCCATTTAATAGGAAATTATCTAGGAACATTATGTGAAGTATATCTAAGATCTCTTAGAAAGGATGTTATTTTTTCAAGTATTAAGGTACAATTGGATTATGTTGGCAAAGATACAAAAGCCTTAATTTTTAAGGGTGATGACCATGAATTTGTTTATATACTAAAATTTGAATCTAAGTTAAGAATGACTTATTTTAAACCTTTGGTATGGTCCTTTCCTCATTCTTTAGTTAAACCTACAATATTGGGAAAGAGTAATGGTGTTTTGAAATTTTGACAGAAGAAAAATAAAAATTATTTACAATCAATATAAATGATTGATTATTAATCTAGGGATTTACAACTTTTATTAATACAAGAGACTGATTTATTTCATAATCAAGATGTAGATCATATTATACATTTTTTTTGGGAAAGAAAGGATATGCTTGTTGAGGATGAAGATAATTTTTCTATAGATCATTCCTAGTGTTTTATTAAGAATATGTATAAATATAGGGAATATTAGAATCAAGATGAATTAAATATAGATAAAGGTACCATAATTTACTTAAAAGAAGATTTGGAGACTCAAAACACTAATATTTTAGTTTCATCTATTGAAGATGTGTTTTTAGACAATACTTGTTTTGAAAAAGGACTATCATTCAATGTAAATTGTTAGAGATGGTGTTCTTTTTTATCTTGACCATATAATTTTTAGAAGAAAATTATTTTCATATAAATCTAAAGGACACATTTATTAAAAAGAGAAAATTTGAGTTTGGTTACTCCTTATTTCAAACTAAAGGGGTTATTTTACCCATCATCACATCTAAAGCTAAGAAAAAGCGATGAAAATATAATGCTCAAAAATTGCTTGAGGAATCATTTAAATTAGTTAAAATTGGTTTATAAAAAACTAAGGTTGAATTATTTGCTTTAACTAGAAGGAAATTTTTTCCAAGCAATTTTATGTAGCTTGGGGAACTTACCCATTTTTGTTTGGAGTACATTAATGTACTCTTGATAGCTTTTAAATTTTATTCATTCTAAGATTTTATTCCCCCTCATTGGTTTGTAATTTTTATGAAGTAAGTTTATCCTTTCCATGATGAATTTATATGGGAGATGTGATGGATATCATCATGTTTCCTTTTTGGTATTTATTCACATCCATCCTCCTTTTAATGATGAATCATCATTTTATGATTTTTATTTCTTCCATGGAGGTGTGGTGATTTGTTTCAAAAGTTTTTTTCATGTTTTTACTTCGTTAATGATTACTTCATTACAAATAGCCAAAAATGGGGATTGTGAAATGTTCATAACCCATTTCGTATGATGATCTCAGGTTAAATCAAGATTGCTACAAGGTATTGTGTGAGGTAGGGTGGATATCCTTATTTAATAAATTTTATGGGTTTCATGAGGAGATTTATTTACATTTTTATAAGTCTATGAAATATGGTAAAATAAGGTTAAAATTATTAGATGTGACAATGAATGAATAGGTTCTTTCTAGAGTTATGGGCTTACCAAGAGAAGGAAAGAAGTGGTATATTATTATATCCAAAAATATTAATTTTAAAGATGCATTTATTCATCTTGGGGAGTCTATCTTTGATATAGGTGAGGGTTTTATCCATAAATCCTTACCTTCCTTTTAGTCTCTAGTGACAAAATTTATTCAAAAGTATATTACATGTGAGGGTTATTATACTATAATTTTTGAGTATAATTTTCATCTACTTATGCATTTAAAGCATAATATTCATATAAATATTGCTTCCTTCATGTTTAAAATTCTTGATAAAATGGCATTTTCAGTTTAGAGTGGTAATCTTAGGGCTCTATCTCATTAGGAGGTTATTAAATTGATGATTTTAAATACTTTAGTAAAAAAATGTCATTTTATTTCCTAGAAATGTTTTTGTTCCTACTCAAATATATTTTATTTTTTTCCATCTAGATATGTTCTAAAGGTATGGGTAATATTTTGTTAAGATTCAAGAATTACATCTAATATTACCTCTTGTGAAACTAAACCTACAAAATTTTCTCTTGGAAAAGGGAAAATAAAAATGCCTATTCAATAGTTTTTTGAGGGTAGGATTAATTCAGAGCATGTTGTAGATATATATATTTATTTCAAGTTACAAAAATGAGACTTGTTTGGAGATAAGTCTAATTATGTGGGTAAGAGGATATGATAGTCCAAACACTCTCATTCAGCTTTAAAAAGGTTTTTTAGGTCATAAAGAGTCAAAAAAATACTATTATCTAGATTACAAAGGAACTTGTTGATCAACAGTCTAAGGAAGCCTAAGAGAAACAAGATTAATTATTAATTTTTTCCTTTTTGAAGTCCTTCTATGGTTTATGCTGTGATTTTTAAACAAATATGGATTAAATGGATTTTTAAAAGGGTTATATGTCATAAATTTTTTAAGTCAACTTACTTAGCTATGTTTGAAGAAGTTTTAGGCTTTCTTTTGAGGAAGATAAAAATATTTTATGTAAAGCTTTTTTATATAATCTAGTTTTACCCCTATTTTTTTCATGGAATATAAGTAACTTTATTGGTGATATTCATTTAATGGATTTTATGTCTTACATATATAATTAAAATAGATGTGATTTTTAGAGAAAAATCTATGATGATTTGGAAACCAATTGTCCCTTATGGTTAAGAGTATAGCACCCTAGGTCACTAGAGATTATTGAGGAATTTTTCAAAAATATGAAATAAGAGTCTATGAGGAATGCTATTAAGTGGGCTAGAAGGGAAGTTATAAAGTATGTTAAGAAATTGGGTTAAAATTTTAATTTCCCCCACTTTGGTATCTAATTGATGATTGGAGCATTTGGTATCATTTGAATGAAATAAACGAGATTGTTAAATGGAAATATATGAAATGAAAAAAAAGGTTTTCATATCCCTCAAGATTCTCCTAAAATTTATCCTTCAAACTTTAGGTTGGTTTTGAAAAGGATTTGATGTGGTACATTTCAACAAATAAACCAGACCTTAATTTATTATTCCCCTATTATTTTTTTCTTAAGATAAGGATGTATGAGCAATGGCTACAAAACAACTCTTTGTTTTGAAGATTGGTGTTTATATGTAGTTTGGTAAGTTTGTTGGACTTTTATATAGCTTTTACTTCTTTTGTAATAGTTGTTTTTTTCTTTAACTTGATACTTATCTTCTAGTTAGCTAAATTGAGATGGTGGTATCATATTCAACTTGATTTTCTAAGCTTTATAGATACCTTTGAGTGTAGACTTTGATGGTTTATTTTGAAGCCTTGTTAAGGAGCTGAATGTTTTTGTTAGACAAGTATTATGCGATGTTGTCTCATCTTTAGATTACTATCCCATCCTTTTGGCTTTGGTTGTAAATATATATATATATATATATATATATATATATATATATATATATATATATATATATATATATATATATAAAGTGGTGAGGGACTCCATAACCCTCCTTTACCAATTAAAAAAACATAAATTTGAATTTTATTTGATTAAATATAATAAAATAAAATGGTATTACATGTTTATAGTGTTTAATATCAAATGGATTTGACACACTTGCTTTGTTTATAGCTAACAAATTAATTTGACATTTATATTAATATTGGATATTATTAACCTACTTTAACCACTTGACAAGTTTTATGAGTGAGTGGTTACTACATAGATTTATTCCCCTAAAAATAGGGAGGGTATCATCAAGGAGAAATTGATAGATGTGATTATGAGGATAAGAGAGAGAAAATGTTTTGTATAAGTGTTTAAGAACTATCTTTGAAAATGAAACATGTGTTAGGATTTTCTAGTACCCTTAAGGATGGGTAGATAGTTCTATTAAGATTTCATATTGTTTAATTACCTTGTTTTACACATTATGGTTAGTTAACATTAAACATCAAGTAATTTAAACCTTCACGTACTCACTTTTTATTAATATCATTATGAAAGAATAATAAAATATTGGGAACCCTTCTTTGACATAGTAGGCAATGACTCATTCTCTAATTTTATGATTATATTCAACATGAGTTTTATTATATAGGAGGTTCTATATTCTTACCTTTGGTCACAAACTATTCATTTTTTATTTATACTATTTCCATAACATTTGATAATAATCACTAAGTTTGTGTGACCTTGTATTACTTCACTATATGGGCTAGGTGCTATCTTGATTATGAATTTATAATCTCTCACCTTTATTGTAACTTATTATAGTAATTATTATTTTACCCCTAGTTAGGAAGAATGAATATACACCATATGAAAAAACTTGATTTTATAAAATAAAATAAAATGGGGAAGTCTTTGACTTTGAAAGAGATCAGGTACAAAATTGGGGTGAAAATTCTAAATAGTGAAAATAAAAAAGCTGTGCTTATTGATATAATTGTATTGAAATCAAAACAAAGAATTTTGTTACAACATTGATAACTTCCAACCCAAGCCTTATAATCATTCAATAACTAGGAGGCATGTACTGACTGCAATTTCTTAGAATATAGAGAGAGACGAGTTAAAGAAGTATCTTCAACAATAATTTAGACACTTTATGTTTTAAAAAAGGTGAGAATGCATTAAAGAAGTATGGGACATTAGATAAAGGCCAAAAGGAAGGAGGATGCAGGCAAGGAGGGAGATAATGATAGCATGGGGCTAAAGAAGAGTTTAGTTAGAAAAATTAAGAGTTGTAAAAATATCTTTTGTCTTGTGATATTTATGACACTATCTATTTGGGATACAATAGGCCAAAGAATAGTTTCATGCTTTGGGTCGTATTCACTATTGAGATGCAGAAGTCAAGTATTATATATATTTTTGTTTTTTTAGCACTGATTATTTTTTAATTTTCAATAATTGAAAAGGTTCAAATTTTGTGCATTATATTGATCGATGCATTTTATATTGTTTACATCCAATTGAAGTTTGTTATTGAGTTAAATTTGTGATTGCTTAGTCAATATATTATATGTTGAGGAAGTGTAACAATAATTTTTGTATATGACATCATGGATAAAGATAACTTCACTCAATTCAAGAACTCGATGAAATAACTTCACCATTTTTTTGATTATGGGTATTTTTCATCTCATAAATATTAAAACTAATTAAATTTTTATATATTTGCATGAGTAAATACTTACAGAATATATGGTCTACTTATTTACAAGCTTAGGACCAATTACGACCCATTGGGATTTTAACTAGTCATATAGAGTCTTAAAAAAAAAGGTAAATACAAGCCATTGATTTCTAGGTTGTTCTCCTATAAAAAATTACTTTTCATGGGAATATGAATATAGAATCCATAAGTGGGTGTTGTTCAAAATAAAACTACTCTAAAATAAAAATGATATATTGAAATACTTTATAGGTTTTGTGGTACATAGAATCACCCCTCTGAAACATTTTAAAGCATAAAATTTTGTTGAGGAATAAATAAATTATCCAAAGTTTACTAGATTATATATTGGATGTATTAGTATTCTATTTATAATATATTTTTTACTCTAGGAAAGTCTTTTTTTAAATCATTAGGTTTAAGCCATAATTTTTAATGCTTTTTGGTGGATAAACTATGTAAAAACTTAGAATAATAGAACATTAAACAAAGTATTTATATTTATTTTGTTAGAGAAATTAATGTATAAATGGTTATTATTAATCCTTGGCTTACATTGGTAAGTAATTAAATAAAAAATAATATATTATTTATTTACTTGAGGTGTAAACGTCATGAAAATAAATAATCTTATTATAGTTATTTAATATTTACCAAATGCTTATTAATTGGATTTATTGGGGTGGATGGACCCATTATTTTTACAATGGTCACAACCCCTCGTGAATTATTACAAATAGGGTTTTACCGCTATTGTAAATATATCAAACACAAAAAAAATCAAATAGTCAAGTATTCTTACAAGTGGCAAATACTTGTTTGAGAGAAACTTGTGAAGAATTTATTTGAGGAGTGAGATGAAGAAGACTTGGTGTATTGGGGTTATTAATATTTCTCAATATTAAATATCACTTTGTTGGGTTTTTTTACCTCTTTGAGGTTTTTCCAAGGTAAATACTTGTGTTGTGTTCATTGATCTGTGTATGCTTTGCTGATTAAATTTACATCTAGATCTACTTGTGTTAAATATACATTGCAATATATTCAAATTCTCTCATGATACTAGAACACGAGATGTTTTATTTAGTTGTCAAGCCTATTTTAATAAATTTAAATATCAATGATTGATATATTCAAGCTTAGGATGCCATCATTGGAGCTTGAATGGCCTAGTTGGTGTGTCTAAAAATTCAATGGATGTTTTCTTGAAAATTCAAACCTTATTCATTGTTCTCAAGATCATTGAACAAGCAACTAGAAGCAAATTTTTTGATGTTTTGTATTAGCCTGGGCACTTAAACATCATTGAATAACTTGGGCACTTAATTTTTTTTGGAAATTAATTTTTTTGTTCATCAAATTGCCTTCTGAAAGTTTTAATCACTTAGTTTTGAAAAAATAAGGACCCCTACAAATTTTTCAAGGCATGAGAAGCTCTAGAGCAACTTGTTCAAAATTCCCTCTCCTCCATTAGCACACCTATATGGCCTAGGAGGCTAGCAATTTTTTTTTTGGCACCAAATGTTTTTTCAAGGCTTATTGGTATTGTGGGAGGATTTTAGGATGATCTATAAATTTTGAAGGCCTAAGAAGGACTCTATCTCCCTCAAGCTCCTCCTCTGCTTCTAGACCTGCACCATTTCCACCTACAAGAGATATTAGAGGTAAGTATAAAGTTTTTTTTTTAATACTTAAAAAATATTTTATTTTTTAAATTTGTAAATTTCATTTACCTTTATTAAAATATTTTACCAAACAGTCAAAAACAAGTAATTTATTTTTTACTATTTATTTACATGCACAATAAATAAATATTTATTTATATTTTTTATTAAAATTAGATAAAAATAATTAAATATAATATTATTCATGTAAATCATTGAATTCACTCATAGATGAGTTATTTATTATAAATTTTATAAAAACTTGTAAAAGATAAGTCTAGTGTTCAAATATCACTAGTTTTTTAATCTTCTTGTTGACTTTGTTCAAATTAATTGGAAATTAAATTAATTTCAATTTCATTTCTTGGATTGTGTGCTTTCCTTTTCATGTGAAAACCCCCTAACCTATCAATTAGTCCTTTTTACACTTGATTTAGTCTAAACCTAGGCAAGTGCAATCGTCCAACCAGTCAATCTTTAGGTTTTAACACATTTTGATCATACTGGAGTTGTCATTTTTTATTATTTTTAATATTCCTATTATTGTTTTTTAAACTTTTCTAATAATAGTGGCTTCATAATTTTTTGAGTGTGACTCTTTCAACATTTAGAATTGTGCAACTTTGATTCATTTTTTTCCATTATTTAGAATCTGAATTGTATACTTAAATATAGTTGTATGTGCAATTCACTTTATTTTGAAAATAATTCAAAAATTGATTTTAAATAGTTTATTTTTGAATCATTTGTTTACTCTTTTTTTGAAAATGAATCTATGGCTTCACCCTATTTTTCCTTAGATAAATCTCAAATGATTAATGTAAATAACTATAACATATAAAAAATTCATGTTAAAGCTGAATTTATGGCCCAAAAATTATGAAATATTTTTGCTAGAACTGAGAAAGCCCCTTCTGGATGATATGTGACCCCTAATCTTACCAATGCATTTCAAATGAAATCATAGGAAGCTATGTCCATTATCTTATGCAGTGTTAAGGATGAATTCCTTCTCCATATTGATAATCATGAGTCTCCCAAAAATTCTTGGAAACTCCTTGAATCCATGCATGAAGTCACTCACCTTTCAAAGATAATTAATTTAATCTTTGAATTACTAACTACACCCATGAAGGGTGATGAAAAAGTTGTTAATTTTTTTTCTAAGATTATAAACATTAAAGCTCAATCAGATGGATGTAATTATAATTTGATTTAGGATCAATTGCTTTATTTCATCATTTAGTTAAATATTCATGAAAAATTTAGAAATTTTATTTCAATTCTAAATTTTAAGTATCAAACTAAGCAAGATATCCTTGATCTTACCACCTTATCTGATCTTTTGATTCAAGAAGAGAAAGTGATGACTAATTTTGATTCCAAAGAGAATTCCACTTAAGCACTTCTCACTTTAAATAGTGTTTATGATAATAATAAAAACCAAAAATATAACCCTAAATTTGATAAAAGCAAAAATAGAAATAAGAAATTTGGTAATAAAAATCATAAACCTAAGTTTAATGAGAATTGCAATATGTATGATAAATATGATCATAGAAGGGAAACCTGTTATAAAAACAAGGACATAATTAACAATCAATCTTATAAAAATAACAAAGGAAAGAAATATAATCAAAACAAGTAGAAGAATCAAAACCCTAATCATAATAATAATTAGGATTCAAAATTTATTATTATATATGCTACTTTATTTGCTTCAAATGAAAATGAATGGATCTTAGATAGTGGTGCATCGCACCATATGCCATGCTTATCTGATATTTTGTGTGATTATAGAGATATATCTGAAAGAATTTACTTAAGAGATAATTCTTTTTTAGAAGCAACTAAATGTGGAAAAATAAAGTTTTAAATGTTGTTATTAATGATGTTTTCTATGTACCTAAGCTTAAAAAGAATTTACCATCTTGTTCTCAACTTGTAAATGATAATTTCATTATAATTTTTATTAAAGATAGTTGGTCTATTAGAAATCAATCTGGATCATTGATTGTTGAAGGTGTTAAAAATAATAGTTTATAAATCTTTTCTCCTTCTTCTGCATGTTTACTTTCATCACATAATAAAAATGAATCTTAGTTATGGCATGAAAGATTAAGACATATTAATTTTAAAAGTTTACATGACATGTCTATGAACAATCTTGTTATTGGACTTCCTTCTATCTCCTCTCATCATAAAATTTGTGAGGGTTGTTTATGTGGTAAACAACATATTAACCCCTTTCACAAGAATAATGATGAAAATTACTTTCATCCTTTAGATTTAATTCATAGTGATGTTATAGGACCTCTTGAAGTTGTATCTCTTAATGGTTATTTATATATTGTTACATTTATTGATGATTATACTAGAATTATATGGTCTTATTTCAATAAAATAAATATAATATTTTTCTAAGTTTAAAAAATTTAAAGCTCATGTTGAAAATGCATTTGATTTTTCTATTAAGATATTAAGAACTGATAATGGTGGTGAATATGTTATTAAATAGTTTGATTCTTTTTACATTAGTTGTGATATTCAAAGAGAATTAATAACACCCTATTCCCCTTAGTAAAATGATATTGCTGAAATGAAAAAATGCATCATCATAAAAATGGATAGAACAAATGTTCCTAAGTTCTTATGGGTCAAAGACATGAATATTGTAGTACATATTCTGAATAGAGTCCCTACCAAAGCCTTGAATTTGTTTACCCTTTTAGAAATGTGGCCTAAAGAGAAACCCAATGTGGCTTATCTCAAGATCTTTGGTATTCCTGCTTCTATCTTTATTCCTAAAGTTAAAAGAAAGAAGCTTGATCCCCCTCTTATTCTTACATTTTTGTAGGTTATGGAGGTAAGCCAAAAGGTTTAAGAGTGTATGATTCCTCTAATTATCAAATCATTGAGAACAAGAATGTTCTTATTCTTGAAAAATCCTTTTGTGAGTCTTTTTTGGATCCTCTTTAATGTTCCTCTATTGATGAACCTGACTCTCATGTTTCTCCTAATGATGAAACATATGCCCTTGAAGAAATTGATCCAATTATAGATAATTTAGAGTTTAAGGAACCCCCCTGAGTTTCATGTTTAATTTAAAAGACCTAAATGAGCAAAATCCTTAATTCAATCTTCTAATGTTGATAACCTTAATAAATTAACTAGAAGTAAACATTCTTATCATGCATTAATGACTATGTATGAGTGTGAACCTCAATCTTTTGAGGAAGCCACTCAATATGATAGAATATTACTATACAAGCTGAATATAATGCCTTAATTAAAAATTAGAATTGAGATTTTATCACTCTTCTATCTAAAAGAGATATTGTCAGTTGTAAGTGGTTGTATAAGATCAAATAGAATTCAATTGGTAAAATTGACAAGTTTAAAACTAGATTAGTTGATCACAAGTTTACTAAAAAACCAAGGATTAACTATGTGTTGGAAATATTGTCATTGATGTCAAAGGTCTAGCATTATTGGTGATAAAGGCCCAATTGCATTAAATAATATTTGTAATTGATATATCTTGGCTAATGTGAGTTAATATTTATTAAATATTAATGAATATATTTTTGGTTGCATATGAGACAAAAGAAGGGCCCATGGCGAAGTCAAAGAGTCATGAGGTAAAGACAAAAGAAGGATGGGACGCATTTTCCCATGAAGATTCATCTTAGGGAATTCTAAGAGTCACCAAGTGAAGACAAAAGAGGAAGGGTGCATGAAGGGACACTTTGAGGAATACGAAAAGTCACCAAGATAAGAAAAAAAGAGGGAAGGACATTTTTGCTCATGAAGGGTCACCACATGACTTTTCAAAGGCAATGATATGAAGGGTCATACAAGTTTGGCACCATTTTCCATGAGGATTTAAGGGTCACAAAGGGGGAAGGCCAAAGGTCATTTGGAAAGCTATAAATAAAGGCTTGAGAAGCCATTTGTAATAAGTGTGAGAGAGGTTGATTTGATATTGTAATATCTAGCTTAGAAGAGCATTTGAGAGAGAAGAATATGATTTGTATTTGTTATATCTAGCTTGGAAAAGCAAAGGTGAGAGAGAGGAAAGAGATGTTGTAATGAACTATCATTTGTTGAGATAGCAACATTGAGAGATAGTTGTGTGGTATACACAAAGGGGTTGGTGCTCAAAAATATTTGTTGGGTTGGTGCTCGACAAAGGGGTTGGTGCTCCTACGGGTTGGTGCTCTTGTGGGTTGGTGCTCACGAATAGTTTCTGGGTTGGTGCTCAACAAATGGGTTGGTGTTCCTATGGGTTGGTGCTCATGAATAGTTGTTGGGTTGGTGCTCAGCAAAGGGGTTGGTGCTCCTGTAAGTTGGTTCTTGTGAATATTGTTTGGGTTGGTGCTCATTCATATACTTGAGATTATTCTCCATGGTTTTTCTCACATTGGGTTTCCACATTATATCTAGTGTCTCTCTCTTGTGTGGTGTTTATTACTTTAGTTTTATTACATATCTTGAATGTTTGATTAAGTGGAATTTGATTAAGGGAAAGTTTAATAAGATATATGATATACTAATTCACCCCCCCCTCTCAGAATATCTCATGCTTAACAATTGGTATTAGAGCAAGTTTCTTTAGAAAGGGTTTAACAGCTTGAAGGTAGATCAAGGAAAAGCACAAGATGGCCAAGTAGCTAAAGAAAGAGAATCAAGAGTTGAAATATGTGGTTGAAGCTCTTAAAGAATAGGTGTGTATCTTGGATTCTAAGTTGGCTATAGAAGTAAAAGAAAATAAGATATTTATTTAGGATCTTAAGAATTAGTTAGAGGTTGCAAATTCGAGTTTAAAATCAAGAGAAGAAGAGTGTAATCAGTTGAAGGTTGAGTTAGGTTATTTAAAGGATAATCATGAGAAGCTTATAATCAAAGTTGAGAAAGATCATGAAATATTAGTCCAAGGAAAGAAGAATGTAAGTTTTGAAGTCAAATCAAAGAAGCCAATTAGGCAGCCCAATGCTTTCAAGTTTTCAAATTATTTTCATGGTCATTGCTTTATTTGTCATCATGTTGGTCATAGGGCAAGAGACTATATGAGGAGAAGTAATGAGTCAAAGGGAGATCTTAGTCACATTCAAGAAAAAGGTATGAGAAATATTGTTTGATTTTGTTGTCATAAGGTTGGCCATATTGCTAAATTATGTCAAAATAAAGTAAAGAGATTTTCAAGGTATGTCAAAGGATATAGAGCCCCTAGAACATATGAGAATAGTCAAATTTAGGTTTGGAGACCTAAAATAGTAAAGGTTGATCAAGTTGAGTTTAAGAGTGAGAATGAATTACTTTTTATAGTAAAAAAAGAATCAGATAAGAAGGATTGTGAAGAATCTCTTATTATATTTGAGCATGAGATTTTTCAAGATAAGATAGTTGCAAAAGTTGAGAAGATGAAAAACATCATAAATGTTGAGGTTAGTAAGTCAAAAAGGTTAGACATACTTAAATGGATTCTAAAAGAAAAACATAAGAAGATCAAGGAAGAAACAGAGGAGATGTGGGAATATCCTGAGATTTGTTTTTAGGACCCCTTTATGTGGGTTGTCTCTTCTAGGCTTCAAGGAGACACTTTTAAGAAAAATTGAAGCATGGTGGATGCTATTGGGTCTTGGCTATGTTGCATGACAAGAAGGTGAGTTGAAAAATTAATTTGTATATCTTTTGAGGGAATAGTTTTTTTCAAGAAAATTTTGCATCAGTATTATGGTTTAAGGCTATGCAGTGTTTAAAATTTTTAAGGTGTCTCAAATACATATGGTCATAAGATAATAGAATTTTGAAAAAGAGCTAATAGTTTCAGAAATAAGGAGAAGGATAATCATGCAGATTCAGTGAAGAAGGATCAGAGTTTCAAAGCTCTATTCATCAAGAAGAAGGTTCAGACATGTTCATGGTAGAAGAAACAACTTGAAGATTCTATGATGGTTCAGACAGCTCTACATGTAAGAAATAAAGATAAGCTATGGTTAATTGATAATGGATGTTCAAGGCATATGACAAGAGATAAAAGTAAGTTCATAACTCTAAAGAAGATCAATGGTGGCACAGTGAGATTCAAAGATAAAACCACTGCTAGGATAGCCAAAAAAGGTACTTTGAGTTTGGATTATGGTAAAACTAATACTAAAATTGTTTTGTATGTAAAAGGTCTTAAGCATAATCTATTGAGTGAGAGTCAAATATGTGATCAAGGATACACATTAAAGTTTCATGTTGAAGGTTGTGAGATTAGAAGAAAAGATTCAAATGAGTTGATTGCAGATGCTCAAAGAACATGGAACAATGTGTATGTATTGTCAGATATCTTTTCAAAGGCACAATCAAAGGACACATTAAAATATCTATGACAAGAGATGGGAGTAATTTCTATTACTTCCTGCCATTGATGTTCATCATCAATTGAGGGGGAGCTAAATGTTAGCTTCAGGTAGGCTCTTTTCCATTGATGTCAAAGGGGGAGAATAATAGGTACAGGTACAGGTACAGGTATAGGTACATAAATAGGTACAAAGAACACATACATATTGCTATAGTAAGGGGGAGTTACTATATGTTTTTAGATGATAGTATGTGCAAGTGACAGGATGTGGCAATTTCAAGATTGAGGTCGCCATCAATGACAAAGGAGGAGATTGTTGGAAATATTTTCATTGATGTCAAAGGTCTAGCATTATTGGTGATAAAGGCCCCATTGCATTTAATAATATTTGTAATTGATATAAATTAGCTAATGTGAGTTAATATTTATTAAATATTAAGGAATATATTTTTGGTTGCATATGAGACAAAAGAAGGGCCCATGGAGAAGTCAAAGAGTCATGAGGTAAAGACAAAAGAAGGATGGGACGCATTTTCCCATGAAGAGTCATCTTGGGGAATTCCAAGAGTCACCAAGTGAAAACAAAAGAGGAAGGGTGCAATTTCTCATGAAGGGACACTTTGAGGAATATGAAAAGTCACCAAGATAAGGACAAAAGAGGGAAAGACATTTTTGCTCATGAAGGGTCACCACATGAATTTTCAAAGGCAAGGATATGAAGGGTCATAAAAATTTGGCACAATTTTCCATGAGGATTGAAGGGTTACAAAGGGGGAAGGCCAAAGGTCATTTGGAAAGCTATAAATAAAGGCTTGAGAAGCCATTTGTAATAAGTGTGAGAGAGGTTGATTTGATATTGTATTATCTATCTTAGAAGAGCATTTGAGAGAGAAGAATATGATTTTTATTTGTTATATCTAGCTTAGAAGAGCAAAGGTGAGAAAGAGGAAAGAGATGTCATAATGAACTATCATTTATTGAGATAACAACATTGAGAGATAGTTGTGTGGTATACATAATGGGGTTGGTGCTCCTGTGGGTTGGTGCTCGACAAAGGGTTTGGTACTCTTGTGGGTCGGTGCTCATGAATTGTTGATGGGTTGGTGCTTGGCAAAGGGGTTGGTGCTCCTGTGGGTTGGTGCTCATGAATACTTGTTGGGTTGGTGCTCAACAAAGGGGTTGGTGCTCCTGTGGGTTGGTGCTCATGAATCACTACTAGGTTGGTGCTCAGCAAAGGGGTTGGTGATCCTACAAGTTGGTGCTTGTGAATATTTTTTGGGTTGGTGCTCATTCATATACTTGAGATTGTTCTCCATGGTTTTTTCCACATTGAGTTTCCACATTATATTTGGTGTCTATCTCTATCTTGAGTGGTGTTTATTGTTTGAGTTTTATTGCATATCTTGAATGTTTGATTAAATTAAATTTGGTTAAGGGACAGTTTAATAAGATATATGATATATTGATTCACCCCCCTCTTAGTATATCATGTGATTAATAATTGGTATCATAGTAGGTTTCTTCAGAAAGGGTTTAATAGCTTGAAGGTAGATCAAGGAAAAGCACGAGACGACCAAGCACCCAAAGAAGGATAATCAAGAGTTGAAATCTATGGTTGAAGCTCTTAAAGAATAGGTGTGTATCTTGGATTCTAAGTTGGCTATAAAATTAAAAGAAAATAAGATATTTATTCAGGATCTTAAGAATCAGTTAGAGGTTGCAAATTCGAGTTTAAAATCAAGAGAAGAAGAGTGTAATCAGTTGAAGGTTGAGTTAGGTTCTTTAAAGGATAATCATGAGAAGCTTATAATCAAAGTTGAGAAAGATTATGAAATATTAGTCCAAGGAAATAAGGATGTAAGTTTTGAAGTCAAATCAAAGAAGCCAATTAGGCAGCCCAATGCTTTCAAGTTTTCAAATTATTTTCATGGTCATTGCTTTATTTGTCATCATGTTGGTCATAGGGCAAGAGACTATATGAGGAGAAGTAATGAGTCAAAGGGAGATCTTAGTCACATTCAAGAAAAAGGTATGAGAAATATTGTTTGATTTTGTTGTCATAAGGTTGGCCATATTGCTAAATTATGTCAAAATAAAGTAAAGAGATATTCAAGGTATGTCAAAGGATATAGAGCCCCTAGAACATATGAGAATAGTCAAATTCAGGTTTGGAGACCTAAAATAGTAAAGGTTGATTAGGTTGAGTTTAAGAGTGAGAGTAAATTACTTGTTATAGTAGAAAAAGAATTAGATAAGAAGTATTGTGAAGAATCTCTTATCACATTTGAGCATGAGCTTTGTCAAGATAAGATAGTTGCAAAAGTTGAGAAGATGAAAAAGATCATAAATGTTGAGGTTAGTAAGTCAAAAAGGTTAGACATTCTTAAACAGATTCTAAAAGAAAAACATAAGAAGATCAAGGAAGAAATAGAGGAGATGTGGTAATCTCTTGAGATTTGTTTCTAGGACCCCTTTATGTGGGGTGTCTCTTCTAGGCTTGAAGGAGACACTTTGAAGAAAAATTGAATCATGGTGGATGCTATTGGGTCTTGGCTATGTTGCATGATAATAAGGTGATTTGACAGATTAATTCATATATCTTTTGAGGGAATAGTTTTTTTGAAGAAAATTTTGCATTAGTATTATGGTTTGAGGCTATGCAGTGTTTAAAAGTTTTAAGGTGTCTCAAATACATATGGTCATAAGATAATAGAATGTTGAAAAAAAGCTAACAATTTTAGAAATAAGGAGAAGGATAATCATGCAGATTCAATGAAGAAGGATCAGAGTTTCAAAGATTCATTCATCAAGAAGAAGGTTCAGACATGTTCATGGTAAAAGAAATAACCTAAAGATTCTATGATGGTTCAGACAGCTCTGCATGTAAGAAATAAAGATTAGCCACAGTTAATTGATAACAGATGTTTGAGGCATATAACAATAGATAAAATTAAGTTCATAACTCTAAAGAAGATCAATGGTGGCACAGTGAGATTTGGAGATAAAACCACTACCAGGATAGTTTAAAATGGTACTTTGAGTTTGGATTATGGTATAACTAAGACTAAAAATATTTTGTATGTAAAAGGTCTTAAGCATAATTTATTGAGTGTGAATCAAATATGTGATCAAGGATACACATTAAAGTTTCATGCTAAAGGTTGTGAGATTAGAATAAAATATTCAAATGACTTGATTGCAAATGCTCAAAGGATAGGGAACAATGTGTATGTATTGTCAGATATCTTCTCAAAGGCATGATCAAAGGACACATTTAAAGATATATGAGAGGAGTTGGGAGTAATTTCTATTACCTCCTACCATTGATGTTCAGCATCAGTTAAGGGGGAGCTAAGTGTTAGCTCCAAGTAGGCCCTTTTCCATTGATGTCAAAGGGGGAGGATAACAGGTACAGGTGTAAAAATAGGTACAGGGAACACGTATAGGTTTCTTCAGTAAGGGGGCGTTACTTTATGTTTTCAGATGATAGTATGTGCAAGTGATATGATGTGGCAGTTTTAGGATTGAGGTTGCCATCAATGACAAAGGGGGAGATTGTTGGAAATATTGTCATTGATGTCAAAGGTCTAGCATTATTGGTGATAAAGGCCCCATTACATTTAATGATATTTATAATTGATATATCTTGGATAATGTGAGTTAATATTTATTAAATATAATGAATATATTTTTAGTTGCATATGAGACAAAAGAAGGGCCCATGGAGAAGTCAAAGAGTCATGGGGTAAAGACAAAAGAAGGATGGGAGGCATTTTCCCATGAAGAGTCATCTTGGGGAATTCCAAGAGTCACCAAGTGAAGATAAAAGAGGAAGGGTGCAATTTCTCATGAAGGGACACTTTGAGGAATATGAAAAGCCACCAAGATAAGGACAAAAGAGGGAAGGACATTTTTGCTCATGAAGGGTCACCACATGACTTTTCAAAGGCAAGGATATGAAGGGTCATACAAGTTTGGCACCATTTTCCATGAGGATTGAAGGGTCACAAAGGGGGAAGGCCAAAGGTCATTTGGAAAGCTATAAATAAAGGCTTGAGAAGCCATTTTTAATAAGTGTGAGAGAGGTTGATTTGATATTGTATTATCTAGCTTAGAAGAGCATTTGAGAGAGAAGAATATGATTTGTATTTGTTATATCTAGCTTAGAAGAGCAAAGGCGAGAGAGAGGAAAGAGATGTTGTAATGAACTATCATTTATTGAGATAAAAACATTGAGAGATAGTTGTGTGGTATACACAAAGGGGTTGGTGCTCCTATGGGTTGGTGCTCACGAATAGTTGCTGGGTTGGTGCTCAGCAAAGGGGTTGGTGCTCTTGTGGGTTGGTGCTCACAAATTGTTGTTGGGTTGGTGCTCAGCAAAGGGGTTGGTGCTCCAATGGGTTGGTGCTCATGAATTATTGCTGGTTTGGTTCTCGACAAAGGGGTTGGTGCTTCTGTGGGTTAGTGCTCATGAATAGTTTCTAGGTTGGTGTTCAACAAAGGGGTTGGTGCTCCTGTGGGTTGGTGCTCACAAATAGTTGCTGGGTTGGTGCTCAGTAAAGGGGTTGGTGCTCCTGTAAGTTGGTGCTTGCAAATATTGTTTGGGTTGGTTCTAATTCATATACTTGAGATTGTTCTTCATGGTTTTTTGCACATTGGGTTTCCACATTATATTTGGTGTCTCTCTCTATCTTGTGTGGTGTTTATTGTTTGAGTTTTATTGCATATTTTGAATGTTTGATTAAGTGGAATTTGGTTAAGGGAAAGTTTTATAAGATATATGATATATTGATTCACCCCCCCTCTCAGTATATCCCCCATATAATATTCCCCACTATTATCTAGTTCCACCACTATTATCTTTGAGCCCTGTCAATTCCTATTTTAGACCCATACTTAGTAAATATAGTCTCCTAGTCAGTCTCAGATCTCGAAATGATCCACGTTTTAATTTTTCAACTAATTTTATATTTTTCTTTTGTACTTTCCCTATTTAGTATATTTACATATTTAGCAAGTTATAAATCAATTTATGTCATTTATTACATATCTTTAGCATTTTGATTTTGCACAATAGTTTATCACATTTAGGTAATTATTTTCTTAGTTTTCCAAAAATTGATAAAACATATTGGCAAACCCATCTATTGGTTGAATGTTGGAAAACACTAATAATAGATATTCCTAGGGTTTTTATATTTTTTTGTTATTTCTAATTATTGTTTTAGGATTTTTAGATTTGATAAATTATTTAATAGATATAATATTCTAAATTTTTATTTCTTATTTCAATTAAGTTAAGAAAAATATTTCTCTTTACCTTAGATGCAGTAACACATGAGATTGTTTCTTAAATCAAGATATGATCTTCTAACTTAGGACCATGAAGTCAACTGTAGTTGGGAGATGTTATGGGACAAATGGTTAATTATTAAAATAAACTTCTTTTTTTGGGTAGCGGTTTAGAACGTAATTCTTATCGTTGATAACTTAAGAAGAATAAGTTGTATCTTAACTAAAAAATGTGTCCTATGTGAAAAGGATAATGAATTTGTACTTCATTTTCTCATGAGCTACTTTTTTTCTCAACAAATATGGAGATTTTTTAACCAGTTTAATGTCTCCTAGGTACAAGTTATTTCTCTAATGGAAGTATGATAGTCATGGGGGTGCCCCTTTCAAAATGTTCTACACAAGAAAATTTGGAAACTTTCATTGTCACATATAATATGGGGCATTTGGGGAGAGCACAACAATAGAATTTTTAGGGAGAAGAGATGTGGCATCAAATTTATTTCCAAAAGAATATTTGATAACATATTGGAGAACAAAAATGTTGTACCAATTAAGAAAGGTAAATGTCTTCTCCCATATGAATAATTTCCAGCTCACAACTGATAAATTGATACCTCTAAGATGGGAAATTTAGATCCTAAAGAAGAAAATAGTAAAAGAACTAAATGGAAACCCCCCCTTTGGGTTGGTTGAAGTTCAACTTTGATGGAGCTTTGAAAGGGAATCTAGGCCCAATTGGAGGAGGTGGAATATTAAGAGATCATTAGGGTAATTTGGTTGTAGTGTAGTATGCTAGAGATATGGGAGTTAATTCTAACCATTGGGCTAAAGATCTTATGGCTCTATGGAGAATCAAATTGATGAAACAATTGAGAGTTCAAAAACTCATAATAGAGGGAAATTATTAGAAAATTTTGAATTATTTGTCTAGGAAAAATATTATCAGCTGGTCCATCAAACAAGTCATATATGAAGCTATAAGTATTATGGAATGTGTGCAACAAGTTATTATTCAACACATTTATAGGGAAGGAAACTCTATTGTGGATTGGTTCACCAATAAGGGTATAACCTCTTTGGGACAAATGTCATAGATGGACTATGAAGAACTTCCTAAGGACCTTGTCCTAAGGATAAAATATGAAGGTAATTCTAATGAACAAAGCCTTGGAAATATTAGGGAAGCCTCTAATTCATAGAGGAAAGAGATTTTAGGTCCTTTATTTTAGACAAGGTAAAGTTTGGTTAATATTTTTTGTCTTCTTGAGAAGTTTTTTTAATAATTTCCAATGCATCTACTGGACTACCCAAATACCAAAAATAACAAAATGACCACTCTACTCTATTTTGAGAAGTCTAAAGTTCAGAGTAGGGAAAGGTTATTTCACCTCTATGTATGTTATCATAGTAACATTATGGGTTTTCCAAATATAATATAACCTAAATTTCCATAATAATTAAAAAATAATAAGAGAATATGGGAAGCTCTATAAGTGGGGGGTTTTGTAGGTTTTATGGAGAAGATAAAAGGGCATGATAGGCACATTTTGATCATGTTCATGAATGCTCAGGAAGACAATACTGTCATTATTAATGGAGTTACTTTAGAAATCATAGAGGAACTTATTGTTCACATAACATGTTTAGATATATAGGAAACCAAAATTTATAAATCTATTAGAGACTATAAATGAGATAAGGAGATATTCATGGAGGAAGGGGAACATCTAGAAATGTTGCATAATGGGTTTGATTTAGAATCATTGCCTAGGATATATGCTAAGCTTGCCTACCATATGATGCAATATGTAACACTATAAGTTAGGTTTAACATAGTTAGATGGTATTTATTTATGATGTTGAATTATTTTACACATGGAATTCCTTTCAGTCTACCTTTCTTCATTTTGCATTCACTTGAAGTTTTAGTTTTGAAGTTCAAGCATGGAAACTATTTGGCTCCCAAGCATGAGGGGATGATATAACTCATTCATATATACTTTAAGGGTATGAACCAAATTAATCTACCTATCTCTTAAACTCAAAATAAACTTGGGGAGGGTGCTCCTATTGACATTATAAAAATAAAAAAAAGTAAGGATTAAATATTCTTAGAGCTCGAGCAGGATTACATAGGTAAATAATCCCATTAGTCTTGTTTATAAAAATACCAATGTTTTTGAGGTGAAAACACATAAGATACAATATAATATTAAAAAATCCTAAGGAGAGCATCAAGGTCTTCAATTGATAATTAGGGGAAATAGGGAAACTAGGGTAAATCAAGATGTTCAGTAGGAGATTCTATTGATTTTAAATATGACAAAAATGTTTCTAGGGAGGGGAATAATTATGAGGGGCATGAAGATATGTTGGACCAGAAGAAGATTCTTGAGGCTGATAAATAAGTGGTTAGAGATGATTCCAAAGAAAAAGGTAAGAATTGAGCAAACAATAAATACAAAGATTTAAATGATAATTTCATCATCCTTATCAGTTATATTAAGGGAAAGGAAAATGAAGATAATATGGTTTAAGAATCAGATATTCAATTATCCATCATGCACTGGTTCATGAGGGAGTTCATAGATCTTAAAGAGAAGGTGAATTTTTTATAGCATGAGAACATTAGATTGAATCAAATCTCTTTAGCTAAGGAGGATGATCAACAATTATAGAGTCTTTAATTTAGGGTGGACATCATGGAGAATGAGAATGAGAATTAGAAGATTAAAAATAACATCAACTTCTTAGTTAATTATATCAAGGCAACCATATATGAGGGGATTCAGAATGTAGAGAACCTTAGAGCTCATCTTAGGGAGTGATTTGAAATTAAGATGTTTGGAAAAAGAAAGGTAAGTAGGGCTAATGTAATGGATCCCATAATGTCATGGACAAATAAAAATTGTTGGTTCAAACTTATGCTAACCTTGAAAAGATGAAAAGCTTCTAGGAGGATGTCTTAGGAAATTTAGACTTGGATTAGGCTCAAGTTTATTTTTAATTGTTTTTTGTTGTTACTTCTATTGTAAGTGGGTTGTATTTTTTTGTCTATGGTCTTATTTTTTCATAGTTTCTCTTTTGTATGTGGTATACATTTGTCTCTCTTTTGTTTGTACTTTTCCTAGGGTTTAGGGACCCTAGTTCAAAAACATCCCCTTTTAAGCTCAATAAAAAAAATATGAAGTTATTTCAAAGTGGAATATTTATAGATTTTAGTTAATTAATCAATAATGGTAGAACACATTAGTAGATTTGATGACACAAATAAAATATAATAAGCATTTATTTCAAAAAATAAAGATATACAAGATGAGTTTATCAAAATTGTTATAAACAAATTTAAGAAATAATCTGAAGGACAAACCTATGAGACTTATAACCCTAGATATCCATTGGATATAACTTTTGACCACCATTTATAATGGGGGCACCCAAAGGCTTTGTTTTTCCCCAAAAATGTCACTCATTTTTGGAATAACGTATGAGCTATTTTGGTCCTATATAGCCAAAAATAATCTCTTCCCTTCTTGAAATTTGTTCTGAGATTTCAAATTCCTCATTTTTCAAGCTTTTTTAGTAAGGGGAATAGTAGATTCAATAGGTTCAAAGGATTCTACAAGCGAGTTCAATCAAAAGAACCAGTTTCCAACACTTGGTCATCTTTAGGATTGGGTCAGCGCCTTATTTTAATCAAAAGAATTCAATCAGTAAGCTCCTAGGCATCATTGAACCATTAAACCATTGAACCTTTAAGAAAAAAGGTTCAAGGGTTCAATGGGTTCAAGGTTCAATGTCATCGACAGGAGTTGAACACACCCAACAGAGTTCAAAGTTCAACCATTTCAAAGGTTCCACGGCCCCGAGTACTTAACGAGTCTCAAAAGCTTGAACCATTGAACCGTTGAACCTTGAACCATTTTGGTTCATCAGTTCAATGGGTTCAACATTTAATCGGTTCAATGTGCCATGTTTAAAGGTTCAAAGGTTGCCTTAGTTAAGGAAAGAAATGCACACAAAGAAGAGTCAAGTGGAACGTGACACATATCAACGTTCGCTTCTTAAAGTTACTTATAAGATGTAAGCTTCTTTTGATAAAAGCTTTTCTCAGAGTTCCATAGAGTGAGACAAGTGGCAACCATGGAAGGATTCACTATGTTTTTCTAAGAGTAGCGGACCGTGCCACGTGCCCCTGGTAGAGATCAGTAGAGGCTGACAAGTGTCATCATCTGCAAGAGATCGATTGAGCCCCAAGCATTTATATGGTTTTGCAAAGGCCTAAGAAGGCAAATGCTACCAAGTGTTAACAGTAGAAGATGCCATGTGTCTTTGGTAAGTTTTAGTGGAAGATGCCATGTGTCTCTAGTTAAAAGTGGCAAAAGGCACCATGTGTCATAAAAGGGGGCACTCATAATGTAGAGGCATGTATGAAGCCAAGGAAAGGATTTCCTTTAGATAAATTTTCTAAAGGAATTGTTGGGATAAATATCGGAAGCACACAATTGATTACCAAGCAACTTAATATGTGGAAATTAACCAGAATACACAAGTAACTAGAATTTAGAAATAACACATGATATGAGAGACAATACACAACTTTTATTAAAACTCTTTCAGAAGGAAATACAACAAAGAAGGCTGCCACAGTTCTTCCTTACACACCTCTAGGGCTCCCACACCTCTAGGGCATAAATAGTAAATCTTCCCTCAAAGCTTTCTCTCTTAGGTCCCAACACACAACTCAAACACAGAGTTGGTGTTCACCTCCAACCAGCCAGTATCCACTACTGCCAGTACACCTATGCTCCACGCACTCCACAAGTGCTCCACGCACTCCACAAGCACACAAATGTACTTCAAGTAGATCTCCCCTGAACCTGCAACAACCTGCACCTCAATAGACCTTATTTATGGAAGGATCTTCCTTGCCTTCCTCTTTGCTCTCTTTTTGAGTACACACTATACTCCAAGTAGATCCCACCTGATTCTGCTCCCTGTTGTGTTGCTATCCTATCTGATCTTGCACACTTACAAATCAATCTAGTTCTGCACACTTGTGAACCTTGACCTTGCACACACATACACCTACAGATCAATGATCTTACTTACCATGTAGATCTCCTAAAGTAGCCATGTTCACCTGATGACCAAGATCATACATACATGAAGAACCCTACTGATTATCCAATCCAGCACCCATACTTGGTACTATGGCACTAGGAGGAACACACCATGCTCACCTCACACACAGAAGGAGCTTATATTATTGCTCTCTTACTCTCTAACACAAGTTTACAATACAACCAATGAGTCTCTTAAATAGATCTCATGCAAACAATAATTAGACATCTAATTACAATAATTAGATCCACAGCTTCTAGTCTAAATTTGGCTCTTGACATGCAAACACTTGGTTCGTTAGCTAACTGCCCGTAACATTCGCAGTTCGAACCACACAGGTGACTGACGTCGGTCCCTGTCTGCCTGGGGGGTGCTGACATCGGTCAACTTTTGACTGACATCAATTGCTCTCCTACCTTATCCTACCGATGTTAGTTGGCCTGATCGACGCTGGTGTCTGTGACACTCTACAACCCTTCGCAACCTCCTTCCCTGCTTGTATCAGTGAAGCTTTTAGCTGCACAACCTAATAATCTCCACTTGGAGATAAATAGCTGCATTGTACCTATACCTATACCCCATCTAATTTGTTTCCTGGCTTGTATCCCTCTTCAAGCTCAATCCTGAAGACCACCCACCACACAACCTGTGGTGCACCTCTTGTCATTCGAATACCCTGCCACATCCGAACCTATAATCCCATGTAGTGAAGTCCTGACCTTGAATAACATGAATCCCTACTGCTGGTCCCTCTCACATCCTTGAGAACCCACTTCTCTGAATTGGCTCCTAACTCTCTGATAGCTCCCACTGCTTGGGCAAACTTAGGCCTATACTAGACCTCATGTGATTTCGGACACTGAACTGTCCAGCCCTTAGTGTGCTTTGGTTCTGCATCCTGAACCTCACCAACACCTGATTCACATTAGCTCCCACTGGAGACAAAATCAACCTGTGATCTCCCATGTCCCCCATGCCAAAGAATTTCACTACTCTAAATTATTCATAGTAAACCACTAAACTAATCTTACCCTTAGCTCAGCAAAACCCTGTATGTACAACCCTGCTAGCAAACATACCATCCACATACACTAACAGGATAACGCCATGACTATCATCCACCTGGTAAGACAAACCATAGTAGTTACCCTGACATTGACTAAAGTCATGCTTTGTCATCCACCTGTCAAAACCTGTACCACTGTCCTGCAGCTTCCTCAAGACCATATGACCTAGTCTTCTATCTCATGTGTCTGTTCTCTCTATTCTTCAACTAAGGTATCCATTCGTCTCTATGCTTTCATACCTGCTGGAAACTCTACCAAATCTCCTACTTGGTTCTACACATGATCGACATCGGCACCTGTCTGTTTGATGCTGGTCCCTCCTGATCGATGCCGGTACTTGTGTTCACCTGTGAGTGATGACTTTTTACCCGCGAGCTCCTTTGAATCAAAACCCATGTCCAAACTACCCTGCTCAGAAGTATCCAGCCCCATCCACTGGTCTCTATCCATCATCTCCTCCAAGAACACCAAGGCTTTCCAGTTCTTAAGCCTATCAAATATATCAGTCTTTCACTTAAGAACATGCATCTCCTTCCTACTCATGTGACCAAGCCTACAAAGCCACGTCTCCGCAATAGAAGAAGAATCAATAATATAAGCAAGTAAATAAAGAGTACCTGCTTTCTTAACACCAACTAATTTAAGTGCATCTACTGTGAGAGTTCTTGTGCATCTCTCATCACCCAACTTCCCTAAGGAAATTAGCCACATCTCCAAGCCTAGGACCTGCATGACCTCCTTCAACACCCGTGTGTTGGCTGCCTGCAATTTCAGCTTCACTTCCCCTTTGCCAATTCTTTGGCAAGGCTCACCAGCTCCTCTCCTTGGGGCTGCATGGAAAGAGGCAACATAATCTATTAACCAAGATTCAACTTTATCCAAGAAACCTCCCAGAGCATCCTGTGCAACAACACCTACAACATCTACATCTTCAATTCCTTCATGCTGATCTGCTACCAACCAACAATCTCTTTTTACCTGCTCTTTCTTTCCATAGGACCGTAAGTGACCATCTATGATTTTCAAATCCTCCATTATTAGCTTACTTTCTTTTTCCATTGCTCTACTCCCACTCAATCAGAAACCCCTGAAAGTGACCTGTAACCAAACACAAAACTTGCTCCCTGCAACCTTAGCTCTGATACCACGTGTTGGGATAAATATATAACAGAAGCACACAATTGATTACCAAGAAACTTAATATGCGAAAATTAACCAGAATACACAAGTAACTAGAATTTAGAAATAACACATGATATGAGAGACAATACACAACTTGTATTAAAACTCTTTCAGAAGGAAATACAACAAAGAAGGCTGCCATAGTTCTTCTTCCTTACACACCTCTAGGGCTCCCACACCTCTAGGGCATAAATAGTAAATCTTCCCTCAAAGCTCTCTCTCTTAGGTCCCAACACACAACTCAAACACAGAGTTGGTGTTCACCTCCAACTAGCTAGTATCCACTATTGCTAGTACACCTGTGCTCCACGCACTTCACAAGTGCTCCACGCACTCCACAAGCACACAAATGTACTTCAAGTAGATCTCCCCTGAACCTACAACAACCTGCACCTCAATAGACCTTACTTATGGAAGGATCTTCCTTGCCTTCCTCTTTGCTCTCTTTCTGAGTACACACTGTACTCCAAGTAGATCCCACCTAATTTTGCTCCCTATTGTGTTGTTGTCCTATTTGATCTTACACACCTACAAATCAATCTGGTTCTGCACACTTGTGAACCTTGACCTTGCACACACATACACCTACAGATCAATGATCTTACTTACCATGTAGATCTCCTAAAGTAGCCATGCTCACCTGATGACCAAAATTATACATACATGAAGAACCCTGTTGATTCTCCAATCCAGCACCCACACTTGGTACTGTGGCACTATGAGGAACACACCATGCTCACCTCACACACAAAAGGAGCTTATATTATTTCTCTCTTACTCTCTAGCACAAGTTTACAATACAACCAATGAGTCTTTTAAATAGATCTCATGCAAATAATAATTAGACATCCAATTACAATAATTAGATCCGCAGCTTCTAGTCTAAATTTGGCTCTTGACATGCAAACACTTGGTTCGTTAACTAACTGCCCATAACATTTGCAGTCCAAACCACACATGTGACCGACGTCGGTCCCTATCTACCTGGGGGGTGCTGACGTTGGCCGACTTCTGACTGACATCGGTTGCTCTCCTGCCTTATCCTGCCGACATCAGTTGGCCTAACTGATGCCGATGTCTATGACACTCTGCAACCCTTCGCAACCTCCTTCCCTACTTGTATCAGTGAATCTTTTAGCTCCACAACCTAACAATAATTCCTTCAGACATTTCATCTGAAGGAAATAAAAGACCAACAGCCCGCTAGAGAAATCAAAGACCCAAAGGCCACTTGGAAGATCTTGAAGGGTAGACACCTTTGCGGAGGGACACTTGACATTTGAAAGTGGACCTTTTTCAAGACCTTGAAGGGCAAGTTCCCTTTAGGAAATGTTTGAGCTTTAAAGTGTAGTGGATGCTGCCAAGTGTCACATGTTGAGACATAATTTTAGATGAAGCTTCAAAGCATAGACCTCACCACGTGTCCCATCCCAGTGCAGTGGAAGTTGTCACGTGTCTGCATCCATGCCTCCAGCTGCTAACAAGTTTAAAAGCTTATTTTGATAAGCCTATTTTGAAGTTGAGGATGCTGCCATGTGTCCTCACCTATGTCATAGTGGAAAGTGACCATGGCAAGTGAGAAAGACATAAGAGAGTTACTGGGAAGAATGATGGGCCCATAAATGTCTAATTTGTCACAATGAAGTGTCTATTGATTTTAGTAGACTTAAATCATGGACCTAAATGCATTCAAAAGACTCTAAGGCTAGGACCAAGAGAAGGAAGAGATAAAGAGGGAAACTCAATAGGAGTTAATTTTATTAGGTGAAGCAGTTTGTTGGGTAGATATTAGGGTCCTGTAAACATTAAAAGCACTATCTGTTTGTCCCCTATGAGATAAAGGTAGAATAGACAGTTGCATGGCTAATCAAGTGATGAAATGAGAGATTCAGGCTTGAGAGGAGGCATTAGAGATGAATTGACATGCCACAGTCAAGGTAGCCACCCTGCTCTAGCATGGCCCTTCCTGATAAGACCAAGAATGCATCCAAGGAATTGAATACGCTGAATGGGTCACTCCATGGGAAAAATTTCCAAACCTCCCTTAGGCCTCTATATAATGTAATCTATTGTATCATTTAAAGGGAGATCTTCCCAAATATAGAATTGAAACTTTGCCCAAATTGAAAGGCATTACTGAGACTTTGAGCTTAGATTGTAATTCATATTTCTTTGACTGAATGAGAAAGCAAGTTACTTGCAGACTTTGTGCTGTTATATTTTGTGCTACCTTAGGAGATTGTTCTTATGTCTATCTTTTGAAAGAATTCTTATTTATTTGATTTAATAAGTAGAACTAGTGGAGGTGATAAGGAAGGTATCCTGAAGCCACCTACTTTTAGACTTTGTGCTATCATAGTTGTCTTCAGTGTGTGTTTTTATTTTCTTTCTATGTAAAGGACCTTGGGATGACTTTGCGCCCCATTATTCTTCATATCTCACTCTTGGGTAGTCAAGGTGGAGACTTTGTGCTACATCTTAGATTGTTGGTTACTACACCTCTGTTACCCTATTACTGATCTTACCAAAAAGATTCCTATTGCCTACAAGAACAAGCATTTTTGAAAGAAGAGAAGTGCCTTCTATTGCTTCACCAGGATTTCTACTATCCAGGAAGGGATTTGGCTCTTGGTTGAATGTTACTTCTAAAATAAGAGAATTATTTTCACCAATCAATCAAGATTTCTCCTCTATTTGTTAGCATCATCTCTAAAAAAAGAGAGATGGATGGTTTATCCCACCCTTGTGTCTTATTTTCTACTTATATATATAGTATATAGCCTCTGTATATTTAATAGGGAACCTTCCCTTAATGAGAGGAGAGATTTGTCCCCTATCGATGTAGTAAACCTACACACCAAGATGACCCATATCCCTATGTTGTGGTGATAGGAACTATTTTGGTCACAAGTTAGCTAGCTGATAAAATATTCACCCAATAGTTTTTGGTGACTCCGCTGGGGACATAGTAATTTTGTGCAATTTGGAACCTCAAGTTTCAAATTGAAACATCACCTATGTCTTACCCATAATCATTATAACCCTTATCCATTATAGAATCTGGTGACTCCATTCCATGTCTTACCCATTATCATTATAGCCTTATCATCTTCCTCTACTTCTGTTATTTTATCTGGTCTACAAAACCAGAGCTGCTGAGAAAGAGTGTGCAATTTGAAGCCTCAAGCCTCAAGCTGAAGCAGGGCCAATCCTTTTCCATTTTTGTTATATAAATTGGCCACTCCACCTAAATTTGTTATCCCTATTTTTGATAATTAAATCATGGTAGTTTGAGGCCCCTGGGGTAACTCTTTTGGCCCACTCAACTTGACTCTACCTCTGCATGAACTCCCATGTAGTTCAAGAAAGAATTTCCCCAAATTCTTTGGTGATGGGATAGTTCACCCTGATGAACACATTACAGCCTTTAGCATAGTCTATGGTGTGATAGGGGTGGAATTTAAAGACATGATAGTCAAAATTTTTGTGGAGACACTACAAGGTGCTACTACAGACTAGTTCTACCATCTGCAAGCTAGATCAGTGAATGACTGGGATACACTTAAAGCCAAGTTTGAAGCTAGTTTCTAGCCTACAAAGGATGTGCATGCTTTGATGGCCCAACTCACTTAGATGAAGAAGGAACCTCATGAGCCTATGAGGGATTTTATTGCTAAGTTCAACAAGTTGAGGCACAGGATTCCCATGGTCACCCAGTCAACACCTCAAAATCTCAAATGCTTTTTCATCAACTCACAGCTGTCTGAAGTGAGTTTTATGATGAGATGGGCTAGACACATAGACCTTGAGGCTACTCAAGACTTGGCTACTAAGCTATAAGATGACCTTATCTTGGTAGGAAAGATAAGGAGAGATCCTAACAGAGGTAAACCCTCTTCATTTTCTGAATACTCACCCACAGCCACCATTGACCCAATGGTACAAAATTTGGCAAATGAATTGCTAGCCTTGAAAAGGCAAATGGTACAAGGTATGTCTTCTACTCCTCTATATAAAGATATACCAAGGAGGACATTCCCCAATCATCTATATCAAGGAAATGCTGCCAAAAGTCAAGGGCAACCAAATCATCTTCCTCCCCCATAGAGGAACCTTGCCCTTGAAGCACCTCCAACCAAATCAGCAGTTGGATATCTAGAAACAAAACATGTTTCCTATTTTCAACCTGAGTTTGAGCAAGAAAATGGCACTGATCTCTTTAGGGAGGATCTAGAAGAATCAGTTGCCAACTCCCACATTGGTTTCTTGAATTACCAAGATGAACCTAGAAGTGAAGGTGAAGCAGTTAAAGGATCATACGTAGTATTCACCTAGTCTGAGAATCAGTCAACCTAGCAAGCTGATAAAGAAAGAACAGAGGAATGAACTCAGCCTATAATTCCAATTGCTAAGTGGGGAATGACTATGCCTTTCTAGTCAAAGGACCCAATGATTGCCAAGAAGGTTAGTACATCAAACATCTCTACACCTTGTACTTCAACTTTGCAGATCAGTCCTCCCCCTCCCAAAAACCAAAAGGATGAACTCCCATCCTCTCTTCCAAGTCCATCTTAGTCATTCGACATGATTGATCATGTCAAGAAATCCAAAATTCAAATGACTAAGTTTGAATCCCTACAAGCCAATCCTGAGCAGTTAAACATTGGTGAAGAGCTAGGTGTGGACCTATCTAAGGCAAAGATTATGGTCACCCAAATGTTAGCCCCTCCTGCTCAAATTTTGTTTGAGCCTTTAGGTAGGGGTAATTACTCCTTGACCATAGAGGATGCTCATGTCTCAACTGATCAAAGTCCCATGGTTGGCAATCTAGGATTTGATCTAAATCAGGCATCAAAATAATTGGTAAGGAACAGTACAAATCAAGAAGGATCTTCCATCTCTTATGAAGAGAAATCTAATAAAAGATTAGCTTTTGATGATGCTTGGATCCTAGAATTTTATGGCAGTAATTCTTCCACTCATGTTGGATGCAGATCTCTATTGCTTAGATTGAAGACTGGTTAGGATGAAGAGATCAAACTCCTTCCCACCAAAGGAGATGATGAGTTGATGGTTTGTCAGGGGTCTAATGCTAACAATCAAAATATATACTAGGCTGAACTAGCAGAACAATAAGCTATGGTGGTGGACCATACTAGTGTACTCCAAAATTAGTAAAAAGAGACCTTCACCAAGAGAGCAAGGAGTTATGGTTTTCAAATTGAAGACCATGTCCTGCCATGGGGCAAGAAGAAGAAAAGGCCAAGAGGAGGATGCATAAAATTGGTTTCCTAGTGGAGAGCTCCATTCACTTGTCACTATTTTTGGGGATAGAATGGTTTCCTACTAGTTTATTAGGATGGCATCCCCTTTTCTTCACCTCATAAGGAGTAGCATCTGAAGTAATTTAATTATTGAAGTATCAAATAAGTTCACCTATACATATGTATAACTATATAGTCTTTAGTTCTATTTTGTTCTTTTCATTTTCATTTTTTGGAGCCTTTCTTTTTGGGTAGCATGACTCTATAGCCCAATGGCACACTTCAAGGCACCAGAGATTCTGGTTTCTACTCCCCTTAGTTGTTCTAAGTTTTCATCCAAAGGAAGTTCTCCAACTGAAGCCAACTATTGTTCCCCAAAAATGTCACTCATTTTTGGAATAATGTATGAGCTATTTTGGTCTTGCACAACCAAAAATAATCTCTGCCCTTCTTAAAATTTGTTTTGAGCTTTCAAATTCATCATTTTTCAAGCTTTTTTAGTAAGGGGAATAGCAAGTTCAATAGGTTCAAAGGCTTTTGTAGGTGAGTTCAATTAAAAGAACCAGTTTCCAACACTTGGTAATCTTTAGGATTGGGTCAGCGCCTTGTTTCAATCAAAAGAATTCAATCAGCAAGCTCCTAAGCATCATTGAACCATTGAACCTTTAAGCAAAAAGGTTTAAGGGTTCAATGGGTTCAAGGTTCAACATCGTCGGTAGGAGTTGAGCACACCTGACAAAGTTCAAAGTTTAACCATTTCAAAGGCATGGCCTCGAGCACTTAACAAGTCTCAAAAGCTTGAGCCATTGAATTGTTGAACCATTGAACCATTTTGGTTCATCGGTTCAATGAGTTCAATGTTCAATCAGTTTAATGCATTGGGTTCAAAGGTTCAAAGGCTACCTCAGTTAAGGAAAGAAATGCGTGCAAAGAAGAGTCAAGCAAAATGCAAGATGTGTCGGTGTTCACTTCTCAAAATTCCTTATAAGTTGTAGGCTTCTTTTGATAAAAGCTTCTCTTAGAGTTTCATGGAGGGTGACAAGTGGCAACTACGGAAGGCTTCATTATGTTTTTCTAAGAGCAACAGACCATGCCACGTGCCCCTAGTAGAGATCGACACAGGCTGAGAATTCTCATCATTCACGAGAGCCCAATTGAGCCCCAACATTTCTATGGTTTTGCAAAGGCTTGAGAAGGTGGATGATGCCAAGTGTCAATAGTGGAAGATGCCACATGTCTCTGGTAAGTTTCAGTAGAAGATACCATGTGTCTCTAGTTAAAAGTGGCAAAAGGTGCCACATGTCATAAAAGGGGGAACTCAAAATTTAGAGGCATACATGAAGCCAAGGAAAGGATTTCCTTTAGACAAATTATCTAAAGGAAATAAAGGACCAATAGCTTGCTAAAGAAATCAAAGACCTGAAGGCCACTTGGAAGATCCCAAAGTGCAAACACCTTTGCAGAGGGACACTCGACATTCAGAAGTGAACCTTTTCAAGACCTCAAAGGGAAAGTTCCCTTCAGGAAAGGTTTGAGCCTCAAAGTGTAGTGGATGCTTCCAAATGTCACATGCTGAGATGCAATTTTAGATGAAGCTTCAAAGCACAAAACTTGCCACGTGTCCCATCCCAGTGTAGCAAAAGCTGTCACGTGTCTGCATCCATGCCTCTAGCCACTAACAAGTTTCAAAGCTTATTATGATAAGCCTATTTTGAAGCTGTAGATGCTACCACATGTCCTCACCTGTGTCACAGTGGAAAGTGACCATGGCAAGTGAGAAAGACATGAGAGAGTTGCTGGGAAGAATAATAGGCCTATAAATGTCAAATTTGTCACAATGAAGTGTCTGTTCATTTTAGCAGACTTAAAGCATGGACCCAAATGCATTCAAAAGACTCTAAGGCTAGGACCAAGAGGAAGAGACAAAGAGGGAAACTCAGCAAGAGTTAATTCTAATAGGTGAAGTAGTTCATTGGGTAGATATTAGGGGCCTACAAACATTGAAAGCATCGTATATTTGTCCCCTATGAGATAAAGATAGAATAGACAATTGCATGGCTAAGAAAGTGATGGAATGAGAGATTCAAGCTCGAGAGGAGGCACTAGAGATGAATCAACATGCCACAGTTAAGGCAGCCACCCTACTCTAGCATGGCCCTTTTTGACAAGACCAAGAATGCATCTAAGGCATTGAATGCATTAAATGGGTCACTCCATGGGAAAAAGTGCCAAGCCTCCCTCAGGCCTCTATATAATGTAATCTATTGTATCATTTGAAGGGAGATCTTCCCAAATATAGAAGTGAAACTCTGCCCAAATTGAAAGGCATTACTGAGACTTTGAGCTCAGATTGTAATTCATATTTCTTTGACTGAATGAGAAAGCAAGTTACTTGTAGACTTTATGCTATTATATCTTGTGCTACCTTAGGAGATTTTTCTTATGTCTATCTTCTAAAAGCATTCTTATTTATTTGATTTAATAAGCAGAACTAGTGGAGGTGATAAGGAAGGTGTCTTGAAGCCACCTACTTTCAAACTTTGTGATGTCATAGTTGTCTTCAGTGTGTGTTTTTATTTTCTTTTTGTGTAAAGGACCTTGGGATGAATTTGTGCCCCCATTGTTCTTCATATCTCACTCTTGGGCAGTCAAGGTGGAGACTTTGTGCTACATCTTAGATTGCTGGTTACTATGCCTCTGTTACACTAGTACTGATCTTACTAGAAAGATTCTTATTACCTGGAAGAACAAGCATTTTTGAAAGAAGAGAAGTGACTTCTACTAATTCACCATGATTTCTACTATCTATGAAGGGATCTGGCTCTTGGCTGAATGTTATCTCTGAAAGAAGAGAAGTATTTTCACCAATCACCTAGGATTTCTCCTCTATTTTTCAACATCATCTATGAAAAAAGAGAGATGGATGTTTTATCCCACCCCTGTGTCTTACTTTCTACTTATATATATAGTATATAGCCTCCATATATTTAATAGGGAACCTCCCCTTGATGAGAGGAGATATTTTTCCCCTATTGATGTAGTAAACTTACATAGCAAGATGACCCATCTCCCTATGTTGTGGTGATAGGAACTATTTTGGTCTCCAGTTAGCTGGCTGATAAAATATTCACCCAATAGGCTTCAAAATATTATATGGGTTAAATAATAATAGTATTTCCCAATAGGCCAACAAAAAAATTAAAAAAATAATTCAAAAATAAATACTAAAAAATAATTAATGATTTTTAAAAAATTAGGAAAATATACATGCACTACATATATGTATATTAAAGTTAACACACATATGTTTTATTAATACCAATGACCAAAACTCAAGATATTTTTAGGGGAGATTGGAAGTGTATGTGATCACTTTATGTCAAAAAGTGGGACACATTCTTATGATTTTACCCAATGACAATTCCTACTCAACCATTAGGAACATTGACTTTGGTTAACCCACATTTTTATTCTCTTGATGTATAATCCCTTATACACAAGATTTAATCTCTACAAACTAAGGTTCTAGATTTGGAGTAAGTTTCTTCAAAACCTAATCAGGTATTATATTCTCACATTATATTACACATTCCATTGGCACAACATATAATAGTATACCATTTACCTACTAGTTTTGTGGCACCCAAGCTTACACTATATGATAAAAAGGGTAACCCTGAACAACTTCTCAAAGCATTCCATTTAACATGTTTGGATTATGTATTTGATGACAGGTTATTGACTAAGTTATTTTTAATAAGTCTAAAAGAATATGTAGTAAAATGGTTTTATAACTTACCACAACAATCAATCCATGCATTAAATCCATTGGATAATATGTTCTTAACACATTTATTAATTAATATTTTTATGAGAAGGTTTCATAAGCTTATATTGATTAACTCAAAAAAAAATATAATGAGTCTATCACATAATATGTCTTAAGCTACAAGACTATGTATCTAAAATGAAAAATCCTATGATAGATAGATAGTTATAAGATATCTTCAAGTAAAGTTTTCTTCCACCCTTAAATGAGCCCATTATATTTGAAAAGTTCACATCATTCATAGATTTGTGCCACATAGTAAAGTAAAGGGGAGTCAAATTATTGGAAATGAATAAGCTTAAATATACAACCAATTCAGATTATAATATAAAGAGTTCAAGCAAAGCATCTTAAAAGGTGAGTATAATTGATAATAATAATAATAATGATCAAAATGTAATAGTACATGAAATTTTAATTCTAATCGACACATTATCTTATTAATCCCTCCAAGGAGACAGATTACCAATCTACCAAAAGTTCCATAGAAGGTCCTAAGAAAAATATTGGAATGCAATCTGATATCCCTCCCTCCAATTAAAGAGTTTGATGTGAATTAACCTCTTCCAAAAGGTTGTGATCATAATTATTTTTACAATTATCATAGGATACTAGGCTACAATACTAATAGATGTATCAGTTTGAGGCACAAGATTTGGGATTTGATAGATGCAAAGATCATTGATGTGGGCACACCAACATATAGTTCAAAATCACAAAGATCCATTTCCTAAGCATAAATATAATGAGATAATAGATACATCAAGAGTGAATTATGCATATATTTCACACCCTCCACCAGTTTATTAGCATTTGCATATAGAGGTTTCACATCATTTGAATTAAATTATTGGTACCTACCATACTTTAGTTCCATCTAAGCCACTCTTCACATTTATATAGAATGATATAGTAGATGATGAATCAGACTTACATTCTTTGTTCATTTGAGCTCACATTGATCACTGACCTATCTAGAGTATTGTAGTTGATAATGGTTCATGTGTGAATATGTGTATAATCACACTTCTTTATCATCTTAGATACATAGATCAATGTTTGATTCTTACCACCATGGTCATATAATTGTTCAATGATCACATTTCAAGCTCCATTGGTGATATTACATTGCCATTATAGGTTGGTCCTTCACATATGGCCACCATATTCACAGTAGTATCCAATGCAAGGATATTTGACATGTTATTGGGGTGCCCTTAGATTTAACATATTTTCATAATTCTTTCCATAATTCACATGTGTTTAAAGTATATCTAATCTAATGAAGTCATCATAGTTTTTGGTATCCCAAATGAGTACACCTATCACAAATAAATTTGGTTCCTATACAAAATATATTAATTGAGCTACCTAAAAAGGTGCAACCTATTCAAAGATTTCCACAACAAGTATCTACCCTTCTAAGGAGGCCTATCCTTGAAATTCCACTTCAGTAGAGATTTTCTACATATTCTATAGAGCCTCTCTCTACTCATGAGCACCCCATATTGATATTACAAGGAACTAAGGGTACCTCACATAAGGTACCAACATATAATTAATACACTTCATAATGGGTTGCAAAAATTCCTAGAGTTCATCATGCTAAAATATAGGCATAATATGATATAGATAATCAATATTATAGTGCCAATTATGGTATAGAGGTTGATTAATATTCATATTTTCCATTGATCTTAGTTAGGTCACCACAACATAACCCTTTCCATTTGTGAAATGTTACCATTCCTCTTCTAGACACAAGGCCCATTGATTATGAGTCCATCACAAGAATCATCAGTTAGTATACTTTTTTCCATTTTATTTTTTATTTTTTATTATATATGAGAAAATACAAAAAAATCAAATATTTTAGAAAAATTCAAAATCATGACCTTTACATGTTTACATTTAGCTCATTTACTTTAGTTAATGTGTGAAAATTATTCAATACTTATTTATATCCATATTTCATATATATATGATCCATAAGTGTACATGAGTGAGTGAAAAGCATACATGTTGCCATTAATAGATCCAACTACATGTTATTTCACTATCTCAAACTCATAAAATAAATTCAAATAATAGCACCCTATTTAGACAATAACATACCTCATTATCATCCTATTCCACTGCTATTGTCCTAGTGAGCACATGCTATCATTTCTCAAATCCAGACCACACACAAGCCTTATAAAATTTGTATATACATCATGAAGCTCACTAGGGGCATATTATACATAAGTTTTGTCCTTATTCGGCTATCCCTTGTTGTTCATAAGCCACTTATTTACATGGCATAACATTTATCAATATTAACAATTTTACTAACACATTGATATCTTAATGGTTACCTAAGTTACTAAATCTAATAGTGTTACAAATTTCTCATGTGGATAAATTACATGTATTTATGCATGCTTTTCATGTTTACTTTCTTGCTTCATGTATTATGTTTAGATTTTGGACATTTTAACATCTCCTTGTGTGTGTCTCTAAGACTTAATTATATGTTTCTATGCATGTGAGTGACATTTTAACATGTCCCATGTATGTGTCCCCTTGGTCTTCTATTACAAGTGTTGTGTGTTTTGTGTGTACTCTTTATTTATGTGTGTCATGGCTATGACACTTGTTCTCTCAGTTTAATAAATTTTTGATGCCATGATGGACATCATGCATCCTCCCATCCCTTTCAATGTCATGATGTATATCATGCATGCCTCCCTAATTTTATCTAGTTTAACTTAACATACTCAATATAGTTCACTTATCTATGTTATTCACTCTAACATTTATCTTGATAATTTCACTATGTATGCTTATTTCTACATGCACCTCACATTACTATTTTGATCGGTATATATGTGATTATTCCATGCTCCTACATGTTATCATTATTACTTAGATTTACATTTTTTACATAACATCTATTGCACAATTTTTTTATTTTTAGCTAAGCTATCACGTAAGAGAAATAACTCACCTTAAAAGAGGGGGCATACATAGTGGATTATCTTAGAGACTAAGCCAATACAATATAATGCATAGATAAAATTCTATAGACCTCACATAATGGATCATAAAACATACTTAGATATCACTCAAAAATTAGTTTCAAACATCATAGCTCCATTTGGATAGGAACACACCCTGTTATTTTCTAAACATGGCACTATTGTCCCAATACCTATAAAATAATTACTTTTAGAATTTATCATAGTCTCAGGTGGTGCAAAGTAGCTTAAAATAAGTTTTATAGTTATAGCTTCTATAAAACACTCATGTTTGTCTCATATTTTCTCAGTTTTGGGGCATCCTATGTATAATATGTTCTAGGAAAGAAAATAAGTTGTTAATAATCTTAGTTATTATTACTCAGTCTCAAAATCTAAATATGCCAGATATTACATTGGGGGCATGTGCATGGCATATGATTTCCTCCTTGCTTAGTTTACACAAGTTTTGAAAATGGAATGACAATGCTTGTCATTATCCATGTTGTATACACCAAACCCAAATTATACCAACTTTTTACACTAGTTTTGTGCCAATTTTGTACAAAAAAAATGAGCCTTATTCCATCTGTAGTAGTTAGTTCATCCCTTTTGCACCATTTTTTAAATAAGAACAATATGTTAGAATTCATACATGGATTTAAAGCTACTTCACTACTTTGGGTATGAAATTGTGGATTTAAACAAACCTTAAGTTATTAATCACACTATATTATCAATGAAGATTGGGGGATGCATAGTCCAATCCATGTTTTTCAATGAAAATGAAATATCCAAGGTTCCTACCCTATTCAGTCACCAATTTTTTCACTAGGAAAACATAATGGTTCATGTACCCAATCAAGTGTATCATTCCTTATTATTAGATATATAAGTTTATTGTGTTTACTTCTTGATATTCATTTTATGTATGGATTAATTATATACATATTTAATTGAAAGTTCACATGAAGCACAACTCAACATTATGGCTTACATTTAAGATTACACTTCATAGATAAGTTCAGGTATGCACTTTTCCTTTTACTCTAGTATTTCACTTTTGCTGCATTACTCAAATAAAAGGGGTAAATGTATACACATAAATTAGCATTTAAGCCAAAACATTTCACTTGTGACTGCTATTTTGAGCCTCATCCTAGGGGCCTTTTGACTATTTTCATTCACTTTATGCATGATGACCAATTCCTCTAAGTAAACCAAATGACTATAAAATGTCCCTATTATTTATGAAAATGAGTCCAAGATCACACTCAAACTATCCATGATACCCATAATAGTTATTTGTGTCCCTTAAACAATATTAACCTATTTGGATAGTAGCACTCCCCACTATTATCTAGATATTATAGTACTATCTTCCCACCAAATAATATCTTGTTTAAAAAATTCAAAAGTCATGAATAGGATAACACACAATTTTAACAAGCCCCATCCGAAGGAATTCTAAAAATACCGCCATAAAGCCACATTTCAAACCATTTTACACATAAGAGGCTTCCACAATGAAAAGAACCAAAATTTTAATTTCACATTGAGAACAAAATCCCTATTTCCCTTAATTATGATTACATACAACCCTAGTAGCATTGAGCTAAATTTTGAATAAACTTCCAAGGTCAAATTCATAATTAAAGCACTTAATCACACTAGGATTGCATTGATATCTACCATTTTACATCAATATTTCACACACACCACTATAACATGGGAGAACTACATGGATTTGATCCCTCTTTGAACTATTGACATGTAAACAAAACTTAACATAGGGATGTTAAATTCAAGCACAACTTCAACTACTAACCCATTTTTATTCTATGCTTGCATTTAGATTATTATGTCATTAAAATAGGGTTTTGAGTGAAGAAAGAGTTAAATAGTGGTATTAAAATCATATCAAAAGCTTACGCATAATCTACAAAACATAAAAGTGAAGGTGAACATAACCTAAAAGTTTTAGATCTTTACTACCTACTAGATAAAGCCACCCTATTAGGATAATTATGCTCCCCACTATTTTCCATTTCTACCACTATTATCTAGAATCCCTCCTAACTCTTATCCTAAATCCAAAAATAGTCCATGTATCATTTTTATAGTTAAGTTTATATTTCTATTTTTTATTTTCCCTATTTATTATATGTTCATATTTATCAAGTTCTAAATTGGTTTGTTTCAATTATTGTATATATGTGTGTTGTGCCCTAACACATACACACTCCCATTTTTATAAATTCAAATACGGGCCCAATATTATTTGAAAATACTTATTTAAGGTCTTATGAGCCTTATAGATTGATACCATTTATTTTTACATGCATAAGTCTAAGGTTATTTTCAAAATTCTAAGTCAAAAACAAATAATTACAAAATTATGAAAATCAAAACTTAGGCACTAGTTATGATTCCTTTTAAACCTTGGATTTTCATAATTTCTCTCTTAAGTTAAACTTATGATTTTATCGACTAATAGAGATAATATGTTATGTCTTAGTGTTTCTATGATTTTGCATACATATAAGACTATTTCAAATAGTTGTAAGTTATTCATACTTGGATCTCCTAAATCACTATGTTCCTCGAGTTCCTAAAACTCTAAGATTAGGATAGGTGGTAAAATTATTTTCATCCTCATCTTTTCAGCCTTCAAAAACATTCAAAAACCCTAAGATCCTAGAACCCTAAAATAAAAATAAGTGGCATCATCATGTTAATCAAAGCACCATAGTAAAAAAAAAAAATAGTACCTTTGAGACAACCAAATCACCTAAGCTATCCACATGGCAAGACCATGTTCAACTAGACAAATTTTGTTTCATAAAATTTTCAAGTCTTCTTAGTACCTAGAGCCCCAATATCATGTGATGTGGCATAATCCTATGAACATGAAACTCAGAAGATCAAAGCAAAGCTAAAGTATCCCAAGATCTTAGGGTCTTGAGATTAGGATAGAAGGCACAATCCCATTCACTCAAATCACTTTGGGATATGTACCAAGTTAATGGCCATGGGCCTTGCATCCCTAAGTCTTAAATTCCCTAAACCTTGAGATCGTACCATATATCAACATCCTAGACATATAGAGCCCTTATTGAGGATGTATATGGTTTTAAAGTTCAAATATCTCCAGAGCCCTGAGATCATTCCTTATGGCTCAATCTCATTAGTTTATAGCCCATGGAGCATATAAATTAATTTCATAAGTCTAAGGACCTAGGGTAAATGAGATAATGATAAGTATCATGATCAAGGAGATGTGTGGCCATAATAAAATTAAAGAGTTTGATGGATAAGAAAATGTTGGTAAGTGAGAGATCAACACCTATCTCAAAGTGTTGATTGGTCATGTAAAGTTAGTGAAAAGTTTCCATATGACAAGTAATAATCTACCAAATATGATTAGAAAATTTAAATTTAAATAAGAAAAAAATCAAAATCTATTATATACATTGACATCACATGAAATTTGCATTCAAGACTCAAGCTTTGGCAATATATGAAAAATCCAAGTAAATACAAATCAATTCACCATTAATATACAAATTGAACGTTACAATTTTGAGATATCAAGCAACAAAAAGCCCTAATGTTTTTAGAAAACCCATAAGAACAATTAGATAGTTTACTATAAACATCTAAAAGTGGTATTTGAGTGTTAAAGGTGTTACTTGAGACTACATATCCCTAAATTATCCCTATACATATCCTAGAGCCTATTATCACACTTATCCAACGCTCTTATAGGCCACAAACATCCCTAATTAGCTCAAATTTAGTTCTAAACCCTCATTTCTTGATCCTATCCCTTCATTCCCTATATTTTGTCCTTTGGAAAATAGTGGCATAATAAAGAAACTAGAGAAACATGGCACTATTGTCCCCAAAATAGAGCCTATGTCCTTTAACCTAACTTTCTTGAATGAATATATTTTCAAAAGTAAAAGCCTCCTAAGGTTAGCCTAGACATCTTTTATTATCTATAAAAGAAACAAAACACTATAAATACATGAATTCTATCCCTATATCCATTGGATAGAATTGAGATGAAAAATACCTATTTAAATAAGAAATAAGTTGAGTGAAATTAAGGTTATAAATACCTATTCTGACCTACTTCTGCATACCACCATCTACAATAGCCCTAAGCTTATATTTTCTAGATTTCCAATATCAAGAAAACTCAAGGCACTTAAGGCCACTATCACACTAGCATCACTTACACTTGCACCAACACTTAGGTGAGGAGAACTACATCAAGATTGATTCCTTATTGGAGTACCGGTATGTAGGTAACTCTCTTCATAATGGGGTGTTGAGGATGTCCAACCTATCATACCAACACATATAATTTTTATCTCATTCCCTAATTTCAAAGAGGATTAGGGATAATAAATTAGTCATTTTAGTCACAACACTAAGTTATAAAATTCATTCATGTGGGAACAAACCCCATAAATCTAGTTATATTAGCACTTAGAAGTTCAAGATAGTGCTACATAGAAGACACTGGCACCAATATCAGGACACTAGAACCGCATGACACTACTATCCAAATGTGGTGATATTATCTATGAGAACTTATTACACAAGGACCTAGTTTATGACACTTAGGCCAACTTCCATATTAGTTTTGATCACTTAGATTGTCTATATTAGGTGTTTTCTAGACAAGTCTTTATTTGCACTATTTATTACTATTTTTAGAAAATTCAAATCTAGTCAATTTTCTAATAAATTAGTGGCTATATTTTATGCATATTATTTCCATGATTTATTATAATCAAACCTTTAATCAAACATATGATTTACATAAACTAAAACCCTAAAAGGTTTAAACATTTGTGAACCCAACTTACTTTGAACATTGCTCAAACCCTAACCTAGATAATCCTAGGGTTTATATTTCCAACATTAAAATTTGGGATCCATAAAATTTCTAATTTTATTTGATATACTCATGATATTAATGAAAAAATAAGTGTATCACTCTTTTTTTCAAAGTTTAATACTTTCATTTACATGTTTGTTCCCTTTAATTTATAATGAACTCAGGAAAAACATAGATACATGCATACATGACGCTTCATATTAATTAAAGTGCTTGTCATTTTTCATTATTTATTTATCATTCTATCTTTCTATTATGTGTAATTTAACTAATAATCCAATCTTAATCACATAAATAACACATTACATCAAATAATAGATTCATAACCTAAAATTAACAAGTCTCTTTAAAATGCATTTCACTCTTTGGTTCACTTTGATTCCTTCCCTATCATTATTAGACACAAGGAAACATTTGTGTTATTTATTATCCCTCCTCCTTCTCTATCACACACATATATCCACCATCCTATCCCTACTATTATCTCTATGATCTTATTATACCCTGTAATCTAGGTTATGATGTCCTCATGTGGTCATGAAGCTTGACATGTTAGCAATACCCATGGATATAGATTTGTTGATTAGAGTAGTGATTCTTTAGATAAATTTTATATTTTATATATCTTAAACCATTATGACACATAAAAAGTCATTTTATATTTTGTACTCTATGACACTTAGGTACCTCAAACATCTGAGCCAACTTAGTTGCTTCCATAATTAATACTATGTAATGGACAAAAGAGCACATTAATTTCAAGATGGAATATCACCCACATTAGCACATCATATATTTATATCTACCTCTCTAAATTTCCTTATTAATTAATGAATTAGGCATCAAATAGGTTTTAGTTAATAATAGATTAGGATTAAAAATTTGCATTATCTCTTTTTCATGACTTTTTAATAAACATGCCAAGGATTTGGATCCTTATAATATGAACATCTGAGGGTTTGATAAGATTCCACAAAAATTCTTGGGTAAGATCACTCTAAACCTTACATTGGGGCTTAAAACACTACCTACCACATTTTTAGTTATGCCTAATGATCTTAATTATAATATCTTGCTTGGAAGATGATGGATTCATGTTATGCAAGTAGTTTCATCCACTTTAAATGCATGCTTAAAATTCAACTACAAAGGTCACACACACACATACATTCCCTATGGATAAATAACCATTCAAGTACTATTTACATATACATCTTTCAAACAATTATATTCATCACATGGTCTGTACTACCACACCACTCTAGTCTACTATTCAAAGAATGCATACCACTCCCCCAATTACTTCTAGAACATAGCATAATAAGTTCGCTTCTTCTTTTTCATTAATCTCTTCTAGAATATGGATTACACATGACAAGGCCTTGGTAAACCTGAGTAGGTAATACTTAATCCCATTGCATTATATGATTATCAAGGTAGATAAGTAATGGGATATAGAGATAACACATACAATGCTAAGTCCTCTCAAAATACTTATTAGCATAGCTTGTTTTGTCCACCTATTCCAAAAGAATATTATATGGTAAACCATTTTTATACACTCTCAGTTATTTACCCCAATCTTATCGATGATATAAATTCTCTAGATCTACCTATTTTTGATGAGTTTGTTAATGATGAGGCTCTCCTAGAATTCATAAATGCATACAAGGATATACCTTCCTTATATCATAAGAATAGGTTTCCTCATTCCATAAGTGCCTAGGCATACTTTGGTAAGCATTCCAATGACTTAGATGATATGTTACTTGACACAAATGATACTATCCCTATAATACCATACAATATGGATAGATCTAGATTACTTAATGAATAGATAATTAAATTCAAATATGGAATTAAAATTTATGATCATATCATAATATTGGCTCAAACTTTTTATAAATTATAATATACAATTATTTATCAGATTTGAAAATATTTTCTTGAAGTATTTGCTTGGGCTTAGTTTGATATGCCTAGTATCGATCCCTCAATTATAATACACATAATTACTATTATATCCCAAATTTTCACCCTAGAGAATTCAATCAAACCTTCTCAAATTTGGGATAACAATAAACTATCTTTAAATATAGGTAGATTGCTACAGGAGATAGATCTCTAGATTATGGACTAGCTTCTTTGATCTATTTGTTTAGGCTCACACACTACACTAGTCTAATCACTTATTGGGGGTGAAAATGGAGAAAGAAAGCCTGAAAGTAACCTATACTAATGAAGGAAATACACCAATAATATCTCAACAAACATACTTGAAGTTGCATTATGAAGGCAATTTTGGAGACTTAGGTTGAACCCTAGTTGAAAATAGAAGTGTTCAAGTTCTGCTTTCAAACTTTGTCCAACATGGGAATGACCCTAGGTTATGGGTTGCCTATGTTTAGGTCAAACATTTTGAGTTTTTAATGATTTTATATCCTTATATATGATAATTTTGACCTCTCTTTCTAATACCTAAATAATTTGGGGTGAAAAGAGTCAAGAGATTGCATAAAGTAAAACCTATTCTAACATGTGGTAATGCATCAAATTCCAAAGATCCACTCTCAAGATTGAACTCATTAGCACACTAATGGGATATGAATAGAACTAATTTAGTGATTACAATGGTTTCCAAGCAATAGTGCTTCACCTAGATGTCAATTTGATGGACTTAAGCTCGAGGGAAATGAGGATAAGGCCTGATTAAAAGCACTTATAGTCAACAATCCACTCTATACCTGAGACATCAATATCAAGACACACTAGATGACATAAAAGGAAATTTTATTAGTATTTAGGTTGAACTTAAACCTAAAAAGGGAAGATGAAAACCAATTTTTCATATCATAAAAAATATAAAAATTTAAGTATAGATTGGTAAACAACTACAAAATTATCTATTCATTTATCCAAGAGGTAAAGAATACAAATTTCTAATAGAGTCTAGTCATACTAGATTGAGGGTTGTTTATAAATATCTCAAAGGTTATATTTATAGAGATAAGGGAAAAAAAAAAAAAGTTTTTTTGTGCTAAAAAATGGAATCAATTATTCAACTCCATTTTTAACCACAGTTATAGCTGCCTCTACATTTATGCTCATTAAAGATTCTTGATTGATCTAAGTCACTTCAAACCATTGCACAATCACATTATTACCTTGTTGATGATTCCATATAGTTTCAATGGTGGGATCAAGTTGTTTCAAGATGAATTCTAACATCAATTCCATTACAATAATCAAATCAATCTATTAGAATTTTATCATGATGTTAATTGCTCCTTACTAGTTTGTCATGGCATGCAAGAGTGGAGAGAAGGGTCACTTTTATGCAATCTTGATGATGAATCCATTGAAGTCAACATGTATAAATTATTGGAATCCTTTAAAAGGTTAGATCTGATTCAAATTAGACCATGCTCAAACTTAGCCCCATGCTTTTGCTTATTTTGGTCAAAAGTTGCTCCTTCAACTTCCAATAGGAAAGCTTCTTGGGTTTGACTTTGGTCATCAAAAATTGACTTGGACCAATCAAATATCTCAAAATTTTCTTTGTTTCTATTGGTCCCACATATCCTTATTTTTAGGTCCTTGAACTTTTTGACCTCTTACACATCATAAATCTACTTTGTACAAATGAGCATGGGCCTTTGATTTCTTGCCACCTAAGATCCTTTGACATGTGAAATTGAGCTTGAACCATTGGATCAAAATATATGAATGAATGTGACTAATTGGATCTACCTAAACCCACAATTTGATCTCAAATGGATAAATTGTGAGCTTGAAATTGATGTTTGTATACCCATCATTTGATGTTTATATGACTGTCATTGACATCTGTGTTTTCATCAAATTTTTAACCCTAATAGATAAATGTTGAGATTTATTTTGATGTCTACACACCCATAATTTGGAATCCACATGAACATCATTGAAATATATGTGAATGTTTAAGGCTTTTAAAATCTAAATAGTTATTCATTGGGGCTTAAATTTGATGTTAGTATAGACATTTCATTTTGGAGGCTCAACTTTAAATATTTATAACTAGAGATAGAGATCTTGCCAAGGCATGAAATTTATAGGATATGATCTTGACATGAAGGAATTTATGGACCTACAATTTTTTGGCTCATGAGGTTTCCTGAGTAAACTTTATAAAATACATAAGTGAACTGGTTTGCTTATTTCTACATGACATCTTGGTGATAGTGTGGTCCTTAAAATTGCACTATTCATCTTCCATTCAACCTTCAAGGTTTTGATGGACTCTTAAGGTTTTATCCATCCTTTTCATGCCTTTGAATTCTTATGAACATTATTAGGACCCATTTGGATCCCTCCATTTGTAATGTTGAGCCTACTTTTAAACCAATTGATTTTTCTTCTATTGGGACACTATTAGGCTTCTCTCTAGGTTTAGGCAAAATTTGGTATGCAGGAAAAAATGGAAATTTTTTTGGTGACTTAGTTGGCTTGCCAACCTAATGATCATGGAACCTATCTATTAACTAAGCTTGCTCATGATGAGAAAATAAATAAGGTACTACTTGTAAAATAGACTCTAATTGATTCTTGAAGCACTTTTGGAGTAATGGGGAAATAAAAAAAAACAAGAAAGAAACAAAACATACCAAAAAACCTAAATAAAAAACAAATAAATCAATGTGTAAAATCACTTGAGGAAAAGACATGCTTATCTACCACTACCTATTTACAAAGAGCATGAGATCAAACTAATAGCAGAACTTAAGGTACCTCCCATTGATGGGAATGGGAAGGATCTCTCCATTTAATCTAGAAATCTCAAAGACATTTATTTCCTTGTAACTTGTGATGACATAAGGTTCACTCTAAAGGCTATCAATCTTAGAGTGTTTTCTTGGTTTTACATGGTACTCATCCCATTTGAGGATTATGTCACCTTGTTAGAATGTCCTTGATGAAGCTATTTTGCCAAAAAATTTCTTAACTTTTTATTGGTTAGACCACATGGTATGAATGGAATAATCTCTTATCTCCTCCAATTCTCTCATTTCATTCATCCTAACCTCTAATACATCACTTTCTAGAAGCTCTAGCTGGTGTGCAAGCTCTAAAGTTAGAAGCTCCAATGAGATAGAAAAACATGATTCTCTTTCATAAATTTAGATATAAGGTGAATGAACAATGGCCATTTTGGGTTTGATCCTATCATCCCATAAAGCACTCTTCAAATTTGTATGCTAAGATATCTGATTATCTTCCAGTATTCTTTTGATGATCCAAATTAGGTTCTTGTTAGTGGACTCAACTAGTCCATTACATTATGGATAATAATTTGATGAAGATGTTAGATAAATACCTTACTTAAGATCCAATTCACATACATTTTCACAAATGAATGCCAAATCATTATCTAATATTATAGTGGAAGTTTCTCCAAAAATGGGTGACTAGGCTCATATAGAACTCAAACACAAAGTTCTCATTTGCCTCCTTCAAAATAACTACTTATACCCACCTATTAAAATAGTTTGTATCTATCAATACAAATTTATGACCACAACTATATGGAGGATGTATCATTCCAATGAAGTCCAAACCCTATTGCATGAAGAATTGCTCAACCTGAATAGGATTTAGTGGCATAACAACTAGTGTCTATTTACTTGTAAACATTACACACTCTGCACACTTACTAACCCATGCATGTGAATCCATAAATAAATTAGGCAAAAATTAACTAACTCTAATGATTTTTTCATTTGTGGTCTTTGCTACAAAATGGACTCTAGAAGGACTATCATGAAATTACTAGAAAAACTTGTCAAATTGATTAGTTTCAACACACCTTAAAAGTATACCTCTAATGTCCTTTTTGAAAATCACTCCATCAATTAGAATGTATGGTATTTATTTTAGTCTAAAATTTTTTCTCCTTGAAGCATATAATCCCATTGGACATTCTCTTATTTAAAGGAATCTAATAATGTCTTGTATCCAGATGGATAGAGGAGTAGTTTTAGCTTCTTATTGGGTATCTTGAAGTGTCAAAACCATCTCCTTTTCTTCTTTAACATGTTATGCAATATGTTCACATAATCCTTTACCTCAGACCAGATTTGTGACCTTCACTTCAATATCATATTCCATGCACTTAGTGACCCATCCAACTCTCTTTTCACTTAAGTCTCTATTGAAGATGAAATCCTTCACACTAGGATGAGCTACCATTAGTATAATCTTGTTATTTGAAACAAAATGTTTGAATTTTTTCAAACCTCTTATAATAGAAATTCCATGATTTTAAACAAAATAATACCTCTCCTCATAGTATTCCAAAGTTTGACTGAAGAAAGCAATGGGTTGATCCAAACCTTCACCATTATGTTGCATAAGCATGGATTAAATTGTATTAAATGTAGAAAAAGAATACATAAAGAAATCCTTACTAAAATCTAGATTAATCAAAGTAGGAGCTTGGTTAATTTCTTGTTTGAGGAATTCAAAACTTCTCTTACCCTCCTTATTCCAAGTGAACTCTTGATGTTTTTTTAACATTGAGTGAGTGGCCTTATCAGTTCTACAAGTCTAAGAATAAATATTCTAATGAAATTGATCTTACCTAAGAAGCTTAGTAATCCTTTCTTATATTTTGGAAATGATAGAGAAATGATTTATTCTATTCTCTCTAGGTCAATAGAAAGACCATATTTAGACATTACATGCCCAAGAAGTCTCCCCTCATGTACTAAAAATATACACTTCTTTGGATTAAATGAAACTCCAAATTGTTTGCATCAATCAAAATCAACTCTCAAGCATGTTAGATGATTATTAAGATCCTTTTAAAATATAGTAATGTCATCAAGATAAACTAAGACCATTTCAATCAAAATACCTTTAAAGGCAACACACATTGCCCTTTGGAAAGTGGCTCTAGCATTAGAGATCCCAAAAGGCATCTTTTGGTAGGCATAAGTACCCCATTTGGTTTTAAAAGCTATTTTGTACTGATCTTTCTCTTTCATCAATATCTAATTATAACCTGAGTACCCATCTAGTAAGGAGAACCTTTGTGAACCTGATACCCTTTACAAGATTTGATCCATGGAAGGAAGAGGATAGTGGTCTTTTAGTGACACTTTCTTCAAATCTCTAAAATCCACACATAGTCTTATCTCTCCATTTTTCTTTCTCACTACTACAAGGTTTTCTACCCATGTTGAGTGCTTAATAGGAAACACTATAATTAACTCAATCAGCTTGGTAAGCTCCTTTATCATGAGAATTTCAACCTTGGGGTTGATGGGCCTTTACTTTTATCTCATTGGTTTTGCATCATGTTCAAGCTCAATAGTGTGTTGTGCTAATGTGGGGTAAAACCATTTAAAGTAATGGTATCACCAAGTAAATACATTCATGTAATCATTACATAATGAAATTAAAGCTACTCTCTCAGAATCATTATTAACTTTACCCCACTTGAGTTGCTTACCTTCAACTATGTGAACCTGATCATAATGTTATTCACTGGAAGAGATCATTACCTTGTCATTTATAAGCTAATCATCTTCATTGAAAATTCTCTCCAAAGTTACTAAACCTTTAGGCATTTTGTTTGATATCAATTTCATAATTTGATCTTCATATTGGCATTGAAATTTATTTTTATTTTTTGAGCAAAATTCTACCTCATTCTATAGGAAACAGGCTATTTGTTTGTCACTATCAAAGACTTTCTAAATTATCTCATTATTTGGAACTGAAGGCATACATAAAACCTTGATTTCATTCTAATATTTATTATCCTTGATATAGTTCACTATATCATATTATGCTCCTATGGCAACAAGTCTATTCACATGTTGATTGTCTCCTCTAGGAATAGAGTGGATATCAAATGCTAGGAATTCTTCCATGAGGTCCCAAACTCTATGTTTATAGGCATTTAGGAGGGGGTTATTTTCTATACTTAACCCTTTGAATTTTTTCAATACCAACTCACTATTACCTACAAAATATTAATACCTCTCTTTTTAGCCCATATGAATAAGAGCTTCATACTCTGTATTATTTGATGTAAAACTAAACTAAAATCTAATTGAAGAATAATGAATTTTATTTTGAAGTGAAATCAATATTACACCAGCTCCACTTCTATTTTTTGTTCTAGATCCATCAAAATGTAGATTTCATACTCCTTGATCCTGCTTTGAGTTGGTGAGACTAGGTAATGAGTCACTTGCTTCATGCATGAAGTAGACACTAAAACCAAATTATTGAATACCTTTGTATGGGTCATACCCATGGTTATCATCAGCCCACTCATCCAACAATATATACGGTATGCCTTCAAGTGGCTTAAAAGGTTCTTAATCAATAATACCTTCATCTTCTTCTAAAATATTGTAATTCATATTAGACATATTTGGTATATATGGTTCAAGGTGAAATATATAAATGGGATCTGATTATAGTGACTTTAGTTCCATATCTAGTTCTAAAAACCATGTATGACCAATTTGAAGAAAGGTATCCTCCTATTTTAGTAGTGAAATCCCTAGATAGGCATAGTACAATGTATAGAGGTAAATCAACAACGACTATATCCTATGAAATGGTGAAATTTGGACAAGTAGAAAGTAAAATTTTAAGATCTTTGAGGATGCCCATAGTATTATTAGGAGAACCATCTAATTATATCATTCCTTTTTTATGAGGTTCATACTTGAGCCCTAGTTTGTCAGCTATGGATTTAGGCATAATAGAAGTACTCACTCCACTATCAATCATAAAATTATTGAAAAGAAAGTCTCTTGTGATAACTAAAAAATATAATGGAGGAGGCTTAGCCACCTTAGGAGACTAAATCTCAACAAATGGATTAGATTTAGTTAGAATGGCACTTACTCTTTCCTTTTTAGGTGGTCCATCAAAGATATTGAGATTTGAAATCTCCTCTTGTAGATACTCCTTTTGTCATAGAATTAGTATTGTATCCCACATTAAAAATGATACTAAATTTTTATTCATATGATCCCAAATATTGAGTGGGGAAATGGTTGTCCTTGACTGTAATTTAGAAGTGGAAGGAGCTCCTAAGTATTGTGTGGACTGAGTGATGTAAGGCCTTTTCACATTCTACCCCTTTGAATATTGAACCTACTGATTTGATGTATTTTGAGGTAGTTCATGAGTGGTGGTACTTTGTATTGGATGAGAAGGAAGAGGGGATACCTTATCAAGACCTCAACCATCATCAGTTTCCCTTTTTATTGGATCTAGTATGGGATACAATTGAATTATCAACATTAGGCATATTTTGATTTGTTGCTATGTGCTCAAAAGAATCCTCACATTCGTAAATGTTCACAAATATAGTTTAAGTAGGTGATTTAACACTACCTTCTCCTTATTTATTTGGCACTTCTTCTTGAGTCAATGAAGGAAGGTATCTATGTGGTATAGAGGCTTCCTTATTCTGATAAGGTGGCTAGTTTTCATGTGAAGGAAGAACTACACTCTATTGCATATACGACTAATGTGAGCTTTCACCAGTTGGAGCCATTACCATGTTATTTTTTTGATCCCACTAACTATTTCATTCCCATTCCTAAGCATAATTATTTTTATTTAGCACAACTCTAGAATTACTTGGAGCATTATGATTATATTGTTTTTAATGAGAATTTTGCCCTTGTCCTTATTGGTTGGACTGATAGGATGGCCTATTATATTGATAATTTTAATTAATATTATGATATGGATTGTATGGTATAGCTTATTTCATTTCCATTTCAACAAACTTGTTGTTATGAGTCTTAATTATACTCTCTATCTTTCCTAGTCTGTCAGCTTGATCACCTTCTATTTGATAAAAAATTGTTGAATTTGTAAGTAGAGCAATAGTTAGAGGAGGGTGGATCTATAGAAAGAGAGGAATTGGTGGCCTTGGAAACAACTTTCCTACTTGTATAAGGTAATTCTCATGCTTGATTTATATTTCAAAATATTTAGGAAGAGTGTTCCCTCCCATGGATTGAATCATCATAGCTACATCTGAATTGAGAACCTTAAGATAGTATAGAAAAACATAGTTGTGTGTAGGGTTGATCACTATAAGAATTTTGCCCCAAGTATTCTAGAACCTATAATTGAAATCCACCATAAATTCATGATTTTTTATTTTTATTTTTTTAAGATACTCCACCAAGTAAAGATGATCACTTTTGTTTTTAAAGTGATTTCACAAAACCTCTCCAAATTCATCCCAGTTATTGATTGATGTAAGAGCCAATCCTCTGTACCACTGAAGTGCTTTCCATTTGAGAGAAGTTTCTAAAAACCTCATTGATACATTTTCCTGAGTCACATGATGCACTAAAGAAAGGTTAGTAATATCTATAATATGTTTTATAGGAGTAACTAGATTTTTCCCTATAAAATAAGGAAGAGCCTTCAGAGCAGAAGCTAGAATATCATCCCATTGAGTAAGATTCAGAGGACTACCACCATTAAATGACACAAAGGCTTATCTTTTGGGGACAACCATCTAGGGTATGGAATTTATAACAATGTTTTTTTGAACAATATTGGTTTGAATAAGGAGATTTTGTGTAACAAGGGGAATAAGAGGTTTAGGTGTAGGATTTGACTGAGAGGCTTTCTTCTTATTTGTTGATTGGAAAGATAGCTCAAAGAAATATATCTCTTTCCCTTTTATAAAGTATATTGTGACAAATCATTGGGGCATAAAAATATTCAAATCTAAAAATGAAACTCTAAAATTTGCTACTAAGATATGCAAATATATGATCCAAATTATGTAAATAGTTTGTCCCACTGGTCAATAGAGATCATATTGCTTAACTCTAACTCATACTTGGAATAAAATGGGAATTATATAAGGATATGGGATGCCTATATCTATATCAAACCTCTAGGGTTTTTAATGAGGCTATCTTCTTAGACATGATAATTTGGACCTCTCTTTCTAGGACCTAAACAAGTTGGGGTGAAAAGGGTTCAATAGATTGCATAAATTAAAACCTATTATAACATGTGGTGATGCACCGAAGTTAAAATATACATCTCAATATTGAAATTATTAGAACACTAATGGATAATAAATAGAACTAATGTAGTGCTTACAATGGTTTCCAAGTAATAGTGCTTCACTAGAGGTCAATTTGATAGACACAGGCTAGAAGACAATGAGGGTAAGGCTTGGTTGAAAGCACTTATAGTCAATAATCCACTATATACTTGAGACATCAACATTAAGACATGATAGATAAACTACAAGGGAATTTTATTAGCACTTAGGTTGAACTTGGACCTGTAAAGGGAAGATGAAAACCACTTTTGCATATCAAAAAAATATAAAACACTAAGTACAAATTAGTAAACAACTAAAAAATTCTCTATTAATTAATACAAGAGGTGAAAAATATAATTTATGGTAGATTATAGTCATAGTAGATTGAGGGATGTTCATCAATAGCTCAAAGATTATATTTATAGAGAGAATGAAAGAAAGAGAGGAATTTTTGCATTGAAAAAGGGGAATCAATTTCTCAAATCCATTTTTAACCATAGTTACAACTGCCTCTATATATATGTTCATTCAAGCTTCTTTATTGATTTGAGTCACTTCAAACCATTACACAATCATATTATTCCCTTGTTGATGCTCCCCTATGGTTTTAATGGAAGGATCAAGTTGTTCTAAGCTAAGTTTTGGCATAAATGCCGTTACAAAAATCAAATCAATCTATTAGAATTTTTCATGGTGATAATTGATTATTATTGGTTTGTTATAGCATGAAAGAGTGGAGAGAAGGGTCACTTTCATGCAGTTGGTCTTGACAATAAAGTTGTCGAAGTCTACATATCTACCTTATTGGCAACCTTCAAAATGTTAAATCTAGTTCAAACTAGACCATGCTTAAACTCATCTCTATGCTTTTATTTATTTTGGTCGAAAGATGCTTCTTCAACTTCTAATAGGAAAGATGTCCCTTGTTGGCATATTTTGAAATTTCCCAGGTTTAACTTTGATCATCAAAAATTGACTTGGGCCAATCAAATAGCTCCAAATTGTCTTTGTTCCTATTGGTCTTGCATATCCCTACTATCAGGTCCTTGAAATTTTTGACCTCCTATGCACCATAGATATTCTTGGCATGAATGAGTGTGACTTTGATTTCCTACCACCTAAGATCCTTTGATATGTTGACTCGAGCTCTCACTATTGGATCAATATATACAAATAAACATACATCATCAAATCTACCTAGACCCACTATTTGAACTCAAATAGCTAAATCACAAGATTAAAATTGACATCTATGTACCCATCATTTGATGTATGTGTGACTGTCATTGACATCTGCAAAATTGTCAAAATTTTAACCCTAATAGCTAAATGATGAGCTTTATTTTGATGTCCATGCACTCATCATTTGACATCCATATGAACATCATTGATGTCTTCATGAATGTCTAAGGATTTTTTAAATCCAAATGGTTATTCACTAGGGATTAACTTTGATGTTAGCATGAATGTTTAATTCTATAGTTTCAAGTTTAAATGCTTATAAATCAAGCTAGAGATCTCACCAAGACATAAAATTTACAAGATATGATCTTGATATGAAGGACTTTATGGAACTAATATCTTTTCCCTCATGAAGTTTCCTGAGTAAAATCTATAAAATTCAAAAGTGAATTGGTCTACTCATTATGCATGATGTCTTGGTGATGGTCTAATCCATAAACTTATATAGTTCATCTTCTTTTCAACCTTTAAGGTTTTGATGGACTCTTAAGGTTTTATCCATCCTTTTCAAGCCTCTGAATGCTTATGAACATTATGAGAACCCATTTGGATTAATCCATTTACAATGTTGATCTTGTTTCTAAACCATTTTATTTTTTTTCAATTAGGACCCTACTAGGATTCTCTCTAGGTCTAGGTGAAGCTTGGTATGTGGGCCAAAATAACCAATAGGTAGATGGCTAAAATTGATCTCAACTCAAAGTTTTTCTAACAAAATTATTTCTACATGGAGGTAGATTGTCATGCATTTCCAAAGGTGGGTGAATAGGAGGTCTAGTCTCATACACTAATAATCTTCATCATACTTCAAATATGCCTAACAAACACTTACATTTCATGAGACCTATTAGAATAAATATTACTTACATAATTCATACAAGAGAAGAATGGAATCAAGGACAATTAATCATCACTTATCATCCAAATGGAATACTTGACATACTTAGGAAAGAATTTTAGAGATTAAACCAACTTAATAACTTTATTCAAAGGCAAAACAATATGTCAAACTAGAAAGGCTTTGCCATACTAATTCTAGATAGTTTACAATGCCAAAATGGCTTTAATATATAGAGAAATAGGAGAAGAGAGAGAAAGAATGACATTGGATGGTAAAAATGCCAAGTGTCAAGTCTTGAAGACTAGTTATAATGCAATAAAAAGAGTTATAAAACATATCATGATGTTCTTTTGGATATACATCCTCTTGAAGTTGTCATAGGGACACTTCATTATCTTTCTTGAAACTTTTTTTTTGATGAGGAGTCTAATTAACTATCTATAACTACCTTGGAAGTCATTAACACATCTTCACTAACTTAAGACTGTTTAAACATGATTGGTGTAGATCATTATTCACTCCTCCACTGGGTGATCTTATCTTTACCACTTGTTACTTAACCCTTCAATAACTTACTAGCCCTCTAGGCCTAAAATCTCGCACTTATCACTTTGGTGACTTGCACATATTCAATAAAGTTTGTTGCAAAGATGTGAGACATATATTCATAACTTCTTTGTCCTCTATTATATCATATATACCTCAAAGAAAATTCAAAATCACACTTCTCATCTCCAACTTGGTAGTTACTTTGATTCTCACTATTTTATCCAAGACTACCTACAATAGTCAGCTTAGCATATGGATATCCATACTTTAATGATGTGATAATGGGGTCTAAGGAGTTAAAATACATCTCCACACACCTTCAACTATGGATTTCACCCATCTATTCCTTTTTGCACCTTCAAATCACCTCAAATATTGTAAAAAACATAAAATTTGACCCATCTGTATAAGTGATGGTACAAAATAATTGAATTGTGGAGAGCCTAAGAGATTTTAAATTAGGTTAAAGTAAATTTCCATTCCAATTTACTCCTTATAGATGCATTACTCTTCATATTTTTCTCATCGGGCTCTTATGAGGGTTTTAGGTAGTTTAAGTTTTTAGTAATGGTTCATAAAGGTTAGGCCCCTAACCTTTGAACCAATGCCAATAGTTTCAATTAAATGACCTCCCTAAATTATACCTAAGTGATCAAGACCCCATTCATATTTTTCATATAGATGGGAATTAAATACGTTATCTCTTAGGTAGTTGCTATGCATTTTAGACATCCTTAAGACAAATTGAGGCCAAAAATGGCCAATCTGGGTTGTTTTATATAAACCAATGAATCTAATCAACCATCAACGCTCTCATTAAATTTATCACATTTATTGGGAATATCACATTATCATAGGAGTGACATTAGAAGATTTGAGGTTTATGCCTAGTTCTAGTTCTCATAGGCATAGATGGGGTTTTATAAGTATGTGACCACCTATGAGTGATCACAATGGATTTATAACCTCCTCTAAAATTATTCACCTCTAATTAAATCCTACACATCATCCCATAGTTCTTTAAGACTTTTCCATTCATATTTTACCATCAATACATTAGGTCTACAAATTGCATTGCTTGTGAGGTATCTTAGGTCCATTAGCCTAAAGGCAATATTGACTATGTACTTGCCTTCACACTTATTCAGTGAGTAGTAGGATGATATGTGAGTGATTTTATCACATTTAAATATCTCTGTGTATACTTTATTATACTTTTAATTAACCACTTCATCATATTTCTCTTAGTCTCTTGGCTGCTCCTAGCCCAAAGAGTGGGCTAGGTGTGAGATAAAATAGTTGATACTTTCACTATTATTTTGACCTAAAGGATACCATTTAAGTATTATTCAACATATTATGACCCTTTTATCAATTTTCAAACATTGATCATGCTTATATATCCCTCAACACCTTAAATTCTCAAGACTAACTATAGGCCATGATTATGTGTAGGGTCTAGGAGCCCAAACTAAGTATTTGACCTTTTCACCTTGGTATTAGTATTAGATAGTTAGATAAAGTGTTAAAACCACTATTAGGACATTTTATAACTAATTTTATCACTTTAAATAGTCTACAATCCTCACTTCACCACTTCTTTAATTGATTGCCCATTTGTCAAGGTTTGTGTATACAACTTAGACTATGTAAGGTTTCAATGTTTCTATTCACCTCAATCTTCAGATTAAAATATTATAGAGTAATTCATCATTTGAAACCATATTTACATATTCACTCTATCTCTTAGTATTTTTAAACAAACTTAACTTTTCATAATACAGTCCTATAGTAAAGACCATTTGTTTGAACCTTGTATAGAGCTTCATGGCATATGACCCCTATTTGTCCCTTTTTCTCTCAAATGAGTTGAATTTTTTTAGTGATTTCATGACTTGATAACTTCCTTCAAGTCTTTTCCACCCTTCCAATCTATAAGCACCATTGTCTTAAGATTTAGATAAGGTTTTTGAGTCACTTAGGTAGACTATCTACCTATGTGTGTGTGTTTTCTAAGGACTTTGTAACCCTTGTTGGTCACTTATTTTGAAAACTCCTTGAAAAAATGAACTCCCATATAGACTTCAAACAATCACGTATCATTATTTAATATTTTGAGAGACTTTAAGTTAATCAAATGGACCTTTAAGACTGTGTGCATGTTAATATTGTAGTCTTAAGCCATAACTCCTATTTGGTCTCCATATCTTGAGAAAAATAATGTATTTATAAACTCCAAATCATGTACACATCATAATCTCAAGCTTTTGAGAGTCTCGAGTCATTCAAGAATCCCTACATATTACTGTATATATACATGGGTTTAGTTAATTGAGAATAGTTTACAAACTTGAAGCTTTAAAACCTTAATTTCCATAAATAATCCTATCCATGACTTTGAGCCTTATTAAATATCCAAAAGGTTTTAATAACCATTGAAAACTATCACAACACCTCTATCCTTCACTTTTAGGCTTAACATCAATTACTTGTCTATCCACCTACAGTCTTATGAGATTCTACCTATCTTTCATAATCAGACATGCCAAACTAGGTTGAAGTCAACATGAAATGTGTGGACATGCTCTGAAAGTCTACATGTATTACTTGTTTCACATAGACCAATTTTTAAAGTGTAACTAGATGAGAAAATTGAGCCACTAGAATTACATAGGTAGTTTAGAGGTACTAAGAATCTTAATGATTTTTTATAAATCATAGGCCACCAATACTAAAATTATGACCATGAAATAAATATCATAAGAACCTCTAACATCCTCAAAATTCACTCACTTCAACTCCTCTTCTCTAGTATGTACCAAATGAAAATTATTGACCTTTTTTAAGCTGTCGAAGAGAGTGATAAGAGAGATGAAACAATTTTCATAAATTTTGGATCTATTGAAACCACCTAAGCCTAAAAATTACCTATGGGGATGATAAGACACATTAATAAAACATTCACACTTGAATATGAGTCACCCCAATCTATACAAACCCCTAAAACTAATTTTTTTATGGGTGATCTTATTCCTTTTATGTTTAACCTTCAATATTTTAGTTTTAAATCCTTATCTGACCCTTCTATGACATGTGTTACATTAACTTACTTCTTGAAACATTTTTCCTTTTTTGAAAAACTATACAATTGCTTAAAATGACCAAAAAGGTGGCATAAAAGGACATTAAGACAAATGGCCAAGTATGACAAAGGCTAGAACATATTATGTGACCCTCAAAGTATGAATTGACTTCATTTAGCATCATGGTGACCATTTTAAAACCTAGAGGACCTTATGGAAAGTTTAAACATGTAGGGGGTTGACCCAATTTGACCTAGAGTAAAAGTTTGGTCAATAATTACACTATATCTTGATGTCAAACTAGTTAAATAAAAGATTTGAAAAATTCACCCCAAAATCTGCTCTTTTAGTTAAAGATGAGATTCAATGGTTATTAGATGCCAGTTTCATTTGACTAGTTTCTCATCCACAATGGGTTGCTAATATTATTCCTATTATAAAGCTTAATAACAAAATTCAATGTTATTATTTCAAAGACCTGAACAAAGCATGTCTTAAGGATGAATTTCCTTTACCCAACATTGATATGATAATTGACTCCAAAATAGGCTATGATATGCTCTCCTTTATGGATAGTTTCACTAGGTACAATCAAGTTAATATTGCTAAATAAGACCAAGAAAAGACTTTTTTACCACACCATGGGACACTTTTTTCAATATAGTCATACCATTTAGATTAAAAAAGTAGGTTCAACATACCAATGGATAATGACACATATATTTCATGATCTCATTCATAAGATAATGAAAGATTATGCCAATGATTTTCTTGAAAAATCAAAAGAGCAACAACATCATGCAATAGATTTAAAACAAATTTTTGAGAGGCTTAGAAAATATAATATGACTCAATCCCCAAAAATATGTATTTGGGGTTCCATCAAGTAAACTTTTAGGATTCATAATATCCTAACACAATATTTAGGTGAACCCCAAGAAAGTCAAAACAATCATGGATATGCCTCCTTTTACCAATTTAAATAAATTTCACTCCCTCCAAGGCAAATTTCAAGCAATACATTGCTTTATGTCAAAACACATTGATAAGACCTAAACATTCACTATACTACTTTAAAAATCTATAAAATTTGAATGGGACATGACATGTCAAGAAATATTTGACATAGTTAAACAATACTTACTAAACCCACCTATCTTAGTCCCATGAGTACCTAACAAGCCACTTTGACTTTACCTCTTAGTAATAGATCATGAACTTGGTGCACTCCTTGCATAACACAATGATCAACATAAAGAGGGCCATTTACTACATCATTTATACACTTTTTGACTATAAAATAAATTATCCAACAATCAAAAAACATTTCTAGCACTTATATTTTCTACTCAGAAGATCTGACACTATATGATTAACAATGAGACACATATCATTACAAAAGTCAATACTTTAAATTTCCTCATGTCAAAACCACATATCTTAGGTCCTATTACAAAATGGTTTATGTTATTCATAGAATTTGATCTTAAGATCATTTTATAAAAATTAGTAAAATGCTAGATAATTTTAGATCAATTAGTATTAACCCCATTATTGGATACAAATCCTATTAACAATGATTTCATAGATGACTTCATAGCATATAATACTACTTTAGATACATGGATAATGTTATTTGATGGTTTTAGATATGCATCTGGTGTTGGAGGTAAAATAGTTTTCATCGATCCACTAGGCACATAATAACTCTCACTTATAGACTCTATTTTTCATTTAATAATAACATCATAGAATACAAATATCTTATCTTATGACTTCAAGTAGCTTAGGATCTCTAGATTAAATCAATGACAGCTTATAAGGACTCATAATTAATTGTCAATCAAGTTAGAGATGTCTACCAAACCAAAATAATTTGTCTAATTCACTAAAAGAATATGGTTTAATGTATATAGGCTTAGTTTGATAATTTTTCTATCAAAAACATCCCACATAAGGATAACTATCATGCCAATACAATGGCTAGTGTCGCATCATTAATTCCCATCAACATAGATGAATACTAGGATATTTTCACTATCAAATGATTACAATATTCATCAGTGTCCCATGTGTACTTTATCACTCTAATAATTATAGTTACCACTCACATCACAACACCATTTAAATGGTTCTATAAAATACATAACTTTTTAAATAAATCTATTACACATGATACTTTCATGAAAAATGAAAAATATAAACTACAATAAAACTCCCTTTAATATGCCATTATTAGTAGGGACTTATTCAAGAGATATTTTAAGGGACACTTACTATGATGTTTGAAAGCTAAGGAATCTAATTTGGATATTTTATAGGTACATGCAAATGAATGTGGTGGTCATTTCAATGATAAAGCAATGTCACACAAGTTACTTAGACAGGGTTACCATTGGCCAACCATGAACAAGAATTATGGGAATATACCAAGTTATGTGACAAATGTCAATGCCATGGAAACCTACACAATGTACCTTCATATAAATTTTAACCTATTATATCCCCTTGGTCATTCATGCTATGGGGTTTTGATCTGATTGGTAAGATAAACCTAGAATCCATAAGGAGTCACAAATTCATTATCACAGCTATAAAGTACCTTACAAAATGGGTAAAAGCCATCCCATTACAATCCAAAAAATGAGAAGATATATGACATTTTATCATCACCAATATTATATCCCTCTTTGGCCTCCTAGTGACCATAATCATATACAATGGAACATCTTTCAAGAATAAAAAAATAAATTTTTAGTGTTAAATACAAAATCTGACACACAATCTCTACTTTGTATTATTCACAAGGCAATGGTCAAGCAAAAGCCACAAAAAATACAATCGATATTATTCTTAGTAAAATAGTTAACAAATTTGGTGATGAATTACATAATCAACTCATTTATGCATTGTGGGATTATCGCACCAGTATATGCACACGAATAAGAGTTATTCCTTATCCATTGGTATATGATACAAAAGTAGTTATCTCATTGGAGTTAGAAATCCCCTCCTTATGGGTCTCTTTAAAAGGGATCATCATAGATGATCAGTATAGAGATAGACATCTCCATGAATTATAATAGTTGGATCATAGACACATTCAAGATGTAGAGCATCTTAGAGCATATCAAAAATGGATCTAGAGAACCTATAATAACCACATCTACAATAGGGAATTAATAGTCAATGATTTGGTTTTAAAAGAAAATCTCAAAAGAAATTTTAAACCAAATTGGCTTGGACCATATATCATCACATAAAAGCTTAGCCCATAAGTATACCGTCTAACTTCACTTGATGGCAAGGCAATCAAAAACCCATTGAACACCATACATCTAAGGAAATTTTACATATAAACATTTAACAACTTTTTTATTCATATGGCTTGTACATAATGTATTTCCAAAAGATAAAATATAATATAATATTTAAAAAAACACAAAAACATTCAAATATTACTCAGAAAACACAAAAATTTAGAGATTGCATGTATTGCTAGGTTTACATTTCTTATATTTTCCAAACACTACATATGCTAGTTATCTTAGTATAGTCAATTTTATCATACATACATGCTTCACTTGTTCTTGTCAAGTGCTTGTAGATTATTTATAGGACTTAGATCCACTACAATTATTTGGACTTGCTATTATCTACCCATTGGGGCATATACACCAATTTGTGTTTATTCACTTGACACATTCACCCACTTGGGGGAATCTTATACATAATTTCAATCACCAGGTTCTATCCTTACATACTATACATTTTAGATTTAACATTGTTATATCTCGATATTAATCTTTACTATTCTTACTCTAATTTTTTACTGACTATCACTAATTTAGACTTAGTATATGTAAATCCTAACTCTTACAAAAATTTGTATTACATATTCATGCATGATTTCATTTTATCTTCCCTAGTTTAGACTCGATTGTATCTTTATGCTTTTCCTATTCAAGGGAATTTGATTATGCTATTGTTTTTTTGGCTCTATGCCACTTCTATTCACAATATGTATGCCTTAGACATGTGACCATATCCCTTGTATTTACTTTCCTAATTGTGTATGCAGACATTTGAACATGTCCTCTATGTGGATGTAAGCCAACTTGATTTTTGATTGTGCATGTAAACATTTGAACCTCCTTATATGTCTTATTTTCTTAGATTTAGTGACATGTGCCCATATCCCTAGTATTGTGGCCCCTTGGCATACTTTGTGTTTCTCATGTTTTTTATACGTATGTTTTCTTGTATGCATCATGGACATGACACTTGTCTTTGCTTGTTACACACTAGTTTTTGATTCCATGAGGGACCTCACGTATCTGCCCTTCATGCTTGGGTGTCATGATGGACATCATGCCCCATCCCCCTAGTTAATTAAATAGTTATACTCAAATTTACTATTACATATATTTATTACATCTATTTTGACACCCTTGTGCAATTCTATATATGCCATACATTTTACATTATATACTTATGTTCAGATAATCTTACATTTTGGTGTTATGTATGCACATTATATTGGATTATCACATAGTTATCATAAATTCTCTAGATAACACACATTTCAAAGAGCTTTTTATTTGAGGATCATTCTTCTATAGGTTCAACAAATCCCTTAAAAAGAGGGGAAATTCACAGGGGTTTATCACATAGATTAGGCTCTTATATTGCATTCATAGTACATTTTTTAACACAAAGGCTTAGTTACAAAAAATAAAGCATAGGTAAACATAGGGAAAATTGTGACTCAGATAGTAGTATAATGACATAGATTTTAGACCAAAAGGACAATAATGCTTAAATGTGGACATTAGAACCACATGACACTAATGTCCTATACATGGTGTTACTATCTAGTAACCTTAATTTTAGAACAACTCAAATTGGATAGAAAAATATAATAATTATAGTATAGGTTTGCACATATTCAATTTTAAGTTTATCAGTTATACCCAATTTTTACTTAGATTCATACTAGCTCAGCTTAGATTCATATCAGATTCTTAGATTTGGAGAATCATGTGTGGCATGAACATTCCCATATTTAGTTTAGATACTGAGTTATAATTATTATAACTCAATTTAGAATCAATATACTTAGATACCAGATTGAGGGCATGTGCATGACATGTTTTTTCTATATGTTTAGTTACACACTAGTTGAATATATGGAATGCAAAATTTCACATCATTATCTATGTTGTATACACTTGACATCATATTCTAGGTTATCACCAATTTCACTGTTTACTTCATCTTCAATGATTGGCATTCCTAAGTGGCCTAGAGTCACTTAATGTACCTAAGTGGTTATAGAGCCAACATACATAGTTAAATTTTTTTAGTACTTTACATAATTTAGTTTTAGATTCATATACTACGCATGGGTGGGCAATGATGGATTCATAACCTACTTGAGTTATTTATCCACCCATATGAGAGGGTTGAACACACTATCAGTCTAATCTAAGTTATTCATAGGTCATGCTCCACCAAGTAGGGGTGGGTAATGATGAATTCAAAACTAAATTGAGTTCTTGAGCCACTCACATATGAGGATTGAGAAAGCTATCATCTCAATAAAATATACTAATTAATTAATCAGTATATACATGCACACACATATATTGTCACCAGGTTCATGCATTGGTTTGTGTACCTAATGAGGTGTGTTCATTCTTTTCCTCTTTCCCATATCTTTACTCAGTTTTACTTCTTTACTCATCATAGTATCTTGATCTTGATATCTCTTAAGTAAAGATTGATTTATGCACGTTTCATTTGTATGACACATATTAGACCATGATTTACATATATAGACCCAAATTCACGTACTCAAATTTAGCTTCATGGGCTTCACCTCCTAGTTAAGTACAATTATTCTTCTTTTTCCTTTATCCTAGTCATTTCACTTTGATGTATTTATAGCATAAAAGGGTAAATTTAATCACATAAAAGTGTTATTTAAGTGATAAAAATGCTAATTAAGACTATCTATCCCTAGCTTATCTCTAGACTTATCTTAGAACCTATTATCACACTTATCTAGACTTCATATAGGCCAAAGGCATTCCTAGTCAAATCAAATGTAGTCCCAGACCCTCATTTCCCTATCCTAGTGTTCTACTAGCTAGACGATAACACCATAATAAGGACACTAAAGCCATGTGGTGTTAGTGTACCCAACATGGCATGTATGTCCTTTACCCTAAATTTCTTGAATGAATATATTTTAAAAATTAAAATCCTCATAAGGTTAGCCTATACATATTTTATTATTGTACAAGCAACAAAACATTATAAATACATGAATTTTATCACTATATCCACTCGATGGAAATGAAATTCTAAATACCTATTCAAACAAGAAGCAAATTGAGAAAAATTAAGGTTATTAATCCCTATTCTACCATACTTTTATATACTATCATCTATAACAACCCTAAGCTTAGATTTTCTAGATTTCCAATCTCAGGCACACTCAAGGCACTCAAGGCCACTATCATACTAGTATCAGTTACACTTGCACTTGCATATAGGTGGGGAGAACTATATCAGGATTGATCCCTACTTATAATATTAGTATGTAGGAAATTATTTTCATAGTGAGGTGTTGAGTATATCCAACCTATCCTACTGATGAACACATTGTTATCATATAGATTTTGCACCCATCTTAGTGTTGTAGCATGCTATGTAGAAATATAGTGATATAATGGGATCACACCTAAGATTTAAGACCTTAGAAAATTGAGGTGAACCTCTAGAGAATTCTGACTTCCTTTCACTAAATTTGGTGCAATTGATAAACTACCATCTCATGTGGAAATTCTTCTTCTTAGTGATCTTACTTCTTAGACTAGGGTTTAACTATGAGGAAAATAGTTTTAGAAATGAATTTGAAAAACTAGAAATGGTGATTGCACCAAATATTTATAGTGGATTTTAATGCTTACTTTGAATGAACACAATAGATCAATAAATATATTGAAATTTATTGGAGCACAAACTCATGCAAATATGAAACCAATGGTAATATTGGGTATATCTTATATAAGGAACAAGATTCTTATTTTTTATCAAACAATCTTTCAAAAGGGAAAAATAATACCACAGATGAAATTTTATGACTGAAATAACAATAAAAACATCCACAAATTTGATAAATAGCCTTGCATACACAAAGATAACACAAAACTTCAATCTATTCTCATTTTCTAGGTTACAACATATAGATAAATTATTCAAAATAAAAAATAATTTTTATAACAAAAATAAAATAAATGGGCTACACCATAGTACCCATATTTATACAAAATATTCTCATAAAATAAATATAGTTAACAAAAACTCTATGCCCAATTCAAGATCAATTAAAACTTGAAAACCTCATGTAAAGGGGCATTATCTTCAGCTGGAATGGCATCCTTAGCAAGGTAAACAACTAAAAAAGAAACATTGAACTACTAGGCATTCCAAAAATACTAGAAGTGTGGGAGAGCTTATTGAATCTTCATGCAATGCCTTCATGATTTCAATTGAGGTAATGTATCTTCTCCATGAAATGAGGCACCAAAAAATAAACTCAAACTTAGAACAATAGAAAGCTTTTAGATATCGTAGGCTACTTTTTGTAGAACCTAACTTGTATATTTTAATTGGGACTTTTATAACTTTTTAAGTCATCCAATTTTAACAAAACTAGAAATGCAATTTACAACATGAGTTTTTTCAAGTTAAATAACTCAAATATTTTCAAAAAGGAAAGTGAAATTTACAAGTTTTCTTTTCAAAACCTTTCAACCTATCAAAAAGATACTTGGAAATTACAAGTGGCTCTTTCTCAAAAAGAGATGCCAAAATTATAGTTGTAATTCATAATGTGTAACTTTAAAATATTTTTTTACAACAAAGGAATATAATATACAGAATGTATTTGATTGAAATAATTAATCTACAACCATAACCTTTGAATACTCTTTTACCCTCTTTGCTTGTGTCTTCTTAATATAAACATCAAAACTCTTGAAGATCTCTAGGATATGATCTTCATCATGACCAAATGACTATAAGCTGCTTATTTCACATTCTCCAATTATGTCATAGAGTTCCCTTTGTGCATCCCTGTATACTTGAGTTCATTTCCCCATTTGATCTAGTGTATTATGGTATCTGATAAATGGTGGATGAAGATCAAGCTAAATGTTGTGTCTCATGATAAATCTCTTTCAACCACTCCTTTGAACTTGTCTTAAACTTCCCATACTAAAACTATTTGGTCTTGATGATCTATTGCTTGACATGACAATTTATTAAGTAAATATTCAATGTCAAATATCATATCTATGACCTTTTCATGTGTAGCTTTAGATTTATTAATACTCTTTATGAGTATTATTATTATGAAATCAGCTTCTCTATCTAACTCCTCATGCTCTACATCATTTTTAAATATCTTTTTTGAAATGAGGGTATCAATTTTAATCATGTCCACAAATTGCAACTTTAGGTAGAATAGGTTCAACCTTTCTATTTCTTCTCGATATTTACTTATTTGGTCCTTAAAATTTGGCCATCCATCCTTCAGATTTTTTTAATAGTCCATTGCTAACTCAATGACTCCATTTCCCTTTGAAATGAGATCTTCTACCTAGTCCTTTGTATCCCTTCCCATGCTACCAATCTCTATTACTACATCAAGTGTTTCTCTATTAGATATCTAAGTAAAATATTATGTTGTTTGGGTAGCAGGAACAATGAACTTCTTCAGTGTAGTCATCAATTATTCAACCTTGTTCTTCAATTCATCCTTTGTGACCTTGTGTGTTATTCTTTTTGGGAATTATGTGTTTAATTCGTAAGAAAATAAAGGTCTAAGCCAATGTAAAGTAGTAATTAATGTGCCTCAATTAGCCTACTAATTTATGTAAATAGCTATGTTTTTTACCTTTTCTAAAATTAGTGAGAAGTGTAAAGAAATCAAACTTAGATTAATATGGGTTAAAATAGATGATGCAATGTTTAGAAATAGATGTATATAGATGATATACTATCATGAATAGGACCCAAAACTTTATTTCTAGATTGGATAGGAACACCAAACTTAGGACACCCTGTTACTTGACATTATAGTTTACTTTCTAGTAATATTGTCCACTTTCAATGTTATTTTCCACTTTTAATGCTATTATATTGGTGGTCTAGATTTTTTAGGTTCTATTCAATAGGATTGTGACACCCTATCCATGAAATATCAAAGCCTAAGTCTATGCAGAGCTCACTGTGTGTCTGATTCAATATTCAAAACCCTTAGGATCTCCTGGTACTTGAATTTGAGTATCAAACTTGGGAAAGAGAGGATGGGTTAGTGTGTAAAAAATACATTGAATGTACTTCAAATCCCTTGTGTGGTCAAGATACCTACATGCCAATACTATAAAGAGGGATCAAGCTAACGTAGTCCTCCCATTTGATGTGATTGGTTCAATTATACGATATATGTAACTAGATGTGAAACTAGAATGTACTTTAGATGACTAGAGACTAGTATGAGTGCTTCAATAAGCTTAAGTTAGTCTTGGGGGGCTGTATGTAGAGAATAGGGAAGAATTATTGAGTGTACTTTCTTGTATTATTACTTTTTCTTATGAATAAGAGCCAACCCTTATAAATAGACATTGAATAGAATTTTATATGGGAATTGATGATCAAGGGTTAGATGAAATTTTATTAGGTCAACAAGGGAAAAGATAAGGAATCAAAAAAATCTAACCATTTGAGGCTAAAGTAAACTTGGATAATAACACTACAAATAGGACACCCCTAAATTTTGGTGCTTCTATCTAAGTTAGGTTCTATTATCCTAGGAGAACGAGACCTAGGGGGATGGATCTAGGTTTGAGAGTGTTGTCTGGGTCTCAAAAAGCTAAGTCTAGGAAGTTATGGGTGACTGGGAATGAGTGAAAGTCTAGTTGAGAAGGATTAAGTAAGAAAGAGAACCTATAGGTTGGGTGCTATTAGCCATGCCTAAGTAATCCAATTTTGTATTTTATATGATTAAATTTGACCCCATTTATTATAATGATGCAATAAAGTGAAATAATAAGATGAAGGAAAAATAGAAAGCATACCTAAACTTACCTGTAAGGGAAAAACTCATAAAGTTGTGTGATGTTGGATGTGCATAGAGAGAGCACACTATGATGTGTGAATCTACAAATAAAAACATGAAGTAGATTATTTCCTACTAAATATGCTATATTTAAAATAAGAATGTACAAAATTTGATTAAAGGAAGTGATAAGAATGAATACACCTCACTAGGTACACAAACCAATACAAAACTTGTTGTGATGTTGGATTATGTTGAATCAAGAGTAATATTATGAACAGATCTAAGTGATTAATTCCATAGAATATGGCTCAAGAATTCAAATGTTGGCCCTTTGGATCCATCATCACCAACTAAGTGAAGTTATCAAATCATGGATGTGTTAATCGATGTCTAGACTATATGTCTAATCCCTCTGAATAGGTGGCTCAAGAATACAAAAGCTAACCCTTTAGCTCCATCATTACCCCATGAAGTGAAGCTATGAAGTGATAATAATATAGAATATATGTCATATGAGATGGCTCATGGAGCCCATTAATGTGATATAAATCTAAGACTATGGTGTGGATAGCCGAATGTGTGTTAAAAACTAGGCCACTCTTGACCATTTCAAAAGATGAAGATTAGGCTTGTATAAAAGCCAATCCAAAATTGATGTACTAGGCTTATGTGAAATCCAAATTAGGAACTCAATTACTCAAAAATATAAAATTTTATGAAATTTTAACTTTAATGTGATGCCAACCACCTATAAATGGAGTAAGGTATGCAACTACTGAGAATGCTTGGAATAAACTGAACTCAGAAACAAAAGAAGATCAATGTGCCATATACATAACTCTAATCATTGATGTCTGGAACATGGATTTTAATCTAAAATTTATGCCAACTACCTAATCTGAACTAAAAGTTATAATCATCATGTCATTCATGATAACCCCATGTATCTAAGAAAATTGTGCTAAAAGTATATAATCTGAAGAATCTAGAAGTGTAAAAACTATCCCTGAACTGAACTTTTCCCCTATTTATAAAACCTTGAGTGTTTTTCTGCCTGGATAAGAGTGCCAAACTATGGACACCCCTATTTTTGGTGCTATTGTCTATTTATATTGCTACTATCCATTTTTGGTGCTACTATTTGATGTGAAAACTGACTGTTGATATAAGACTATTCCTATTTTTCTACTCTGATTTGATTGGTTTGACCTCTAAATTCTATGCTAAATATTATGAATGTTGTTTTCTTAATTTTTAGGAGGTTTTATCTCTATGACAAAACCCCTATTTTATGCCCCCACTTCTGAGGGTAGGAATGATGAACTTGCAATGATTACCCTCAGAAGAAAAGAGTCTTACAAGTGTGTTAATTTGAATATATATATATATATATATATATATATATATATATATATATATATATATATATGATATAGCATTTGATATTTGACACTATTATTCAAGATATAACAATGTTTATATTGATATATATTTTTAGATCAATAGGGGTATTCCTAGATAGATATACTAATGTGTAATCATGTGTAATTTACTAAATAGGAACTAGAAATGTTAATTTTTAGTTGTTAGTTAATGGGATGGATCATGATGTCCATCATGGAATCCAAGAAATAAAATAAAATGCATGATATGGATCATGGCATTACACATATTTGACAAAAAACAATCAAACAATCAAGAAGCAAGAAGCAAGAAATAAGAAGTATAATAAATAGGCCAAGGGGCCATGCAAATAAGGTACATGGGTACATGTCACTCAAACTAGAAATAAGCATGGAAGGCATGTTTAAATGACACATACACATACAAGTGAAATAAACAAAGTTGGCATACAAGCCATAGGAAAATAGAGGAGTACAAATAAAGGACATTGGAAAAATTCCTAAGGCACACACATGAAAAGAAAGTAAAGGGCATCAGTAAATGTCCTAAGGCACAAATAAGAGACAAGATAGAATTGAAAATGCAATCAAACAAGCTACGCTAAGCAAGTAGAGAAATCATGTAATAATTAGAAATAGATAAGCACATCCAACTGATCAAAGCAAATGTGAAAGTATTCAAAACATGTATAGTACAAGACTAGGTATATGTTAAGAAATACACAGTGCTAGATACTAGTGAGATGTCAATATAATATTCTATGTAAGTTATAGAGTAATGTAGATCAATATGATAACTCAGAGTGTGTGGTGTAGAAATAGCATAACCTAGATGATGTAGTCATGTATAAGATGCCCCCAAATGGGTGTGTGTAATAATATGTCTTGAATGTAGAAGTAGGAATGCCCCCTCTATGGGTAGAATGAAGCAATCAAGTAGATGGATGTCACTAAACACACTCAAAGAAGATCAAGTGAAGCATGGTAATGTAGAAAATTGACATACAATAGCATGAAACAATAAATTTAAGTCCTAGCATGATAATATTGATGTAAATCATGGATGATGCATATAATTGAAATATTTTTGGCATTTTTGAAAAAAAATGAATGTTTTTATATTTGTTTAAAGTGTTATATTGTTTTTTTATTTTTAAAAATATTTGAACTATGTACAATCAAGCATGATATAATATGTACAAATCAATGATGGAAGGAAAAGATACTAACCAATGAGTCTAGAGTGAGACTCCCTATCCTAGTGTCTTATGTCGAACAACTGAATCATGCATGATCATAAGGCACGAGTGTATGACTAAGATTGTAAAGTTGAAATGTGTGTACATTGTAACTGCTCTAAAATCTCTAAAGTGGAAGTTGAATGTGGGGTTCCCCTATGATTCTAGGAGGTGGATACAATTGAAGGGATCTTAGGGACCCATCTAAAAGTAGGAGAATAATCTCTATGAATAAGTGCTCTCTATGTAGTTGTATGATATCTTAGTGTAACTGCTCTAGGTGTGAATACTATAATTGTAAGCCATCTAGAATCTTGAAGCTATGGGAGTGTATGAACCCTTTGTACTGGTGATGGATGCTAAACTATGGCTGAACCTAAAGTAAAACTAGAATAAAAGTTGGAGGAAAAGCTAAAATTGGTGGAATAACTTGATCTGGTGACTAAAAGCTGGTAGACAAATCTACAGTGGGGAGTAGTGACTCATAAGAAACTCCACTGATTGTAATAAATTGATGAACATAAATTAACTTCATACATCTGTGAACTATAGAAGGTATTGCCTTGAGTTTTTGAATACATTATTGACCAAGTAATATGCCAAAAATTCCTATGCTAGGAACTATAGTGAATGGTGTAGCCACATGTGTAGGACCAACCTATAATGGAAGTACTATCTCACCCAATGAAATTTGAACATACCCACTAAACCCACCAATAAATATATCGATCAGAATGATGTCATGTTATGAATAACCCAAATGTTATAGTAGTGTGAAGGTACACATATTAAGACTGAAACCATTATCAATGAGTAAACTATGGATAGGCTAATCACAGATATGTGCTCTGATAAAAATTGCATTATAGCCTATATCATCCTCTACAATATCCTAATCTAAAAAGGATATCGAAGGCTTGGCTAGAACTCTAGACTCATACACACTTATCATACCCCTCAAAGGATGTGTCTCAACTAAAGATGCCTGGTATGTAGCTCGTGGAGGATGTGTATGGTATGTATGATGAAAAATTAATGTGTCTTCTTTCTCTTCTTTTGAATGTTGTGGAAATAGATCTGAAAATATTTTCAAAGCTTTATCTTTTGTTGGATTTATCTTTGGAGGCTCAACTAAAGTGACTAGATCAAGTAGATTATCATCTATCAAATCATTTATCTTATATCATAAATTAATGCACCTATTTGTAGCATGTCATGGTGCCATATGAAAACCACAAAATTCATGTTGATCATATCCCCATGGAAGAGGATTTTTTGGATCTAATTCTCAAATAGGTGGGAGAGTGATGATGTTGCATTTCAATAACTACTATATAACTCTTACTCGAGAAACTAGTAAATTAGTAAATGCACATCAAGGAGGTGCTGATAAAACCACATGCTGAGGGGGTTCAAAAGTCACATTGACTATTGGTTAACTTTTATTCTTGTTATCACTAATTTTGACCTTATATGGGACTTTGATATTACTCTTATTAGTTGTGTCTATAGTACTTGAATACTTGAGTTTTTCTATTGAGATTAACTTGACTTCTCTTCCCTTAAGTGTATGGTATAATTCGATGAAGGAAGATAATCTTTTGAACATAATGGATTTATTTAGTGCTAGTAGAAGGATACATTTGAAGATATATTGTAGCTCTTGATCAACCATGGGGCTAATTAACTTAGCCAGAATAGTCTTATATCTAAGAACATAATCTATGAGAGACTCATTTGACCTTTGTTTCTATTATGCAATCTATGCATATGAGACCTTATATCAAATGTTGATACTTAAATGTGATAGTAACATGTCTACTAAAGGATTTAACATCATGATCGACTGCTTTGGTAGACTATAAAACCATTTTAAAGCATAATATTTTAGGCTCCATAGAAAGAGTTTGGTAAGTAGCTAGTCATTAGGTATATAATCCAAACATTTTTGACAAGCTCTTAAATGTATCTCTAGATCATCCTTTTTGATCCAAAAATTAGAAGCTTTGGTTGAAAGATAATTCAATAAACAATAACAACACAATTTAATAATGTTATCTCTGAGAAGAGATGTTTTATTGATCAAATTTATAGACCCAAACATATGCCTATCTCTGAGAAGAGATGTCTGATTTCCATTTCACATTAAATATTTATTTATACAAATTTTTAAGGTATGAGGATGATTTGGAAGGTCACAAATATTGAGGGAGATTAAGTGGTTTGACTTCTATAATTTACAATAATACAAAATTTGAGGAATTATTATTTTTAGAAACTTACTATTTTTAGACTGCACTACTAAAATTGAAATTTAGGGCACTTTCATTTGGTTTTAGGGGATAAAAACCCACAAAGTGGAACTTGGTTCCATCTCACAATGTTTCTGTCATTCTTATCTTTCCAATGGTTCAAACGGGGAGTCAAACAAAGCTATGGTGTAAAAGTTATGGCTCTTAGAAGTTCTACCACCAATTGGGGTAGAACCGTCATTTGAATTGTTGCCTTAAATATTGCTCAAATAAATTTACATCATAAAGAGTAAGATTATAGAAATGGTGTATAATAAATGTGATGTGACAATGGTATATGTAGAAGAGTAAAAAAATCCAAAGCCTATATAGGTCTAATGGTACCTTGCTCATCATGTTGCACCTTAGATAAAAGAGATCAGATCTCTTACACAAGGGCTACCAAATTAGGAAATAGGGATGTATTAGCTATAGCTAGTGGCATAAAATAAGGTTGGATTGATATAAGGGGTGGTTAATACATAGTTTTCCCTATAGTGTCATTTGTAATTGGCTGCTATGAATGACTAGAAGACTCAATTATTCCTTAAGTCTTTCATTGAAATTTTGTAAAACCAAATCTTTGTTGAGTATGACTTCATTATCAAAAATGGGTGGAAGTAGATCAGTAGTTTAATAAGGTAAATCATGATAATTTATGTGTACATCATCAATTTTATTTTCATTTTTCTCTTTGTCAAAATTATTGTCATTGAAATTAGTGTAATCTAGATGTGTAGAATCTATGACTAGAACCTGAATTGGTTGTTTATCCATGGTATATGGCTGAGTTAAAATAATCTAGGTGAATTTAGGAGGATTTCCACTGAGTCTTACATTTCATTGTGAAGTAAAATATGCAAGGAATTTAGGTGGCATAAGGAAAAAAACTTGGATAATAGTAGAAAGGATTAAGCTGATATAATCTAAAAAAAGAACTAGAATATGCATGAAAAGGATATGGGACTCTGAAACATGTAAGGTGATACCTCAACAAGTAAAAAGGAGCTAGTATATACCACTAGGGATTTTTAAAAAATATTATTTGAAAAATACTATGAAATTTTGAATTTTGAATTGATTTTTCTAAGTTAGATATGTAACTAGATTTTTAGAAAATGATGTGAAAAATAGTGAAAATAACTGAGAATGTATTTGATGCAACTAGGGTTTGAAAAGAATATTTTTCAAAATTATTATAATAATTTGATTTTTTTTTAATAAATTTGTAGAATTTAGCTTTAAAAATTTAGGAAAAATTTGAAAATATTTCTAAAATTAGCAAAATATTTTTCCTAGTGGTTTGAAAGTGTTTGTATGCAAATAGGACCTAGTATGTGCAAATAAGGGTTTGGGTGAATTTATTGAAATATTTGTTAGGGTGTGGAGCTAAAAGCTTCAACTATTGTAGACACGAAGAAATAGGAGGTTTTTGAAGATCCAAAAGTACCGGTGTTGGCAGCATGACCGACATCGGTCATGACCAGTGCAGAAGGCAACCGGCATCGGCAGGGAGTCGACCGACATCGGTCAGCACCAAACAGACAGGGACCGTTGTCAGTCGCTTGTGGTGGTTCCAGAACTATTGTTGATGAATAGTCAGTTAAGTGAAGCAATTGTTTTCATGTTTAGGGGCTAATTATAGTCACGAGCTGCGTGTATAATTATTGTAATTAGAGTTCTATTTTTGTATGCATGGGATTCTATTTAAAGATCCATGAGGCATGTATTTTAATGTCAAGCAAGCAAGTAAAAACATTGAAGCATTAAAGCAAGGTCAAGGAGATTTACAGGTGTAAGGTCAAGGAGATCAGCTGAAGTATTCAAGGAGGGGATAACAACTCAGGCTGTTGAGTTGGTTGTGTTGAGCAAGAGAGAGAGAGGGAAGAAGGTCTTGAGGTGTGGCAAGCCTTTGAGGTGGAGGAAGAAGTGGCATCTTCCTTATTGTATTTTCTTTTAGTAATATTTAATACAAGAGTGTGTATTGTCTCTCAAATTCTTTGTTGTCTCAAGTTTCTAGTTACTTAATCATTCTAGTATAATTTCGTGTTTAATTTCTTATAAGAAAGTAATCAATTGTACTTCCATTGGATAAGGGGTTCCTAACAGTTGGTATCGGAGCTACGATTTTTAGGGAGTAAGTTATTATTTTTGATTACAGGTCATTCACAGGGTTTCTGATTGAGTGGGAGTTCAGCAATGGTAGAAGAAAGTAAGATACGAATGGAGAAGTTTAACGGCAAGAATTATCAACATTGGAGGATGCAGATAGAGGATTATCTGTATCAGAAGGATTTGTACTTACCATTGGGTGGGGTTGCATGCAAGCCCACAGATATGAAGGATGAAGAATGGAGTGTTCTTAATTGAAAGGCTCTCGGTTCCATAAGGTTGAGCCTTGCATCGTCTGTGATTTCCAACTTGTCACAGTGTAAGACAACGAAAGAGTTGATAAAATCCTTGGAAAATTTATATGAAAAGCCCTCGGCTTCTAATAAGGTATTTCTTATGAAGCAACTATTTACTTTGCAAATGTAGGAAGGTGGATTGGTACATACTCGTCTTAGTGATTTCCATGGTTTGATAAACCAGTTAGCTTCAGTCAATATTGTTTTTGACGATGAAGTAAAGGCTCTCTTGATTTTATGTTCTTTGCCTGAAAGTTGGGATAGTTTGGTTATGGCAGTAAGTAATTCTGCATTTGCTTCTAAAATCTTAAAATTTGATGATGTTTTGAGTGTGATCTTGAATGAAGAAATACATAGGAGAAGCACAGGTGAATCATCAGGGAATTCTCTAAGTGCAGAAAGTAGGGGAAGGTAAAGAGAGAAGATAGAGCAAGGAAAATCAAGTTCAAAGGTGGGAGGAAGATCCGAGTCTAGAGGTGTTACTTGCTAGTTTTGTGGAAAGAGAGGACACACAAAGGAGTGTTGGTTGAGGGATAAAGAGAATCAACATGAAGGTAATGAAGAAGTAAAGGATGCAAATATTGTGGTACAGGGTGCTCTCATACTTTATTTGGATAGTCAGGTAGGATCTTGGGTTTTAGATTCTGGTTCTTCTTTTCATGCATCCCCAAACAGAGATTTGTTCCATGAGTATGAACAGGGATACTTTGGAGTGCTTTATTTAGGAGATGGTATGCCTTGTCAAATAGTTGGCAAAGGGAAAGTGCAACTGAGATTGCAGATGGACAACACATGGGTGTTGAAGGAGGTCATGCATGTCCCAATTCTGAAGCAGAGTTTAGTTTCTGTTGGAAGGTTGGGTGATGAGGGATGCACAATAACCCTCATAGTGGATTCTTGGAAGGTTACCAAGGGTGTACTTGTTCTAGCAAGAGGTAAGAAAGTAGGTACTCTTTATCTATCTACTTGTATTACTGATTCTACTTCTGGTTTATCTACTTCAGCTATAGATTCGAAGATGTGGCTTAATAGGCTTGGTCAAATGAATAAGAAGGGAATGGACGTTCTTGATTCAAAAGGTATGTGTTCAGATTCAAAAAACATAGATCGAGTTCATTGTAGGAAAAGGAAATTTGATGCTTTTGATAGGAATAAAGAAGCCTTGGTGTTTATGGAGGAGATGAAGGATAGAGATCAGTCACAGGGGCTAAATAATTCTGAGCAGGGTAGTATGGACAGAGGTTTGATCCAAGATGAGCTCATGGATGAATATTTCATCACTTACAGGAACACACAGACACTAACGTCAGTCAGGTAGATATCGACATCGATCATGTGCAGACCAGTAGGGTCGGTAGAGTCGGGTAGAGAAGTCTGACGTTGGTTAGGCAAGGACCGACATCAGCAGGGGGACACCGGCATCGGCCAGGGAAATGATGTCGGTAGTCAAGGTTAGTGTAGGGAACTGACATTGGTCGGGAACAGACTAGGAGATGGTTGAGATCAGTCACTGGAACGGATGTTGGGTGGATAAAAAGCTATCAAGGAGTCTCAAATGCCCATATGGAGGTCAGAAAGGGTAAGTGAACCTCATATTCATTGTTCACCTTCTTTATATTGCTTACTGATGGTTAAGAACTAGGAAGATGGAAGAAGCAATGCAGGTAGAATCCAGAAATAGTGGGAGCTTGGCATGGATGAGGAGTGTGAGTCCTTGGAGAAGAACCAAACAGGTATTTGTTGGTGGAGTTGTCAGCTGGAAGAAAGCACTAGATGAGGGATGGATTCCCAAGTTAGAGAAGAGAGTGGATGGACATGTGAGACAGAAGGCTATGGTATATGGTCTTGATTAGGCTGCAGGACAATGGAGGTTTGACCATTGTATTTTATCTTTACTAGGTTGGATAATATTAGCTACATTATCTTGTTATTGTATTGTGTTGCTTGTTGCAGGGTTTCATATACAGGGAGTTTTCTGAGCTAAGGTTAAAGTTGGTTCAGAAGTATGTCATGAAGAATTTGGAAGTAGAAAAATTATTTTGGCATAAGTGACAGGTATGGCATCACAGATTTTGTGGTGGTTGGTCTTCAAGAGTGACGTTGAAGAGGGATACAGAGCCAAGGGAACAAAGTAGATGGTGTATAGGTATAGGTACAGGTACAATTGCAGCTATTTATCTCCAAGTGGGAGATTGTTAGGGTGTGGAGCTAAAAGCTTCAACTATTATAGACACAAAGAAATAGGAGGTTGCTAAAGATTCAGAAGTACCAGCATCGGCAGCATGACTGACATCGGTCATGACCAGTGTAGAAGGCAACCGGCGTCGGTAGGGAGTCGGTCGATGTCGGTCAGCACTAGACAGACAGGGATCGACGTCGATCACCTGTGGCAGTTCCAGAACTATTGTTGATGAACAATCAATTAAGTGAAGTGAGTGTTTGCATGTTTAGGGGCTAATTATAGTCACGAGCTGCGTGTCTAATTATTGTAATTAGAGTTCTATTTTTATATGCATGGGATTCTATTTAAAGATCCATGAGGCATGTATTGTAATGTCAAGCAAGTAAGTAAAAGCATTGAAGAATTGAAGCAAGGTCAAGGAGATCTACAGGTGTAAGGTCAAGGAGATCAACTGAAGTATTCAAGGAGGGGATAACAACTCAGGCTGTTGAGTTGGTTGTGTTGAGCAAGAGAGAGAGAGGGAAGAAGGTCTTGAGGTGTGGCAAGCCTTTGAGGTGGAGGAAGAAGTGGCATCTTCCTTATTGTATTTTCTTTTAGTAATATTTAATACAAGAGTGTGTATTGTCTCTCAAATTCTTTGTTGTCTCAAGTTTCTAGTTACTTAATCATTCTGGTATAATTCCGTGTTTAATTGCTTATAAGAAAGTAATCAATTGTGCTTCTGTTGGATAAGGGGTTCCTAACAATATTTAAATTATTTTGTAGTTTTTTAATTTAGGAAAAATTATGGAAATTTTAAAAAAATATATAAATAATTAATTCTAGGGTTTTTAGGGTTTTTGTGCAAAAATTCAAAGTCAGGTTCACCAAAAATTTTATTCTTTTTGAGAATTAGGTGTTTATTTCCTAAGAAAATAAAGATCTAAGCCAATATAAATTAGTAATTAATGTACCTCAATTAGAATAATAATTTGTGTAAATATATATGTATTTTACCTTTTTCTAAAAATAGTAAGAAGTGTAAAGAAATCAAACTTAGCTTATTCTAGGTTGAATTAAATGATGCAAAGTCTAGAAATGGCTATGCAAGAATGGCAAATTATCATGAACAGGACCCAAAAGTCTATTTTTGGATTGGATAGGAGCACCAAAATTATCACACCCTACTACTTGGTGTTGTATTCCACTTTTTATCATTTCTATCCACTTTCGGTGTTGTTGTCCACTTTTGGTGTTGTTGCCCTGATGGTCTAGCTTTTTTAGGTTCTTTTTGGGAAGCCTGTGACACCTTAGCCATGAAATATCAAATCCTAGGTCTATGTAGAGCTCATTATGTGTCTAATTAAATATTTAAAACCCTTAGGAGATCTTGGTACTTGAACTTGAGTATCAAACTTGGGAAGGAAAGGAGGGGTTAGTGTGTAAAGGATATGATGAATGCACTTCACACCATGTGTATGGGCACACTACCTACATACCAGTACTCTGAAGAGGGATCAAGCTAATTTAGCTCTCCCATTTAAAGTTCTTGGTGATATTATGTGATGTATGCAACTAAATTTGAAATTTTAATGTAATTTGAATTATTGGAGACTAGTATGAGTGCTTTAATATGCTTGAATTGGTCTTGAAAGGCTATATATAGAGAATAGGGAAGAGTTCTTAAGTGTACTTGCTTGTATTCTTTATTTTTTCCTATGAATGAGTGCCAACCCTTATAAATGGAAATTGAATGGAATTTTATAGGGAAACTAATGATCTTGGGTTAGATGAGCTTGTATTAGGTTGATAGGGGAAAAGATAAGGAATCAAGAAAATCTGACCATTTGGGGCTAAAGTGAACTTGGACAATAGCACCAAAAATAGGACACCCCTAAATTCCATCACTCCTATCTAAGTTGGGCACTATTATCCAAGGAGGATGAGACCTCGAGGGATGGATCTAGGTTTGAGAATGTTTCTTGGGTCTCAAAAAGCTAAGTTTGAGAAGCTACAAGTGATTAGGAATTAGTGAAAGTCTAGTTGAGAAGGGTTGAGTAAGCAAGAAAGAGGACCTATAGGTTAGGTGCTATTAGCCATGCCTAAGTCATCTAATTTCAAATTTTATATGATTACACCTTATCACTATCTATTTTATTAAAAAGAGAGTTAATGCTTGATTAAACATCATGTTTCAATCCTTCTCTTGTAGGATAACTAAGGTGAACTTTTGATATTTGGTAATCCCCCACCACTAGATCTTCTTTTTGTTTGTCTAGTGGGAGGACTGTAATCTCTACATACTTCTCCCTTATTGAATCACATAGTATTCTTGATATGGATATGGGATATACCTTTGATCTCTTTGATGCCTCTATAAGGCCAAAATCAAGTCTTCTAGGGGACACCATCTAATTTTGTTTCTTCCCCACTGATTACAATAGCCAACTTGGAGTCTCATCCTATTGTCTTGGTATTACCAACTATGAATATACAACTAAATTTGTTGCACTGGTGGTTATGGTGATGAGTGATGTTTTTATTACTGATATGGCCAATAAATCTTTGGCTAATGTTCTAGTAACCTATTCCCTATTTATGGGTTGAGTGGCCAAATTTTTGTATCAATGATTTGAGTTGTCTCTAGCTCTATTCTAGGGGTTTGATATATTATGTAAATGGAAGAAATGGGTACAATGGAAATGGATATGCCTACCAAGGGTGTTGGAGATGGAAGTAAAAATAATGGAGGGGTAGGCTAGGGAATTAAAAAAGTGGAACTTATAGGAGTGTGTAATCTAGAACTGTGAATGAATCAATCAAAGTTATGGGGACACATACGGTTGATGAAATGGGGAAAGTGATAGGAGATGAAAATGAAGTAGTAACTATCTCAGTGGTTGGGATGGCTAGAAATATTATAGTCAAGATGAATGAATCCATAACTATGTACTATTATGTAGTGTTAGTCCTTAATGGGGTGGTGGTGGTGATTAGGGATGATATAAAAGAAATTATGGAAGAGGGGAGTGAATTTGTGGAAGAGGGAAGAATTTTGGAAGAGGGGAGTGGAAGTGAAGCTTGAGTGTCCATTTGTGTTGATTGAACTATTAGAAATGGAGTTAATGGTAAAGGTGAGTTGGTAGAAATGGAGGGGGTAATTGATTGAGTGATGGTGGAGTGGAAATAGGAGGAAGTGTTGTAGATAATGGAATGACAAAGATAGGAGGATAAATTATGATGGAGATGGGAGGAAAAACTATTTGTGATTTAGGGGTAGCTGTGTCTTTAGCTAAAATTACTATAGGATGATCTATTACTACTCTTTAGCTACTAGATTTTCCTCTTTTAGCCTTTTTATTTTATTTTCTCTTATGAGATACCACTGGCCTATCTACCCATTCTATTTGAGTTTTAACTACTAAAACCTTATGCTATTGGTGGCATTCATTTCTCCTTGATCTTTCTTAATTTATCATTGATGCTCATAGTTTCCTTGGTCACCTTGACCTCATTGCTTCTAATCTAATTGACTATTCTATTTATTACATTGGTGGTCCTATCCATTAATGAGGACTCAGGGATGGACCACCTGACTAATGGAAGATTTTGAGCAAAGATCTTATTATCATAGTAGACTGGTCTATGGGAGATTCATCATCTACCAAGTCCTTAGGGATTGGTGCCATATTAAAAGCCTTGATCTGATCTAGGGTCATCGTAGAATAATCTTCCAATCTCACTTCTTCTTCATCTTATAGGTCCTCCTAATAGTCTTCATAATAAGGAGCATGGGAATATGTTGTGATTCCCAATATAGTAGTAATGTTGCCATTCACATCATAAAATTGACTTTCCTTGAGAGATATCAAGGTCATTTGAGTCATTTTAGCATATGCACACTTGGATTTAGATAAGGAATGGAATATATACCTCCTTTTACTAATGGGTAAATGGATTCTTGCCTTGTGTGTGCTTGATAACAATTTATGAGCCTCTACAAGTTACCTCATAAGTTTCATTAAAGCCCATTTATCACTTACATACCTTGGGAGGCTATAAGTAAAACCATTAAATCCTCCTAATTTGATGTATGAGTACATGGGGAGTTAAATGAAGTAGGATCTCCATTTTGTGATCTCAAAAATAACATCAAAGAATCTCTTATTTTCTAACTCTTTGTCAAACATGACTATGATCCAATATATGAATACATTACTTACCCTTTTGATATGTTACCTACTTGCCTCAATGGAAAGGTTAGGGTAATAATTGAAGAACCTTTTAACTTGGTTAGCTACTATATTCAATCCTTGGAAGGCCCTTCCCTTTACTAATAAGTAGACTAGATATAAAGTCATATAAAACTTCCTTGTATTTAGGACTTACATCAATTACTTGTGGATGGAGTTAATTTTCATCTGTGACCATTGGATGTACTACTTATTTTGGTGTATTAACCATATGTATTGGTACATCCAATCCTAAAATTTCTAGGCATTGGGGTTCCTAGTGAGTCTATGTAGGAGTATGATTAAATCACCCAATTCATCCTTAAGTTATATCCTTTCCAGTGTTTTTGGAATCCTTGTAGAGGTAGGTCTAGATACTTTTATCCATTGTTTATTAAGTACCCTTAGACATCTAGTGTTATTATTTTGATAAAATTACTTGGATGATTCAAGAGTTATATCAAGATAACTCTCATATTCTAGGATTAAAAACATTGAATCTATGAAGTTGGTGTCCAAGATCATAATCCTTTCCCCCTTGTTGTTTAATACTTCTCTCTTCTTCACATCATAGTGCTTCACCAATGTGAGAACAAGCATAGGGCTTTACACTAATAAAGGGAAGGTTGCTACTTGGGGTAGTCCACAGTCATAAATGCTCTGAATCTAGTCATTTTTGAACTCAACATTTACCCTTTTCTAAAAAACACCTAGGTCTATATGACCTATGTCTGTGTACATGATCATTTTGGTATTAGATTATAAGCTGAGTGGGACACTATGTCCCTTGGATTTGAATTTCATCTCTTTTACATAGATTTTGTGAAAAATTTTAGGTGAAAACCAATTGTAGAGTTGGTTGGATTTGGGGTTGTAAAACATAAGTAAAAGTTCCAGTAGAGATTGTGGTTACTTTTGAAACAAAAATGTCTAGTTGAGATTGTGGTTGAAAAATACACTTACAAAGTCTGATGAAAACTCTAGTAGGTTTTAGGTTTGTAATTGTAAGTAAGATCCCCAATGGGATTTAGATTTGTGAAATGTACTAGAATTGTCCATGGAGTTGTAGGGTTACAAATGTAGATAGAAACTCCATGGGTTTTGAAGTTGTTTTGGTAGGTGAAAATTCTATGGGGACTACGTGAGGAATATTCTACTAGTTTATACAAAATTCAAAATAAACCCTAGGCTTTCTTGATAGCTATAAAAAATTTGAAGGAATGACTCAATAAGAATTTGACAACACAAATAACCCTCAAGATGACACCAATAAAATACACTGAAACCCTATCGATGTTGAGCAAAGGAAATAAAAACCTTAGATCTACTACCAGATGAGAGAAAACATGAAATCAACCTAAGCAAGCTCTATAGAGAAAATAAGTAGCTAAGAAAACATAGGAAGAATTAGGAATACTATGTAGGGGGAATTAATGGTGTGGTGGCTTGAGGCATGTCATTGCTCAATGTCATAGTAGGGTCATGGTTCTTGTACATAGCTCTAATATATTTTATTTGAAAATAAATAATGACTTACAATTAACTCCATTTTGATTTATATAACCTCTAAAATAAATTCCCTTAATTTGATAGTTAGCAGGAAGCTCAAAACTTCAGAGTCCTATAACAAATTTACAATTTTGAAAATGGGAAAGTGAAACTCAAGGTACAATTTTCAACTTTGTAAGTTGAAAATTGTAACTAGGGTTTCAATTTTCATAGGAAGGGTAGTCGATGGGAAGTATGATTCAAGTTACAATTTTCAACTTTGCAAGTTGTAAATTGTAATCGAAGTTCTACCTTCTAGTTGGAGTGATGCATGAGAAATGGAGGTTAGAAAGCAATTTTAAGGTTTGCAAATTATAAATTGCATTTAAATCTCTAGTTTCTATAGGGAAGGTGTTTGGCAGAAGGTGGAGCTCCATTTTCAATTTACAACTTTGCAAGTTGTAAATTATGAGCAAGGTTTCAATTTTCAATGGTCATGAGTAATACGAGAATCAGAGGTTAGGATGTAATTTAAAAGTTGTAAATTGTATTCCAATCTACAATTTCCACTAGCTATGAGTAAAGTGAGAAGTAGAAGTCTAGATGTAATTTGAATTTTTCAAGTTACAAATTGCACCCAGATCTTTGGTTTCTGCTAGGTTTTGGGAAAAGAGTGTCCTGGGTCATTTTAGGGCCTTTTCCAAAAAATTAATGGGTATCCCTTAGGGTAATATATATTATGACATTTTTGGGACAAAAATATCAACACACACTTTTTAATTCATACCCTAATTGCAAGGAGGATTAGGGTTTTAATTATAAATTATTTATTATAATATTAATATAGATTTATAGAAATTGTGTGTGCAAGAATGGACCCCAAAAATCTAGACACAAGGGTACCCAAAAGTTTAGAACAATCCTACATAAAGGAAACTAGTGCCAATATTAGGACACTAGAACCACATTGTGCTACAATCCAAATATGGTGCTACTATCCAAGAGGGGTTCTAACATAGGGATATAGTTGATGACACTCATACCAACTTCCATTTCAATTTTCAACACTCAGATTATTTGTATTAGGTGTTTTATAGATAAGTCTTTATTTACACTATTTATTACTACTTTTATAAAAATCAAAGCTAATCAATTCCATAATAAATTAGTGGTTATATTTTATACTATTATTTCCTTGATTTAGTATACTCATCCATTTAATCAAACATAAGATTTACATAAGCTAAAACCCTAAAATATTAAAACATTTACAAAGGTGATACACACCCTCATATTACTAAAATGACTTCTCTAAAACTATCATATGTCTTGGTCCCTTCCTCATACTCCATCCATGAGAGAATCAAATATACAAATACTAGATTTGATAACATTACCCTTGATTTCAAGTTTCTTTATTATTCAGCCATCTAGAATGCAATAGATGCTATAGTTCCATACTCCTCATAGGATTGTCTATCTTATGAGGAGAAATAATACATCGATGACTTTCTATCAATAAATAACATGGGAATACATAACATAGATGCAAAACTAGAGGTGATGACCTATATAAACTTGCTTCATGATCTATTATTTAATGGTACTTGTATGGTCTAGAAACCCCATTTTGGTCAGAACTGTGTTCCAACTAAACTTCAAATTGGTTTCTACCAAACAATACAAATTAATCCTATGAATCACTGAATGTCCTAATTTTTTTTACACATAAAAAATTAGTATCTAGAATCATGTTGAGACATACATATTTAGAGTATTATCCTTTACGTAACATTAACCTCTCATAGATTCATCTTTAGTCAATTTAAAACCTAATAAATTGATAGATTGGCCTTTAGACCCATTAAGTAGGGCACTTAAAAAATTCCTAAAATGCAAAAATGCTAAGCAAAATAAATTAACTAAGCATATAAAATTAAATGCTTAAGTGAAATTTCAATGTGCAATTAGTGAACATTAATTTTGTAAAAATGAAATTCTAATAAAATTGAGGTCATGATGGTTTCATCATCCTCAAAGTCAAGGAATTGAAAATATCTCCATTAAAGCTTTAAATTTATAAATGGAGAGATATGCTTAATAAATGGGATCTCTATCCCAAATATTAATTTCTTATCCCCTCCTTAACTCAACTAGGTTTAAACTAAACCTAACTATGGTTAAAGCTAACCTAAATGCACTTGGGTTAGAGATAAATAGAGAGACTATAAATAGAAGTGCCAAGGTCATTATAAAGAGGGATTTTTGTGTAATGTTATAATGTTTAATTTTTGAGAGATAAAACTCTTTTGTAATGTTATAATGCAAGATTATTGATAGGTTGCTACATCTTTCCAAAGCCAATCTAAACATTGCCAAGGTGACAAGGAGAAATGATGTAAGAAGCACCATTATTAAAGACTCTATGAGCACACAACTGAACATATTCCTCCAAGGCCAACATGCAACTTTTACTCATAAGGAAGGTGAAAAATACTTGTTTTATCTTCTATTATTTGTTACTTGTATTATTCTTTTTCTCTTTGAGTGGCTAGGATTGAGGTGTTAGATATATTTATATGTTTTTATTGAGGTTTATCATACTAACAATTAGATAACTCCCCTCTTAGATTCCTATCTCACATAATGGTTGTTAGGTTGTGGAGCTAAAAGCTTCATTGATGCAGACATGGAGGAGGTTGTTGAGAGGTTGCTGAGTTGTAGAGCAATCGACGTCAGTCTGATCAACCAACATCGATCATATCCAGTGAGCAGAGCAACTGACATCAGTCATGGATCAGTTGATGTCAGTCATCTCTAGCCAGACAGGGACTGACATCGGTCACCTGTGTGGTTCAGAACTATGAGTTTTAAGGATAGTTTGTTAACAAACTAGTTGTTTGCATGTTAAAGGCTATTTTTAATCTTGGAGCTATGGATCTAATTATTGTAATTAGATGTATAATTATTGTTTGCATGGGATCTATATAATAGACTCATGGGCTGTATTGTAATTTGGGCTAGTTGAGTTGAGCAAGGTTAGCTCCTTCAGAGGGAAGAGAGCAAGGTGTGTTCCTCCTAGTTTCATAGGGGTGTCGAGTGTGTATGATCAGGTAGAGCTACAGGTTGTGCAAGTTATGGTAGAAGATTCACAGGGGTGCTGGTTTGGAGAATTAGAAGGGTTCTTCATGTGTGTATGATCTTGTTTAGCAGGTGTGCAAGGCCAGGTTTGGAGATCTACGTGTGTAAGTAAGATCATTGATTTGTAGGTGTTTGTGTGTGCAAGGTCTAAGGTGGATCTATAGGATAGCAAGGTCAAAGGAGATGGGAAACATAGCAAGGAGCAAGATCAGGGAGATCTACTTGGAGTACATTGTGTACTTGGAGTATGGTGTGTACTCAGATTTGGAGTGCGTGGAGCACTTGTGTACTGGTAGTAGTGATACTGACTGGTGGTACTGGTAGTAGTGATACTGACTGGTTGGAGGTGAACACCAACTCTGTGTTTGAGTTGTGTGTTGGGACCGTAAGAGAGAGAGTGAGCTCTTGAAGGGATTTATTGTTTATACCCTAGAGGTGTGGGAGCCCTAGAGGTGTGTAAGGAAGAAGACTGTGGCATCTTCTTTGTTGTATTTCCTTCTAGAAGAGTATTAATATAATTGGGTATTATCTCTCCTATTCTGTGTTATTTTTTAATTCTAGTTACTTGTTACTTCTGGTTAAATTCCGCATATAGTTGCTTGTACATGGTAATCAATTGTGCTTCCTAAATCCTAACAGTGGAATCAGATCATGTTTGTTGTTCTAGATTCCTGACAATGGCATGCCCAATGGGACCTTGCATCCTACATACATAATGGGATCACCTTTGGACCTCTTTAGATCCAAGAAAAATTCATTTTAGACCTTGATTTCTTAATTTTAATGTAAATTTTCTATGTTTGGCCTTTGACTGTGGAATTGTAAATTTGTTCCTATGAAACTATGAATTCAGCAACAAAAAATGCAAAATCATTGAGGGAAACCACAAAATCATCCCGGAGAATTGTAAAATCTTCTCTGTTTGAACTTGGCTCTATGAAACTATCAATTCAAGGTTGGAAGTTGCAAAATTTTTAAGATAAATGATGAATTCATCCTATAAGAACCTCAAATTTTTCTTTGTTTTATGGTTAATTACAAAATTGTTTAACAATAGTGAAATTATCTTTCTGACATGCAAAACCATGTTTTTGAGTAGCAAAATTATCTTTTTAGGTTGTAAAATTATCTATTTGGGTTGTGAAATCATCAATCTAACTATAAAATCACTAGCAAATATTGAAATCATATCTCTCTATTTTTTGTGTTTTCTATAGGTTTTTCCCCACAGTTGAAAAATTGGCAAGTTGAATTGTGAAATCATTGAGACTAGTTGTGAAATCATTAAATAAATATGAAATCACTCTTTGTAATTCTATGTCACATTTTGGTTTTCTGAGCTTTTATATACTTGAACAATTTTACAGTTCATAGTTTATTATGTAACTCTAAAATCATTCCAAAGAGTTAAATTTGTGTCTTATTGAGCTAACTTGTAGGATTTTCACCTTGGTTTAAGCACAAATTAATCCACTAACCTTGTTTTTAGATAATTGAGCCAATAAAAGGAAATATTAAGTGATTTTTAAACATTTTTTTCTTTTTTCATAATCAAAATTCATAACAATGGTTAAAATTCATCCACTTTTGGTTAAGGTGCTTAAAAATCATGTAACAAATTTGTCTTTTAAGCATTTCCAATATTTTTACAAGTGCAAACAAGGCTAAGGGGCCCTAAATTTTTAATCACATTTATAGTTGGTGCTATTAAAAACACCTATATTTTAGTTAGAGATCCTAAGTATTTTTTCAATTCTTGTTTGTTCTTTAGCTAGTTTCAAATTTAATAGATTAGATTCTTTGTTTTGGAAAACAAAAAATATAGCATGTATGCTCTCCTCCCATCCCCTTCAAGGAAATCAGGTGACCAAAAATAATTGGTTTATTACCTCATTTATTTAACCTTGTCAGAAAGAATGTCACATATGCTCTACCCAATCTCTGAGTGACTTGGGTGAATTAAAAATGCCATTTAAAGTCTTTCCATTTTTCATTTATTTATTTTATTACATTTGGTTTGTGGGTGGGAGTTCATCACCTCCTCACAAGTTCTTTAGTGGTGCATTAAATTGGGGTTTCATATCATAAGATTGTACCAACCCTATTCCATGGTGGGGTATATAAATTAGGGCACATGATATTGGGATTGTTAGGGGGCTGAGCATTTAGCCTCTCTGATCTTAACAAAAATCTAGGTTAGGTCTTGCTAAACATTAAACTCCATTAAATAGTACACAACTAGAATCATTATATAAATGAATAGACCTTTGCATAGTAAATTAGTAGGTATGAACCCAATTATCATGGTTTTACCCTTGTGTTAACCATGCTTGGGACCATATAGTGTGTTTGAAACTTATAAATTTTTAATTAGCCCCACTTGTGGAATTTATTGCCAAATGCCGAGTGTTCCTCACTCTAAGTTCATTCCACTTACCATTGATTAAGAGATAAAGGGGGCCATAAAAAATCTACCTAAACATGTTATTTAATTTTTGGATTAACACTTAATTCCTCACAAGCATTATTATATCGGTGGAAATTTTAGCTGAAGCTACAAACATCCATGCTAGTTTTAGGGATAGGATGAACCATTTGTGATATTTATATTTTCTTTGATTTACATGAGTGTTTTGAGACTAAGTTTATTTTTTTGTCAAAATTCAAAATGAGTCATAAACATCACATTATTTTTACACCATTTTAGCCTATGTGGTGTTATTCTGCCCATTTTGTGTCACACTTTTGCCTTAAACTTTTTATCTAAAAAATGTGTGTCACTTATTTAAATGGGGCATCGTTACACTACCCATTTTATCTCAAGTGTTTTCCTTGGATTTTTTAATCCAAAAAAATTATCATAACATTGATTGAAGGAGCATTGTTATATTGCTCATGTTATTCCAAAATCCCTTGCCATTGTTTCAAACCAAGTTCAAAATCATGTGTAAATTTTGGTCTAAAATGGTATCATTATGCTGTCCATTTGGGTATAAGATGTTCTCCATTTGAAAAATCCAAGTATTTTGAACCAATTTAAGAATTTGCCTTGTAAAGTTTAGATTTAAAATAAATTGGTCTACACCTCAATCTTGATTAATTTTGGCTTGGGTGTTTACCTCTTACCTTTAGATTGTGTAATTTCGATTAATTCCATGCTTGATTTAAAGACCCCTTTGCTAGATGTAGGAAGTGGTATATTTTCATATGCTTCAAGTCTATTTGTTGCCTTGAAATAAGGTTGAAACTCAATTTTTAAGTATAACTCTAAGCATATGAAGTTTACATTGGATCCTTACATATCACTTGGGCTTGAATGTTTTACTCATCGCTCTTATTTTGATTACTTGAGATTGGCTTTCCCAATTAGTTTTAGGCATGTGCCTAGAGTGAATTTTTTATACCAAGGTCAAGTTTGTTTTAAAATCCATGAGCCAAGATTGAGCATAATGTTTTAAACTATTTTCCTTAGAGTTATATTAATTGTAAATTTTTAGTTTGACCTAGTTTGTCTCAAAGTTTAGTTTTGTGAATTTTTACCAAAGGCCTAGGATTGCCTTAAAGTTTTCAAACCTAGTTTATTTTAAATTCTAGCTTTGTGCCTTCTTACCAAAAACGTATTATTCCCTTAACTTTTTAAGATTTAGTTCATGCCTTTTTAAGTCTAGATTTGTGCCTTTTTAATAAATACTTGGCACTTTTTATTTTAGACCTAGATTAGATTTATTTGAAACACTTTTTCAAGATCAAGATTCAAATTTGCCTTGTTGACCAAATTTGACCTAAATTTGATCCTATAGGTCAAATTTGGACCCCTATGGGTAAAAACCTAATATTTAGATGTTTTAAGGGTATAATATTTTGTCACAGGGTATGCTATTATCTATTTTATGTAATTTAATGTCATATTAGCCTTGGTCATTAGTCATTTTAATCCTTATGTCTTTTAGAGTCATTTTAGGGGTCAATATAGAGAATTTAATGACTTTTACAACCTAATTTGGAAATTTTAAGGTTTAAAAATATGATTTCATGACCCACATGTTCTAATAAGTCTTAATTAATTATTTCTAACTAAAAAGTGGTAGGTTCTTTAGAAGAAAGAGCAGTTATCTTGGAAAAAGGGAAGAGTTTGGCACTTATATGACCCATAAGAGAGTGTGACATGTGGGAAAAGGTTTTGAGATGAATATTAAGCTTAATTATACTCATTTACATGATTTAAATACTTGTTAAGTTCCAAATTTGAGCTAAAACCATTCTACTCCTTCTTCACCCTTCTAGACACACATAATGGTTAACGGGTGTATGCTTGGTATGGATAGTTGGAGAAGTTATAGGTAAAATTAATTTTGGAGGTGAAATTATACTTATATATATCCATTTACATAATAATATTTCAAATATTGGTCAATTTTATTTTATGAATCATCTCTAACAAGTTGACTATGTTTTTCTGCTCACTATTTCCTGCACCCTATAGGTTTTGGTTTGGTTTGGAGAAGTAAATAAAATGAAAATATTGAGATTGATTTTATATGATTTAGAATATATCCTATCATTTTTTTTTCACATTTTTATATGATTTTATAGCTTAAAAAACTCACTTTGTAGGAGGGTGTTGAGATTGAACTTGCATTCAAATTACCACCATTTACAAAAAGCCTCTTTCTCTAAAAAGGATTTTATATGATGTAACATGGTGTTTAAATAATTTAAATGGTGATGGTAATAACATTATTTCAAAAACAGACTACACTTTAGAAAAATAGACTAATATGTTTAAGGAAGGGGCAGGAGAGGACCTTTTGCTAAAGGAAGTCAATGAAGATGACACAGTTTCAAGGATTGGATAGGAAAAAGTAGCACCTAAAATTCACACTCAACGAGTACCAGATCCATAGTCAAATACATACTTTTTCTGTGATCTGGAAGATGGAGGCCAGGTAAGAAACTACTTAGCAATAGGGGTAGTAGGACAAGATGGCAGCAATGAACAAGAAGAATGGGTTACCCCAAAGAAAAAGATTCAAAAAGGTAAAAAATATGCAGATGTTGGTACTGAGCCCAAACAAGGGAGGCCAACCCTAAGGGAAAAAAGACAAAGAGAGATTGCTAGGGAGATTGCCAATGGAAAACAAAAAACACTAGAGTCCCAACCCTCCAAACTCTCTAAATGAGAATATTATCATGGAATTTGAGGGGATTTAACAGTCCCTCAAAGTAGTTTGGGGTTAAAAATTTCATTTTAGATAATAAACTAGATATTCTATTACTCCAAGAAGTCAAGATGAAAGAGGAGAATTTTGCAAAAATTGCTGACTATATATGGCCTAAGGCAGCTTTTTGTATTGGTCTTGCTAAAGGGGATTCAAGGGGGATTGTCACTATGTGGAATAGTGATAAAATCCAAGGATCTCTTATGGACCATAATAAGCACTTTTTTATTACCAATTTTTCCATGAATTCCTTGAACTAGACGTTGGTAAATGTTTATGCACCGAATAACAGAGCTTTGAGACAGAAATTATGGATAGATTTGAGTAGCTACAGGAATAATCCTTAGAATTCTAAATGGATGTTAGCTAGAGATTTTAACACACCTTTATACCCTTCTAAAAAATAGGGTGAATTATTGATTATTCAGACAGCATGTTTGACTTTGCTGAATTCATCAATGATTGGGGATTATTAGACATAGAGCTGCAGAACCAAAATTTTACTTGGACCAATAGAAGAAGAGGAGATCAAATGATTTAGGTTAAATTAGATAGATTTCTAATATCAAGCAACTAGAATCATTATCAGAATATGCAGGCATAGGCTCTACCTAGAACCATGTCTGACCACTGCCTGATTATCCTCAATTGGAGATATCAGGGACAACATGGACCTCCTCCATTCCATTTTGAAGCTATGTGGATTGAACACAAAGGTTTTAGACAAATGGTGGCTCAATGGTGGAATATTCCCATTCAAGGTACTCTCATGTTTAGAATAGTCAAGAAACTCCAACACATTAAACAAGAAGTTTATGGCTAGAATAGATACAATTTTGGGCAGGTTTTCCAGTAGAAGAAAAATATAATGGGAAAACTCAAGGCTATTCAACAACTGATTGATCAAGGGGATGACTTTGAGGGCACCTTAGAAGAAGAGAACAGTCTATCTTCAGAATGTAAGAATATGATGGAAAGGGAAGAAGTTTTCTAGAAACAAAAATCCCATGTTTAATGGCTTAAAGAGGGTGATAGGAACACTGCTTTTTTCCATCTCTCAGCTATGAAACATAGAAAAGCCAACTCAGTAACTAAGCTTGTCCTAGATAATGGAGACATTATTACTGAGGATAATGAAATAGGGGAGCAAGCCAGGGTGTTCTTTTAGAATCTGCTTATGAAAGAAAATAATAATGATAGAATTGATAGATATATGAGTCAATTCATTGATAAAATCCCCTATTTGATAATAGAAGAAGATAATTTGGAATTGTTAAAGCCTATATCTGATGAAGAATTACATGTTATTTTATTCTCTATGGGCACTTTTAAAGCCCCGGGTCCTGATGGCTTTCCTCTTATATTCTTTCAAGAATATTGGGAGATTGTTGGAGCAGACCTCATGGCTACAGTTCATGATTTTTTTAGATCTAGAAAACTTTTGAAACAAGTCAATAATACCTTCATTGTACTTATTTGTAAAAAATCTCAACCTTTACACCTTGCTGATTTTAGACCCATTAGGTTATGCAACACTGTGTATAAGATATGTACTAAACTGTTGGTTTTGAGAATTCAACCCTTGCTTGACAAAATTATTTCTCCTAGTCAAAAAGGTTTCATCTCAGGTAGACATATTCTTGATGCTGTGATCACCACACATGAGACTATCCACTCCATGGATAAGAGTAGAATCCCTGAGATGGCCCTCAAGCTTGATATATCCAAAGCTTATGATAGAGTCTCATGGACTTTTCTATTCCAAGCGATTATAAAATTTGGGTTTAATGATAAATTGTCTTACTTATTATGGAATGCGATCTCTTTTGCTAAATTCTTAGTGCTAGTTAATGGAGTTCCTAGAGGGTTTTTCTCCTCTTCAAGAGGAATTCATCAAGGAGACCCTCTCTCCCCATACCTATTCATCATTATGGCTAAGGCACTGGGAAGATACATACAAGTTGATATAGTTTCAAAAAAGCTAGTAGGCATCAAACCTGCCTCTTCCCTCCATCCTATGGTTATACAGTAGTTTATGGATGATACCATCTTATTTGGCATCTCATCGGTGATCGAAGCTAGAAGATGAAAGAATATACTTAGTGATTATGTTAGAGACTCGGGACAAATAATAAATTTTTAGAAAAGCAATGTGTACTTCTTCAACACTCTCAATGAACTTAGACATATAATCATTGATATCTTAGATTGTGCTGAGGCTAGCCTACCAGCTACCTACCTAGGTCTCCCACTCTCAGTCAAAGAGGTATCTTTAGGTTTTTGGAATGGTATTGTGGAACGTACATAGAGGAAACTTCTTGGGTGGAAGGGGAAACTACTCAGTAGTGCGGGTAAGCTGAAACTTCTTTAGGCATCCTTGTAAGGTATTCCTACTTACTTCATGTCTCTTTTTAAAATTCCTACGTATTTTGCTAAAAATATGGAATAGATCCAAAGAAAATTTTTAAGGATGGGAGTGGAAGACAAATAGAGAATGTCTTTAGTTAGATGGGAAAAAGTGTGTCTCCCAAAATCTCATGGTGGACTTAATATAAGATCCATCAGGAAAATGAATAAAGCCCTCCTCTCAAAAGTTAGTTGGAAGTTGATTCACAACAATAGTGAGTGGGGGGAAATAATGTATGCCAAATACATGCATAACATTGATGATTCCAACTTTCTTCAACATGTGAGATTACCCCAGGGGTTTGTGATATGGAATAAAATGCTAAAAAGTAGAAGTCTTCTCAAACAGGGAATTAGGTGGAAGCTTGGAAATGGCCGGTAGATTAAATTCTAGGAGGATAATTGGTTAAGGGACAAGCCTCTCATCTCCCAAGGAAACTATGGAGACATTATAGACCTGACTACTCAGTTCTTTGGTGATAAGGTTAGTGATTATATGGAAAATAACAATGGGATAAGGAGCTAGAAAAACCTTTTGGATTGCTATGTGCACATGCCTGAGCTTAGCCCAAGAATTCAAGAGATCTAACAATGTGTTCAAGAGATCATAATTCTGCTCTTCCCTCGAGAGGATGAACAATACTGGTGGCCAGATAAGAATGGATTGTTCTCTATCAAATCTACCTATCATCTGCTTACACCTAAAGCTTAGAATAAGGAGGTATGGAAAAAGGTTTGGAATCATAAACTCATTCCAAAGATTAACTTGTTTTGGTGGGCTGTTACCCATAACAAAATCCTTACTCAAGACAACCTTCAAAAGAGGGGGTTTACTTTGGTCAACAGATGTTTTTGGGTGGTTCTAGAGAGGAATCAATTTCACACCTATTCATACACTGTGAGTTTACCCAAGATTTATGGGGCACGATACTTAACAACTTTGGCATTGAATGGGTTTGAAATTCTGACCTTAAAGAAGTAATTCTTAGCTAGAACTCAACCTTCACACATCCCTGGATTAAGGAATTATGGAAGCAAGCTCTGCCATGCTTGAGCTAGACTTTATGGAAAGAGCGAAATCACAAAATTTTTAGGGACACTGCTAGAAATGTTGCTCAGGTGTTTAACTCCTTTGCTAAGACCATCTTGGAAAGTGTTACAATAGCTCATATTAGTGTTGCGAAGAAACCCCTATCTAAATTTGAAAGTCAAATTGCTGCCAAATGAAAGGTTTTAAACTTTATCCCTGGGCATGATAATTCCAAAATTCTTCAGAGACTTCATACTAAATGAATACCACCTAAACCTAATTAGATGAAACTCAATTTTGATGGGGCATCCAAGTTGAGTGGTAGAGCAAGTAGAGGAGGACTAATAAGAAATGAAAAAGGAGGGATGTCTACTGTCTATGCTAGTGGCATGGGTTGCCAGAGCAATAACTATGCTGAAGCTATGGCCTTACTTTAGGGATTAAAGTTAACTATATCCCTAGGAATTAGAAATTTGAATATTCAGGGAGATTCTATATTGGTCATAGATTCCATTAATAAAGCATCTAACATTGGTATCCATCTAAAAGACATCATTACAGACATCCAGTTTCTTTTACAAAAGTTTTCCGAAGTTGAGATTACCCACACCTACAGAGAAGGTAATAGGGTCACTGATGCTTGTGCCAACCTTGGCCAACAATTTTCAGGATGGAGGGTATGGTGATAAGGGGCTCATATACCCCAAAAAATTAGAGAGATCATTCAGAAGGAGATGACAGAGCATGAATGATGCACTAGGAAATAGGCTTCTCAAGTTTTTGAGGTCACTGAAGAGTAGGGTGCTAATTCTAGGGGAATTGCTGATAATAAGGAGAAGATGCATGTAGAAGAAGTTGGTGAGGGTTCAGAGAATGAGAATGATTGGAAAATAGATATTGGGGCCTTGAAAGTCTATATTCAAAAGCTGGAAAAGGTCTTCACCAAAGGCCTTCAAAATAACATTCTGCTGAATATGACTATGTTGGAAGAAGTGGGTAATCCAGGGAATGTTGACAATGTAGACAATGAGAATCTTAAGGATTTTGTTAATTCTATAATTATGTAGTTTCATCCTTTTTGACTCTGCTCTTTCCAGTGTTTTTTTTGCTTCTGACTTTGTTTCTCGCTTGTGCCATTGGTTTGGTGCTAGCATCTTTTGTTTGCTAGCCATCCTGTCTTTTTTGACTATATAGGGTTCAGCCCCTGGTTTTCCACCTTAATTAATCAAAAACATTATTTCAAAATTTTCAACCATTAAGGTGAGTATCATCAAGGTCATAGTCCATTGGCATGCACAGTTAGCTCCCAGCTCATCCTCGGTCCTAGCCATGACTTGTGGAGGCTATGAAAACATATAAATAAGTATAATGAAGTTTTAAATGATTTCAAAACATATTATATAAAAATTAGGTAGTGATTTTCATCTAAAATAATAATAATGTACTGTTGTAGTCATGTGCAATACTTCTATATAATCTGCCATGAACATGCACCTATAGGTGCTTAAAAGGGGAAAATCATGTTAGAATAAAGATTTTAGAACTATTTTCAAGGTATTAATAATTATAGACACCCATTTGAGTAATTTAAAAATATTTAGGTTTGTTCATGAAGTCAAAAATAGTATACATTGTCTACTTACACTCATTTCCTATGTATGACAATAACCACCTACATGTGGCACTAATAGAGGATGAAAAAATCTTAATGGAGGATTTTGACATGGTGAAACCTTATTTGGAGTACTAATATGTTTTTTATATTAGGGAAGTATTGATTGAAGTGTTAAGTTGATAAATGAGAGTGAAAACCTTGATCAAGGGTGAAGTGATCGAGTTCTGGGACATAATCCCCAAAATGTGAAAATAGAGCAACTAGCAGTTTTGTGGAAGTCATATAACAAGGTTTATAAGAATATTGGTGATCCTAGATGTGATTTAATTATATCCCCTACATAAGACAAGATCCATGAAATTTTTTAGGTATAAATGATTAGTGGAAGGTGGTTTTTGAGTACCTCAAAGTTACATTTTTATCCACTAATTTTAGGTAGTGAAACTACAAGTTTTGAGTTATAAAGAAGATATTTACATTCAAACTACCAAGTTGAAAAATGATTACATAGTGGATAAAAATGATAGGTTGAATAAGAAATTTTTTCCTCAAGGATGTGCCAACAAGGACTAAATAACAAGGTTTCAATTTCCATCAACACCTACAGGTAGGTGTCTCAGGTCCTGAAATGCTTACCTACAACCTAACTGTAGGTATTTACTTTGATCATGATGGGAACTAACACATACTAGGCCTATATATACAAATAATTATCATTGGAGATTATTTATACTATCTTTAACAAATATAAAATAACATGAATCATTTTCTAATATTGAATTCACACCTATAGGATCCAAATGGCTAAAACATAGTCAATTTTAGTTAATTATAAGCAGATAGTAAGCCCAAAGCATGATGCCTAGATGATGGTATAGCCTAGGCAAGGTGAGAACAAGTAAAAATAATTTTTAAATGATAATTAAATATTCAATAAGTGTTTCTATACATTTTCCTCAAAGCTTAAACATATAGAATTACCTATAAGTAGCCTCCAAAATAAGAAATATAGTTAGAGATGGAACTCAGTCTTGACTAAGCAAGGTGTATGGAAGAGTATGTTAGAGGTTGGAGTGATAGATGAATATTATAATACCTCCAATATGATAATGATGATATTATGTATATCTCATGATATACATATAATAGATAAGGGGCTCTGGATAGGTAATACACATTCCATATGATAGAAACATTGTGCACAGTCTGCTTACCTATAGTCTATCTTGGGTCTTTGAGGAATTGGAAGGTCAAATAATAATACCAAGGGATGAAATTTGGTTAATATTGTATAAATAAATTTTATAATCCCCTAAAATATTTTATTTTTATAATAAAATAGGGGAAGTTCCCTTTATTTTGTCTCAGATAGAGGACACTCCCTTTGTACACAAACCCTACAATCTTGGAAAGGAGGGATAAAAGAATGAACTAGGATCTAGTTGGAAATTTCAAGGAGGTTTTAAAATATGAAAAACACCTATTAAAACATGATAAACCATTAATATAATGGATAACTTCAACATGGTGCTCTAAACCATCAAGTATGCAAGTAGGTTTGTTAGGCATGGTTAAGCCTAGAATCCAAATGGGAGGTCATTTTAAATTCTATAATTTGGTAATAATTAAAATGGATTGTGTCATGTTTTTAGGGTCATTTAAAAGGTTTTAAATCTTTCACCTTGTAGATAAACCACATGGAGAGACACTTTTTTCTTAGAAATAACTCAGGCCTTTAAGAAATGGATAAACAAGCTCAATAGTCTAGTGTGAAATGCTTACATCTCCTTGGAAACTATGCATGGAGATCCAATAAGATTTTATATGTTAAAATAGGTCTTGAAAATTTATCTTGTGTAATTGGTTTGTAAATCTAACATTTCATATCTATGAACAAATCTTAAGAGCCTAAAGCACTTAAAACCCTTGCAAACTCTAGATGAGGACCCAATTTGGAAAACAAGGAAGGAAGTTAATCCAAGTAGAAAATAATGGAATTGAAATTGGTTGTATGTTTTATATGAATATTTATATATTCCTCCCATCAAATTTTGTGCTAACCTATTTGTACGAATAGGGTACAAAATTGGTTCTTTTGACTATTTTGTGCATTATGCAGGTTATAAGAGGTTCCAAGAGATCAAATAAAATTTAGAAGGAAGATTGAGACTTAATATAACTCATCATGTCCATTTAATTATTTATAATAACTCCTAAGTGTTACCAATAGAGCTCTCATCTCAACTAATCAAAATTGACATAGTGAGCAAGATGGTGAGAAGTGTGAAAAGCTTCAAATAGGTTGATTTTAGGGTGTTATTGATGCCTTTAAGGACATAGATGGTATTAAAACATGTAATTAACCCTATTTTATGGATTTTAATTGGAAAATAAATCCAAATTTTAGGCCAAGTGTGCAAGGTGTGGGAAAGAAGAGTTTATTTGACTGTAGGCAGTGATGGCTCACTTCCAAAAGATTTTAGATAACTAGGAATGCAACCAATGAATGGAGAAGAATTTATGTAACCATTCCCTATCATTCCATTCATTATACATATCCTTAGTTATTTTTAGGATGTTCAAATAGGGGTGAATGATAAAGGTAATTTTCTTGTGTAAAATGAGAACTCTTACACCATATTTTAAGAGTTTCATGACTTGGGGTGACACTTGTGCTTCCTAAATTTACATGATCAGTTTCAAATTCCCTTCTCATGCACATGTAACTCATTTTATTAGCTTGACAAGTTTCATTGTGACCTTTATACTTATCTTTTCTCAATTCTCTCTCAAGTTCTATAAGAACTATCCATTTTTGCCTTTGTAAAATATACTCCACCTGAGTATGGTGAAGCCTTGATCATTTATATACCATCAGATCAATAACGACTACTAATTTTAGTTATTTTATGACTATTCATAGTGTATTCACTTGAATGATTTATCTTGCTTAGTGATGACTATTATTTCCTTAGCATTGTTGTTTCATTCTCTCACCTATTTGTAGCTTGAAAGCTCCTTCTTGGAGGTCATATGAAGTGTTGTATGAAGTGTCAAGGTTGAGTGAGTTATCCTATTTAAATAGATCCATTATAGGCCTCTTGTCTAGTCCTCCCAGCCTAAGAATTCATCACAACCTCATAATGAAATACTGATGTGAGAATATTTAGATTAGAGAAGTGTATAGATAATTAGTCTCTTGGTCTCATGTGTGACATGAAGCTGGTTGGTAGACATCAATCAATTTGGTGTATCACTACCTTTAAGATAGTTTATTTTTAATTTTCTATTGATTTTCCTTGCAAGCATAGGTGTAGTAGTGATATGTAAGTGGTACATCAAGGGAGCTAGCCTATCTAGATATTCACCTCATCCTTAGGCTACCCACAACCTAGAGGTGTGTTAATTATGCCACTTAGATGAGGAGAGCTGAGACATATCTTCAAAGGGTGTAAATCCAAGTTTTAATAGTTTTTTGCATGCCTAATGGGACTCATTATCCAAGAAGTTGAAAGATTTTTGATCTTGAATTTCAACAAATCAACCTTTAAAGGCATCTATCCAAGCATCAATGGTGACTTTGAAGTTACATCAGCTAGTCAAGCAACCTAGGTTTTACTTTTGAAGATTTTTGGTAATGTTTCTTTGTGTTCTTGCTTCCTAATGAAGTTTCATGGATAGTTTGGGTGTTGAGTATTATTTGACATAAATTGGTGAGATATATCAATCTTATGGCATTCCCTATTAGCTTGTGTGATTATTTTTAGCCTTTTCATGATCTTTACTAGATAAAATATGACCCCTACCAACTTTATCATGAATTATATCAGTACTATAACCATCCTTCTCAATATCTTGCTCCTCCTAGTCAACCTAGTCACTTCTCAAATCAGTCCATTTTAACTTTCAATAAAACTCTCTTAGTCTATGAGAGGTACATGATATATCTTGACACACAAAAGGGACATGGTAAATATATTCTTAGTAATCTCATTCATAAGTTGAGAGATGCATTAGAGCTGGTTAAAAGAGAGTGGGCTCCTTTTGAGAGCAAATTGGTAAAGGCTCATAAGTGAGATGTTAGATGTGAGTGGCTTAGTTTCATCCTTATAAGATCAGATGAGAATTAATGAAGATAAACCTCACCAAAATTATTAGCCCTCATATCCACCTCCCCAAGATTGCTATTAGTTATACTTCACCCCTAGTCATGAGCCCAATCAAGATTATCAAAGTCATATTTTTCTCAATCAATTGGAAGAGAGAGTTGGAAAGACAACCCTTATTTCTAAATCAAATCTTGATAGGTATATTTAGTTATCTAATAAGAAAATGAATTATTCCATCTCATTATGAAAGGAAGTGGAATTTAATCCCTCATTTCCCTCTCCTATTCCATCCCCACCTCAAGAAGTGTCTTCTAGATATGAAATCCTAAGTTGGAGACAAGGTAGAGAATCCAAGCCTAAAGAGATCCCAAGTTTCTTTAACACTTCATCCAATCCTAAAATTGAATCACTACCTCAATAAGAGACTCCTAATCCTAAAATCTTAAGTTGGAATAAGGTATTGGAATCATGGGGAAAAATGGATAAAATCCTAGATAAAGAGTGTGAAGTTGAGAAAGAGCTTGATCCTATGCAAGCCCCTCCCACCCTTCCTCAAGAAACCTATTGTTTTCCATATCAAACATATTATACTCATTGTCCTCATGAATATTCCTATCAACTTAAAAAGGTACTTTTCCAAGAGAACCTAGCCAAGGAAATTGAAGAGTTAGAGTTGAGAATGAAACTATTGAGTCAAGGTGTGATGAAAGGTTTAAATATAAAAGAAGATCATATGCCTAAACATACCCCATATAACCCTAATTAAGAGAGTGATCAATAAAAATCATATTTCAATGATGTGATTGTCAAATGGAAGGAATAAAACTAATCTATTTTAGCCCAAGGTTTTCCTCCCACCCTTCCTCAGTAACTCCCAAGAGGATCCCCTATAATTCATTCTCAATTTGATGATGAATATTATGTTACACATCCACCAAATAGTTCATATTATCCTCACCCTAACACCCTTTACCTTGATGGACCTATGGAGTGGGAACCTAAAGAGGTGAATTTGGTTGATGAAAATTAGGAACTCTTGCTTAAAGAAAACATAACTCCTTGGCAACCTCATTAGACTAGGTCACGTCAAGAAGGAGAAGGAAATTGAGGATCTTGTAGCCTTTGAGAACCAAAATAAGATTATAATAGTTGAAATACAACCTGAGAGTCCTTAAGATTTTCTAAATTCTAAAGAGGAAATGATTTCTTGTGTTGAGTCTTCCTATTGTGTTGATAATGAGGAATGTCTTCTTTTTGTCAAAGAATAAATATTTGATGAAGTCCTTTTAGATTATAAATAAGAGGATGAAAGATATTCTCTTGTTATTCCCCTTCATTATGATAATTAAAGAGAAGATAAGGACTTGGGGTAGAAATTTGTAAGAATTTGCAATGAGTTTGAGTCTCTCAAGGGGTGTACAACTTACTTAGAGATGATTGCAAGTGATGGTAAGCAAGATGACATTTTTAAAAATGTCATAGATGAGCTAGAACAAAGTTCAACTCAGCCTTTGAAGGTCAAAATAAGCTTCTATTGGCGTCAATATTCTAGGTAAAAATAAACTACTCCTCTTGAAACCACACATACAAATAAGATGCAAGTTGATCATGAGATGAAGAGTGGGAAATAGAATGAGGTATTTTTACAAATCTAAGAGGAATGCATTTACATTTGAGACTTATTTGAATATGGTCTACTTGAGAGCATAACAAGTGAAGTGCCAAGAAATAGGTTTGATCTATCAATTATCTAATCCAAAGAACAACATGCTTGGCACTATGATTCATCTCATGAAGAAGGATATTCAATAAAATTTCCTTTTAATCATAGAAAGGAATTATGCTTAATTTCTAGTTATTTATTTTATATTTTCCCTAAGTACTTTGAGCACACATGTGTTTGATTTGATTTGTGTGTGTCTTTTGTTTGGTTTGGTTGAAGTAATTAGTGGTCTTTTCTTAGTCAAAGCCTTGTTGTAAAGTGTCAAGTTTTCTTATTTGTATTAGACTTCAGATGACTCCCTTAGCCTATGGATAGGATAAGTCTATTGATCTTTAGTATAACATGAATATTACCCTTATGAGCCATCAATTTGTTGACCAAATTTGACCTTACAGGTCAAATTTAGACCTATATAAGTAAAAACCTAATATTTAGATGTTTTATGGGTCTAGTATTTTGTCATATGGTATGTTATTATCTATTTGATGTAATTTAATGTCATATTAGCCTTGGTCATTAGTCATTGTAATCCTTATGTATTTTAGAGTCATTTTAGGGGTCAATATAGAGCATTTATTTCCTTGTAAAACCTCCTTGGGAAATTTGAAGGTTTAAAAAGGTGATGTCATGCCATATGTGTCCTAAGAATTCTTATGTAATTATTTATAACTAAAAAGTGGCATGTTCTTTAGAAGAAAGAGCAATTTTATTGGAAAAATGAAAATTTTTGGCACTTGTACAACCCATAAGAGAGTGTGACACATGAGAGAAGGTTGTGATATTAATATTCATCATCCTTAGACTCATTTCCATGCTTGAAATACTATGAAAGTGCCAAAATTAAGCTAAAACCATTTTTCTCCTTCTTTGCCCTTCTAGACACAAAGATATGGTTAATAAGTTTATTCTTGGTATAATTAATTAGAGAAGTTACAAGTCAAACGCATTTTGGAGGTGAAATTTAAATTATATATATATATATATATATATATATATATATATATATATATATATACATTTCCATAATAATAGTTTGAAGATTGGTTATCTATGCTTTATGAATCATCTCTAACAAGTTGACTGTGTTTTTCTACCCATTATTTCCTGCACCTTATAGGTTTTACTTTAGTTTGGATAATTTCATACAATTTAGATATTTCACATTTGGAAAGGATTTTATGTCTTAAACAACTCACTTTGCAGGAGGGTGTTGAGATTGAACTTACATTCAAATTCCACCATTTACATAAAGCCTCTTTATCTGAAAGGGATTTGATATGATTTAACATGGTGTTTAAATAATTTAAATGGTCATGGTAATATCCTTATTTCAAAAATTTCAACCTCCAAGGTGAGGATCATTGAGGTCATAGTCCATTGGCATGCACAATAAGCTCTTAGCTCATCTTCAATCCCAACCATAACTTGTGTAGGCTATGAGAACATATACAGAAGTATAATGAAGGTTTAAAGGATTTATAAACATATTATAGAAAAGTGAGGTATTTATTTGAGTCTTCAAATGAGAAATAAGGTAATGTTTTATTCATGTGCAATACTTCTACATAGTCTACCATGAGCATGTACCTATAGGTGCTTGAAAGGGGAAAATCATGTTAGAAAAAAGGTTTTGAAATTGTTTTCAAGGTATTAATAATTATAGACACCCATTTTAGGAATTTTAAAATATTCAAGTTTTTTAATTAAGTCAAAACTAGTACACATTGTCCACTTACACTCACTGCATGTGTATGAGAATAACCACCTACAGATGGCACTAGTAGAGGATGGAAAACTCTCAATGGAGGATTTTGACATGGTGAAACCTTATTTGGAGTCATAATATATATTTTATATTATGGAATTCATGTTTTAAGTGTTAGGTTGATAAATGGGAGTGAAAACCTTGATCAAGGGTGAAGTGACTAAGTTATAGGACATAATCCCCAAAATGTGAAAATAGAGCACCTGATAGTTTTATGGAAGTCATAAAACAAGGTTGATAATATTCTTGGTGCATATAGATGTGATTGACTTATATACCCTAAATAATACAAGAGACAAGAAAAATTTGGAGGACAAATGATTAGTGGAAGGTATTTGTTGAGCACCTTAAAGTTACACTTTTATCCACTAATTTTAGGTAGTGAACCTACAAGTTTTGAGCTATAAAGAAGATCTTTACATTCAAACTGCCAAGTTAAAACATGATTACATAGTGGATGACCATGCTAGGTTTAAGTAGACATTTTTTCCTCAATTATGTGCCAATAAGGACTGAGGAACAAGGTGTTGAGTTTCATCAACACCTATAGGTGCCTTAGGTCTAGAAATGCTTACCTATAGCCTAACTATAGGTGTTTACCAAAATCATGATGGAATCCAATAGATATTAGGCCTATCTATAAAAAAAATTGTCATTGGAAACTAGTTATAATATATTTAACAAACTAAAAATAACATGACTCATTTTCCAATGTTGAATTCACACTTACAGGGTCTAAATGGCTAAAACACAATCAGTTTTGGTTAATTGTAGGTAGATAGTAAGACCAAATCATGATGCCTAGATGATGTTATAGCATATAAAAGGTGAGAAAAATTAAATATAATTGTTAAATGATCATGGAATATTCAATAAAGGTTTTTAGACATTTTCCTCAAGCTTAAACATATATGACTACATATAAGTACCCTTTAAAACAAGAAATATAGTCAGAGATGGAACTCAGTCTTGACTAGGCAAGGTGTATGGAAGAGTATGTGAAATGTTAGAAGGACATATGAAGATTTTAATCCATCAAATATAATCATTATATACATAGAATAGATAAGGGTCTCTAGACAGGTAATACACATTCCATATGATAAAAACATTATACACAATCTACTTACCTACAATTTATCTTAGGTCTTTGAGGAATTGGAAGGTCAAATCATAATACCAAGGGCTGAAATTTTGTTTAGAGGGTCTAAATCAGTTGGATAATCCCCTCCAATATGTTATTGGTCTGATAAAATAGGGGAAGTGCCCTCTGTTTTATCTTAGATAGAGGGTACTCCCTTTGTACACAAACCCTATAGTCTTGAAAAGGAGTGATAAGGGAATGAACAAAGAGATGGTTGGACCTTAAAGGGAGGTTTTAAAATCTAAACCAAACAAAGGAAAACATTATAAACCATGAAAAAAAGGGATAAATTCAATAGGGTGCTCTAAACCCTCAAGTATGCAAGTAGGCCTGTTAGGCATGGTTAGGCCTAAAATTCAAACAGGAGGTCATTTTCAATTATATCCTTAGGTAAACATTATAATGGATTTTTGAATGATTTTATGGTAATTTTAAATGTTTTAAATATTTCACCTTGTAGAGTAACCACATGGAGAGCCACTTTTATGTTAGAACCAACTCAAGCCTATAGGAAATGGAGAAATAAGCTCGATAGGCTAAGTTGAAATGAGTACATCTCCTTGAACACTATGAATGGGGATCCAAGAAGTTTGGAGATGTTAAAAAAGGTATTTAACATTGATATTTTTCAATTTATTTTTAATTATAATGTCTCATCTCTATAAATAAAGCTTAAGAGCCTAAAGCACTCAAAACCCTTGTAAACCCTAGATAAGAACCTGATTGGGAAAATAAGGAAGGAAGTGAATCAAAATTGACAATAATGGCATGTAAAGTGGTTGGAGGTTTTATAGGACTTTCATATATTTTCCACATCAAATTTTGTGCTGACCTATCTATACAGATAGGGTATAAAATTGGTTCTTTTGAATATTTTGTGCATTATATAGGTTCTAGGAGGTTTCAAGAGATGAAATAAAATTTGGAATGAATATTGATAATTCATATAAACCCTAATTTAAATTTAATTATTTATAAAAACTCATAAGTTTTCCTACTAGAGCTCTCATCTCAGCCAATCAAAACTGGCATAGTCAGTAAGATGGTGAGAAGTGTGAAAATCTTCAAGTAGGTTGATTTTAAGGTGTGATTGATGCCTATATGGATATGGATGGTATTGAAACATGTAATTAACCAAATTATATTTATTTTAATTTGAAAATAATTCCAAATTTGAGGCCAAGTGTGTAAGGTATGGGAAAGAGGAGTTTATTTGACTACAGGTAGTGATGGCTCACTTCTAAAAGATTTCAAATAATTAGGAATGAAACCAATGCATGGAGAATCATGTATGAAACCCTTACCTATCATTCCAATAATTATAATTATCCTTAGTTATTTTTTTATGTTAAAATATGGGTGAATGATGGAGTCATTTTTCTTGTATAAAATGAGAAATCCTATGCCACATTTCAAGAATTTCATGACTTGGGGTGACACTTGTACTTCCTAAATTTACATGATTAGTTTCACATTATATTATCATACACATGTAACTCATTTTTTCATCTTTAAAAGTGTCCTTGTGACATTTAAACTTATCTTTTCTCACTTATCTCTCAAATTATATAAGAACTAGCCATTTTGGCCTTTGTAAAATATGCTCCACTTGAGTATGGTGAAGCCATACTCATTTACATACCATTATATCAATAAAGACTACTAATTCTACCTCTTATATGACTATTCATAATGTGTTTAATTTAATTATTGATCTTACTTGTGATGATTATTTTTTCCTCAACATTGTTGTTTCATTCTCTCACCTATATGCATCTTGAAAGCTTCTTCTCATAGGTCATGTGAAGTGTTATATGAAGTGTCAAGGTTGAGTGAGTTAGCTTATTCAAATAGTGCCATTCTAGGCCTCTTGTCTAGTCCTCCTATCCTAAGCATTCATCACAACCTCATAATGAAATATTGATGTGAGAAGATACATATTAGAGAAGTGTATGCATAGTTAGTCTCTTGGTCTCATATGTGACATGCATCTGGTTGGTAGTTATAATCAATTTGGTGTATCACAACCTTTAGGATAGTTTAATTTTAGTTTTATCTCCATTTTCCTTAAAAACATAAGTATATTAGTGATATACAAGAGGCACATCAAGGGAGTTATCCCTATATAGAGATTCACCTCATCCATAGGCTACCCACCTCCTAAAGGTGTTTCAATTATGCCACTTAGATGAGGAGAGCTGAGACATCTCCTCAAAGGGTGAAAATCCAAGTAACAACATGCCTTTCATTTGACAATTTTTGTGAGAGACCTTAGATTATTGAATATATTTGAGACCAATTTTTTCAAAATTATTTTCAAGAAAAGATCCATTTTAGGCCAAGTTTAAACCATTTGTAGTGATAGACTGAGTTTTCCATCTAGACCAAGTTTTAATACATTTGCAAACATCGACCAATTTTTTAAGATCATGTTTCAAGTGTTTTGTGCACTTCAAACCTTTTATTTTTGAGACATTAGTCATGGTTTTGGATATGCCTCATTATTATCCATGGGTTTGGATATGCCTTACTACACATGTAGTGGGACCATATACAATCTAGATAATGAAAGCGTAGTCATAAATGATCTCTTTGTTCAAGACCCATATGGGGATGATGTAGTTTATGAAATAGATCCATAAACCCATTACACTACTCAATATGCAGAACAAAGGAAAGATCCATTGGCATAATAGCTAGTTAGTACACCTCCTTATCTAAGGTATGAGAAAGAAACAACTTAATACCCTACTATTCTGTCATTTTCTATTAAACAAGTCTAATAGTATCCTTACAAAATTACCATGCCATCAAGATATGACCTATACTTATTTGATAATCACTTGATTGAAAATAAGGATAAGGTTTTGGTTAGGGACTCAAAGGTAGAACCTAAGTTTCTAGAAGACTTTCCCCAAGAAAATATACCTAGTTTAGTTAGAGTGCCGAAAATGTACCTCATATTAGACCCATTGGACAAGACTCTACTAGTTACCATCATACCCTCATGCCAATGTCAAAATAATATTTTAATTTGATTATAAAGGTAAAGGGCCCCATGGTGGACCAATTCATTCAAATGTAATAAGCATATTAGACTTATCTCAATTTATCACAATATCATATTGCTATGTCCATATCGAATACCCCACTTATAGAGGTAGATCCTTCAATAGGAGTGCCAGTTGATTCATTACGTAATACTAATATGAGTATGGACCCATTTTCATAAATTAATGCAATAGGTGACATGTTTAATGTCCCATTAATTGAGGAAGTTAATGTGGATTCTACTCAGGACTAGGTGCCAAACATAGTAGATAATAGGCAAGTGTCTACCACTTTAGACCAAGGTGGGTTAAATGCACCACCAAATGGTCCATAATAATAAGTGACTCTTTCCAATAATATGAGTGGTTCTCTTCTCACCAACAAGGGGAAATAATTACTAGTTCCAAACCATAATAGGTTACTCCCACTCCTTAACTAATTTCTTATTCAAGCACACAATATCAGGGGTTAGTGCTACCTAATGTTTTACTCTAACAAGTGTTTAATGTTATGATGCCTCAACCAGTGATGACTAATATTATGTGGCCATATACACATACCAATTTACTACCTCAACAAATTTAAAACACTAGACCACCCCAATAGGTATAAATAATTTTTACACCATAATAGACATAAACTAATATACCTCAATAATCACAAACATTGTCTAGTCAACAATGCATTCATATTGGTCAACACAAAATGCCAAACACCCAACAAGCATCTATTTCATAACAAGTGTTTTTTCAACAAAGAGGTGCCAACATCTAACAAGTACTTATTAGGAAATAATTATATTTTTACCCAACATGTGCCATATATTTAAATATAAGGCCTTAGTCAACAAGTATCATTTATATAGCTATGTTATATTAGTCAACATCAAATTCCTACTCAAACTCAGTAGGCATAATACCTTGCACAAAGCCATATATTTCCATTACAACCCTATTTCATCTAATTCAAATGCATATTATGAATCCAAACAATAATATTTACCAAAAATTCATGCAATATTAACAACCTAATCCCAATACATAGATGCATATTCTTGGTCGATTGGTCTATCAAATATAAACATATTTCTATTTCCATAAGCATATATCTATTTCCCCGTGATTCAATACATAATGATTAAGAAACAGATGAATCAAAGTACGTATAAAACATTTCAATTGATGTGTCTGATCCCGATATAATAATTAACTGTGAGCCTAACTCATGGTGAGACTCGGCAGGGTGTTGCATATATGTTACATGTATGGAGATTGAGTTCAAAAAAAAATTATAGCCCAGTCAAGGTAATACACCTTTGACCACCCAACCATAGCCATAACCACAAAAAACTATGCCATCAAGTTTATTTTCCCAAGAATTAAAATAGATGTAAGATGCAATTAAAACCACTTAAATAGGAAAACATACTAAGAAGTTCAAATTGGATGATGTGTGTTCATATCTATTTAACATAGAGTATATATAAATACCATTTCCTCTAGGTTATGAGCCATAAAAATTTGAAAAATAAAAGGGTAAAGGAGACCCTATCAAGAATTTAAAATAGTTTTTTATTTCTTTCTATCTAGTAGCCTATAGTGACATTTACTTGCTTCTTATTTTTCCTTTAATTTTAGTTGACTAGGCCTTAGAGTGGCTTCTTAAGTTACCAAAGAACTCGGTGTTTGAATTTTATGATCTTTTAAATAAGTTTATACAAAATTTATCCTATAATATCAAACATGAGATTTTGGTAATTTATTAGATTTAGGCCAAGCATAAATTTGGTGAGAGATTTATGAGTTACAACATTAGAGAGCACTTGCTAGTCACTTCACCCATAATCTACTAGACAAATAATTGGTAGCTATGTTTACCAAAAATTTGAACAATGATATATCTTATCACTTGGAACTTCAGTGCACTCACACATTCAATGATATCATCAAAAAAGGTATAAAAATTTAAAATCCCCCCATTAATAAAGGGATTATCAAGTTATCTTCTTCAAACCAAAATTGGAGCCAAAACCAAAATTTAGGCCCAAGTCAGAGCCCTAGCCCAGTCCAAATGCAAGTTTTTGTACCCACTTAGGATAATAATTATGAAAGACCTAAGATGTAAAAATACAATAAAAATGTTTTTATTAATGGTGTCACTAAATTTAATCATGTTCAAATGGTGTAAAAACCATCTACTTAGCCTCTCCCACAAATATAGCCTATCCAACAAGCATAATCTATTCCTCAACCTAGGCCAGATCTTCAAATGCTACAACCATTGTCTTTTAAAACCACTCCTAAAAGAATAATACCCACCCTTAGAGTCTTTACTGACCTTAGTGAGCCTATTAAAGAGTGTTTAACAAATTATCCATGACTAATATGATTAGTCGGTCGATTCTAAAATAATTTCCCAGAGTATATTATCTAGATTGGTATAAAGAGAATGAGTTATATGACTACCATCATGTTCATGGATATTATATATGCCATTGTGTATATTTGAATAACCTCATTGATAATATGTTATAAAACATAGAGATCTAGTTGGATAATAGAGCATCTACTTCCAATCAAAACTTGGGTATCTACTATAGACACCGAAATTACATTTAGTATCAAAATGCATCTAAAATCTATTAATTATTCTACTTAACATAATTCATGACATTTATCTCTTCTTAAAATAATTTAATAAATAAAAAATAATTAATTGTACACATTTTAAATCCATATTTAAATATTAAATATAGATTTCATACCTCACCCAACATCTTCCACTTTAATCTCCCTTGCATGTTGACTCACCCCAACCAAACCCGTAACTTCTTCAACCCTATTTGAGTCATCCCTTGATTTATCAAATAGTTTGAATAATTATTGGTGACTCACTTAACCATTTCCATATTTATCTCAACCATTTGAAATGGTTATCATCCTCATGAATGAGGACTCATTAGCCACTATAGATTATTTGGATTATTTAAAATATTCAAATAATCTTCCACCATTGGATCCTTCCTCTAAAAATATATAAATAAACATGAAATCCATCACTGTCATCATCTTGAATTATACTAATTAAGTCATTTAAAAATCACAAACATATCCAAAGTGAATCAAAGCTACCAAAGATCATTTTTCACCAAAATGCCACCCATTTTACTTTGCATTAGAAGAGTGGGAAACCACATTTCAAAGAGAGCTAATTGAATCTACATCACAATGGAAGAAGATTTTGCAACCAAGGTATAATTTTGTGTTTTTTTCTTTTGTTTGTAGATCTATCTTAGTTTGAGATGGTTTAGATTAAGATTTATTATTTTAGTTTACATTTTTATATTTTCTTCAATATATTTTGACATGCCCAATGGGACCATTCCCTCATATTTATCATCTCACACTCATCATAATTTCATTTAGAAAGCAATTTTCATTTGATTTTTATTATTTTTCTTTGTATATTTTTTAATCTTGGTCTTGTGAGTGTTTATTGAAGCTACAAGTCATTTTTTGGCATTTTATGATTGACTATGCGTGACTACTATGTAACTTCAGAATTGAAGACATTAATTGTGAAATTGTAACCCATAACTGCAAAATTATTTTTTTATCATATTTCTATAATATTTTTCCTAATTTTATTTTTATCATAATTTTTATATTTTCTTTCTATTTTTGTTTGTGTTTTCAATACTTTATAACTCTATGTTACACGTAAATAATGAATTTTGTAAACTTATTAATGAAATCGCTATTACAAACTATGAATTCATTCTAATCAGTAGAAAAATAATTAAACTTAGCCATGAAATCATCTCAAAAATATGAAATTATTCCCCCCATTCTCTATGTTTTCTATTTTTATTCTCTACAAGTCAAATTTCAAAATCATATTAAAGTCATGAAATCACCATCTAAAAAAATGAAATTGTCATTTTTAGCAGTAAAATCATTTCTACCAGTTCATTTTTATCAACTATAAAATTTTAATTTTAGACTATGAAATAGGTAACTATATCTGAAAATTTGGCAAGTTTAATTGTGAAATTGTTCTATAACTATGAACTCATCTATTCTATGTTTTTTTATGTTTTATTTATTTCCTATGACTAATCAGAAAAAATTTCACTTTTGTACTTTATTATGTGGATACAAATTTGTAATAAAGCCTATTTTTTGTGGATTTTATTTACTCCATTATAGTTTCAATTGAATCCAATCCCAAACAAACACTCTAACCAATTGTTTTCAGAATGCTTGTCAAAGAAATTTTGTAAAAGGGCTAAAATAAAAAGCAATTTATTTTATTTTTCTACTAATATTTCAATTCAATTTTTCAAGTTTATAGTAATTATATCACATTTGGTTTGGATTTAATTATTTCCTTTTATAATTCTATTTAAATTATGAAATTGTGTATGATATTCCCTTGGCATCACATTGTTGACAATACTTAAGAATCAAAAATAATTTCACAATTTTATGTGTTACCCAAGTTATGTTTGCATATGATATTTTCTTAGCACCACATTGGTGAAAAAACTTGTAAATTAGAAATAAAAACTAAATTTTTATTTATTTTTCTAGGGGCTCTATTGACAATGAGTTTTACCATAACACAGTAGGCCATGTAGACACCGAAATCATGTCTAACCCTTGGCCATCCTCCCCCTTGGTCCATTCCTAACCCATTCCTAACCCACACACTTACTAATTTAAAATAATAACTTATTTTGAATTAATAACCCCCCCTTTGACACGTCACCCATAACACCTCGCCTAGGACACCTCACCTTGGACCATTTCCCACCCTGTGACTCACCCAAGACCTATTCTTACTCCTTTCCAACCGCCTAACCAACTCTCGTGCATATTTGGCCCAACCTTCGACAATTCTCCAATGGATTATGCACTTGGCAGATGGAGAACGGGCTTGATAGCCCTTTTACTCATTCTCCACCTACCAACATCGGTCAAATGTCAGCTGACACCAGTGGGATCATCAACATCAGTTTACTTAAACTGAGTTCTAACCTCTCGCTCAGGCTAATCATGAATCTTGAATCCTCTCCCTGCGAAATAGAATTCTCTTGCTCTTGCATCCTAGCATTCTTGCTTCTCATTTTCTCATAGGTATCAGCATTTTGACAACATTTTTTAGGCTTAGAGGACCACCACCAGTCATTCCATATAGGGTTGAAGATTGCATGACATCTCCATCACCAGCCACAATGGAAACATAGCTCTTGCACCTCTGCCAACTCGTGCCACAGCTAAGTATTTGTAATATTTTTATTTTAGTGTCATTTCAAATATATTAGCATTCTGTCTACTATCCATTCCAAGCATCCTTGACACAACCTTACCTATTCTTCTCGGAGAGGCTGAAAAGCCTTCTCTCACCCTTATCCCCCTTTTTTGCCTCTGTCACCTATTTAGTCCCTCTCCAAACAATACTCTCTATCCAATCAACTCAACACAAGCTATCAGAGTCCTACATACCCTCCCAAGACCATTCTGATTGACCTGACTGACCTATAACTCATTCAGACCCTGTCAAAAGCTATTGCCCCGATCGACTCTAACCATTTCCCCTACCAACGTCAGCAGACTAACTGACGTTGGTGACCTTGACCTATCGATGCCGCAGAACCACCGACATCGGTGACTGTGGAAGGCAGACTACTGCATACAGGTACACATTTTCTTTCATTTCTTTCATTTTGTCTCTATCATTTCTATTTCTGACTATATTCTACTTTTTATCAGTGGACTATCATCCTCCAAGAAGTCTTTGCACTTCTAGGACCAAGCTTTTGCTTGGCAGTCCACTTTCTAGCCATCTAACAATTTTTGTGTTTTAGTCTCTTTCTTCTACAGGTGTCATCCTCCACAACCAAAGAGGAGTTCCTTCAGTCGTCTGAATTTGGTGCGCAAGACTTTATTTGGGTACGTACAAGCCCTTGACCACTTATCTTAGTTTCTCATTTCCTTTTGAATGTGAAAAGCGAAAACTTGTTTGGAAACATTCTGGCACGCTCGGTTGGACTCTAGGGTCTTCCTTGGGTTCTTTTCTTTCTTTTCATATAGGGTGCATTAGGTTTCTCCTTACATCTCTTTCTTCTATCTCTTCCAAAAGACACTATCAGCAAAAATTAAAAAGAATCATTCTTTTTCTTTCTTTTCTTGCATCTTAGACTAGTCAAAAGTCATACTCTTCAACCTCTTCTCACTTGTCTTCATACGAACTTACATTTCTATTTGGGCTTAAAATTAATTGCATTTCATTTCTGATTGCATGCATATTTAGTCCACACATCTAGTAATTAAATCGCATCATGAATTAATCATAGTCCACTTATGTTACACAACCAAATCACTTGCACAAATCAAACATCAAAACTTACCTGAGACAATGCCCGACTGGGATTTCATCACCCAACGGATACCTTACCCGTCCTGACAATCCCACTTAGACTTCACTACCAAGGGGAAAGCCCACTCTATTCACTGGTAGAGGATAATCTCTAGGGGAAGTATATACTGGCTAAGCGGCCCAGCTCGGCTCTGGGTTCGTGAAGTGAGGGGAGCAAGCTCCTAGCACCAGGCCACGTACAGAACCTAACATAGACTCTTGAGCACCAAAACTGACCTAAAACCATCTTTAGACTACCTCTTCTAGGATCCATTCTACAAGCCAACCTCCCCAACACACTCTAAGGCATAAGCCAACAAGATTCTAAAAGTTTATTCTTAGGATTTAACATTTAGGATTTGCTTGTCTTCATCTTCTTTTCTATTTCTATCTCTTTTTTTTGAGTTAGTGAGGATGTTTTCTTATTTTTTTCCAAAAACTCTCAAATTTTTTGAGTTTTTGGAAAACACAGTAACTGACATCGGTTTTACCACCAACATCGGCAACATTTCTTTGCCAACATCGATTATCTGACCAACATCGGCAACCTATTTCACCGACATCAGTTTTTTTAACCGATGTCGGTCACTGTCCAAAATCCTCTTATCAAACAATAAGCTTAAAATCCAACTTTCTTGCTATCCAACACCCATTCTAGTTTTCTAAGACTAAAAAACATAGTTTCTGAAACCTGACCCTTTCTTGCCTTGAATGGTTTTGACACGCAGTCAAACCAAGGCTCTTCTTGACCATGCGAGGCAACAACCGCTTCCACCTTCACTGTCCATAACCAGTCCTCTAATGGAGTATCATTCAGAAACCAAATGAACTCCTACCCAACTGACCCTGACTCAGCCTCCCACTGTCCTTGAGGGGGACCAAGACTTCGAAAGGTTCCTTGACCTCAATGTCAAGGCCCTTCAACATTATCTCACGAGAAGCCAAATGTGAGACTCTTCAGGTAACCCAATTTATGGGATGCCAACCTCCTTAGTCGAGACATCAGTGATATCAATAGCATCCACAATTCAACCTATAGACAATCAAGCCAACACCTCAACTAATAACTTGACTGTGTCCTATCTTCAAAATTTAGCCTCTCCTTTTAGACTTACCTCCATGGGGGTTTCGGCACCCCCTCAACCTCAAACTACTCAACCAAATTCTACACCCTTCCAAAACCTAGTGGTCTTTATCCCCCCTACTCTTGCACCTATCAACACAAGAGTAACTGCCTACCCTTTAACAAGTGTGGCCACCCCTCAACCACCTTTGACGGCCCCTATCCAATTTATGCCCACCAACCCCATAACACAAGTGCCCTTGGCTCCAACATCCACCCCGATGACTAGATACCCATATGTTGTGCCTACACAAGCATAACCAACCACATCATACGCTCCTCTCAATACCTTTCAAATGCCCTACAACCTAGGGGGCACTCCACCCATCAATCCGTCAGCTAATATAATCAAAATGCTAATGGACAAAATGTCTAGTCTCGAGACCTTTGTTTCTGGTTCACGAAATGCTCTCTCATATGAGAAAATTTGCAATGAACCCATTCATCCCTTAGTCTCGATCTGGTCATATCCTAGTTAGTGGGAACTTCCTAAATTTTCTCATTTCTAGAGTAAGGAAGACCCACAACAACATCTATGAGCATTCAGACATGCTTGTTATCTCATAGCGCATGATGATTCATTGTTGTTACGCACGTTCCCCATGTCACTTGCTGGTGCTGCTCTTAATTGGTACAGCTCTCTCACCAGTCACTCTCTTTTCACCTTCACCCAGCTAGCCCAACTCTTCCTCGACCACTTCTTGATCAATATCACTAAAAAGGTCTCAATCATAGATCTGTATTCTATCCAGTAGTTTGATGACGAATCCATAGCTGATTTTGTTGCTCATTGGAGAGGCCTGATCAATCAACTCTCCTTTTCCTTACCTCAACTTGAGCTCATTGAGCTCTTTTCAAGAGCATGTGCCAAGCACATATCTTCTACCTTGTGGGTCCAGATATTTTGCACCTTTGACGAGGCTTTCATGATGGCCAAGAAGCTTAAACTACGTGCCGTCAAGGAAAACAAAGTCAAGTTGCGAAGTAAAAACCCCAACTCCAAGTCCAATGACTCTTCCTCTAAACCTTCTTCTTCTAATTCCAAATCTAAGGCATCAGCAAATGCTGTAGTCGTTAGATCATCTTCTTCAACAAATAACCAATCTCAACCTTCCACATCAGACTACATCACCAAATAATTCCAGCAAAGATATGTGTAGCGTTAGTATACTCCACTAGGAGAATCATACACATCTGTGTTGGATAAACTTGTTAAACAGGGAGTCCTTAATCTCCCCCAAATCTGACCGCCTCCTCAATTTGATCCCTCGTGTGTTATCCCTACGTGGTATAGGGAGAATGACTTCTGCAATTACCACCGTGTCAAAGGCCATGACACGACCAACTGTAAGACTCTCAAGAAAATCATTCAGGACATGCTTGATAAAGGTGACCTTGTCTTAGACAATCCAAACACGCTACCCAATCAAAGCATAGACATCTTTAAACAACCCTTTCCTAACCATTCTCTTAGCCAAAACAATGTGCAGACCATGATTAATGACTCCCAAGAACATAATATACGTACAGTCAACATGGTCTCGCCTCTTATATCTAACCAACCTCTCTCAAAGTCTCAAGAGGTTAGTCTGCCCATCAGTCCATCACACATGGATGAATCCTCTTCTCTTGTTAGTTCTCCATCAACTTCCCTTATATTGGAGGATGCCTTGGCCATACCATCACCACCAGCCTCACCTTCATCATTCCTCCTACCAATGGAGGACCCTACCCTTCCTACTCCTCAACTGCATGTAGAAGGCACAATCATCCCTGCCCTCTACCCTCTTGAGGAGCCACATTCTCCAGTTCATTCTCCACCAAGAGAAGAACCTATCTCTCCATCTTCTTCAACCAATGACAATCCAGTTATAACTCCCCCACACCTTGGGTCTGAGACTGCCACACCTAACACATTTTTGGCCCCACAACCATCCACATCTTCTGAAGGACCAAAGCCTCATCCTACATCTTCCCAACCATTATCTCGATTAGTGGAGAAACTAGGACTTCTCCAATCGAGGAAATTGGAGCATCAGGCATTATGGGAGCAACTCAAAGCTCCTCATCCTGCCCAGTCTATCTCATCTCATGTCACCGACTCTCTTGTGACAAAATCCCCTAAAGTCTCTGACACGGATCAGACTTCCATTTCCAAACCTTTAAAACCTTAACCATTCACATCAGAACATAAACCCTCATCCACCATATCAAAACCCATCAAGTCACTCGATGTTTGCCCTGTCACTAACCTCACTCACCTACAAGTGAAGGTAGACTTAAACCTTGCCTCATCTAATAGCAGTCCTCAAACCAAATCAAAGAAGACTGCTAAGCCATGGTAGTGAACCCCTCCTCCACTATCACCATTGCCCTCCATTTTGGGCCCTCATCCTTCTACCCTAATAGGAGTGCTCCCTACTCTGACCCCTAACCAAAATAAGTTACCTCCACTACTTCCTTTGCCTTCCACAAGCCTACCCTCTCTGAAAAATTTGACACCTCTCACAAAGAAAGTGTCATCTCCACATGTGGCCGCACCACCAACCCAAAAGGTGGTACGAAAGCCTCCTTTAACACCTCCTAAGCAAAATTCATCGACACCTCATGCATCAACAAGCACGAACCCCTTAGTGGGTTCATACGCTTTGATATTACACCAACTTTTGTAGACCTCTAGCATAACCCTTCCGCCTATCAAGCCATTCCAACCCCTCGAGTCAAAACCTTCCTGGTTTGATGATACTAAGATTTGCCTATATCATCATATGCCAGGACATGATACCGAGGATTGTTGTGCCCTCAAAGTGGTCATTTGCCCATACATGGAGAAATACACTCTTCTTCTTGAGGACACTTTTGACAGACCTCTGACACCTCATATTTCTCAAACCCCTTCATCGTCACCGACATCTCATCAATAGACTATGGTCCCTTCACCTCTTTCACCTCCTCTCTTTGAAATTAACGCCATCCACATAACCACTAGGTCACAAAAGGATAAGGCAAAAGAAAAAGCTACTATTCCTTGGACCTACCCTTTTGTCCAGCCACCTCAACCACTAAAGCCCAAGATTTCCATCCTGGGTGCATCCCAACCCTCTTCTTCAGGGGCAATCCATGACTCTATGTTAAATCAGCTTCACCAAATTCCCATGAAGATGACCTTGTATGACCTCATCAAAATCTCACCCCAGCATTGTCAAGCTCTAATCAGAGCCTTATAGGCAGTGGAGGTCCAACCTGAAGACCCCCAACCACTAGCTGCCCTGGTCCATTCTTTATCCCCCATCACCTCTATCACTTTCAGTGATTCTAAAATTCCTACCTCTACCTCAAAAGATCAAGATGCTACTCTTTTCATCATAGCCTACATTGATCGAACCTGTATTAAGTGAGTTATGATTGACAAGGGTGCTAGCATTAATATCATTTCTACCCATGCCTTTGATCAATTGGCCCTCCCCAAGAATTGCATATCAAAAACTAATGTAATCCTTCGATCCTTTAATGAAACCACCGCTAACACTATTGGAACCATCGTCCTCCATATTCGTGTTGGCTTGCGCATAATCCCAGAGCTCTTCTACATCATCGAGGGAGAATTTCAATATAACATGCTATTAGGATGACCTTGGATCTATGCCATGGCTTGCGTCCCTTCTACACTTTACCGTTGTGTCAAATTTGAACACGACGGGAAAGTCCATGTCATTCATGCCGACCCATCCCCTTTCAAGACTTGTAACATGACCTATCAACCAAATGACATTCTCATTCCTCTCAAGACACCAACCCAAACACCACCTCCATCTGTGGAAGCTTCAACCAGTATGCAAATGGTGGTTGCCCTCACATCACCTTCTCAAGCAACAACCAAGGACCCCATGGAAGATATCTTCCAATGACTTTCACTTGGGGAATATCACTTACTTTCCCTAGACATGTTCTAGACTCTGCAAGAGTATGGACAGCTTCATCAAAGTCCAAGCCATGATCATCGGATCAGAATGGTCATTCCTTATGGTCCTCCTAGCCTTTGAACCAATCTCATCTATGGGGGGTTGGATCGAGCTTCTACTAATGAGAATCCTTTCTCCTCACCTCAACCATTCACATCTGACTTCTCCTTTCTTAGCAACCCCACCTTTGCTCATACCTACCTTTATAGGTGTGCATGGAAGGGTTTTGGCTTTGGGCACTACAAACAAGGCTCCCATCAGCCCATCGAACCACCTAATGATGACAATGCCAAGAAATGATATGGTTTGGGTTTCCAAGAACCCACCAAGGCTTTTACAAACCTTTGGCCTGAACCCATCATAGACCAATCTCTGCCAAGCTTGCCTATTCTTCCCCCTTCACCTATGGAGTCGGTGGTTTCCATCCCTCCTAGTTTTTTTTTGCATAAACACCATCTGCTTGGAACCCCTAACCTATCAACTCAATGGGGTCTCCAGGTCTCTCCCTCTCATTTATCCCAACATGATAGACGATGAATCAACAACCATTAACACTATCCACTATGTAGATGATGATGTCATTCTCACCTACATGGGTGCTGATGACTCTTTCATTCAGTGCTCCCTCCCTTCTGAAATGTAGGTTATGTTAAATGAATTGAACATTGACATTAACCTTCCATCTTTTGATGTTCCTCATGTCTTAAAAATTGGTCAATCTTTAGACTCCCAGGAGCAGATCGACTATACCACATTTCTTTTAGACAATAGCAAGGCCTTTGCTTGGACCTACGGTGACATGCTTGGCATCGACCCTAACATTGCCACTCATAACATCGTCACAAACCTAGAGGCTAAGCTTGTTAGGCAAAAGCTTCACAAAATGCATCCTTGCATTGCACTCCTTGTTAAAGAGGAGCTTCAACATCTTCTCTCTATCTCTTTCATCTAACCCATTGATTATTTGTAGTGGGTATCTAACATCGTCCCTATCACCAAATCAATTGGGGGGATCCAAATTTGTACAGACTATCGCGACCTCAACCTGGCCTACCCAAAAGATGATTTTCCTCTTCCCAACATCGACCAACTTGTTGATCTCATGGCTGGCCATGAGATGTTATCACTCATGGATGGGTTTTCAGGATATAACCAAATCCTGATTACACTGGAAGATCAGCACAAGACTACCTTCATCACCCCATGGGGGACTTTCTGCTATTGAGTCATGCCTTTTGGTCTGAAAAATGTAGGCACCACATATCAACGTGCCATGACTTACATTTTTCACGATCTCCTCCATAAAATCATGGAGGACTATGTGGATGACCTGCTTGGCAAGTCTAAGCTTTGTTGCGACCATTTGACCATCCTCAAGATCATCTTCGCTCACCTTCTTCAATACAATGTCTGCCTTAACCCCAAGAAATGTGTCTTTAGGGTCCTCTCAGGGAAGCTCCTGGGGTTCATTATTTCTCTTTGTGGCATCGAGATAGATCCTGCCAAAATCTATGCTATCCTCAAGATGCCACCTCTGACCAATCTCAAGCAGCTTTGTGGTCTGCAAGGGAAGCTCTAGTCCATCCACTACTTCATCTCGTAGCTTTCTGACTGCTACCAACCCTTTCATCATCTCCTCAAGGACATCTCCTTTAAATGGGATAAGGACTGTCAAGAGGCATTTGAAGCTCTTAAATGCTATCTGGTCTCTCTACTAGTCCTCATTCCACCTAAAGATGACCAACCCTTCTACCTCTACATCTCAGTAATCAACCATTCATTAGGTGCCATGATCGCGCACCGAGATGAGCAACATCATGAGCAAGCAGTTTATTACATAAGCTGAACACTTGTCAACTATGAAACTCAGTATACTCATATTGATAAACTCTGTTTGGCCTTAGTCTTTACCGCTACCAAGCTCTGCCACTATCTTCTCAATCACAAAACCTTTGTCATCACTCACACTGACCCTCTTAAATACATGTATTCCAAGCCATACCAAAACCAGTGTATGGCTTGTTGGCTCATGCTTCTTACTGAGTTCAACTTGGAATTCATCCAGAAAAAATCCATAAAGGGGCAAACAATCACTGACTAACTGGCAGATGCCCCTCTTCTCGACAATCAACCTTCTTAGTGCGAGTTTCTTGATGAATCTATCACCACTCTCTCGACTGATGACATATTCTACCAAATGACAATGTTCTTTGACGGCTCCAAATGTAACTCGGTGGGGGTACAGGGGTCATCCTCATCCCACACGAGGGTAAGCCCATGCCCCTGTCTTTCAAACTCAACTTTGAATGTACTAATAGTATGGCTGAATACGAAGCCTTAATTTTGGGACTTCAAACTGCCCTTTCTTTAAGCATCAAGACCATCAACATCTTCGGTGAGTCATAACTTGTCGTCAATCAAATCAACGGTTCATATCTTTGTAAAAACAAAATTTTACAAAGGTACAAGCACCATGTTGACACCCTTCTAGCATCTTTTGACCATTACCTCTTGCAGACTGTTCCTCGATCTATGAATAAGTTTGCTAACACCATGGCTTCCCTCGCCTCGCATATTCCCTCTTCATCATCCTCATCAAGAATTTACGTCATGGTACATTGTGTGCCATTTCCTTCATACATTTCCATTGACATCAACCTCGTCAACACCATAGACTCTAGTCCACAGGATGTGTAGTATAAACAACTTGTGGACTACTTGGCTCATTCTATCATTCCTCCCAATCTCTCTAGCAATGCACGGTGGGCTTTCATCAAACGCACTGCTCGCTATACCATGCTAGGGGGTCTTCTCTATAAGAGAGGCTTTGACGGCCTCCTTCTTCGCTATCTAACCTCCACTAAAGCATCTCATGCCATTAAATAGGTCCACAATGGGATTTGTGGTAGACACTTTAGTGGTAACTCGGTTGCCAAGCACATCCTTCACCTGGGCTATTATTGGCCCACTCTTCATCAAGACTATAGCGACTATGTTTGGCATTACATCAAGTGCCAACAACACGCTAACTTGCTTCACCTCCTGAGCCATGCTCTACAAGTTGCTCAAGATTTTTGGCCTTCTTCACAATGGGGCTTAGATCTCATTGGTAAGATTAACCCTCATTCATCTCTTTCTCATCAATCCATTATCACCACCATCGAGTATTTCACTAAATGGTTGGAAGCTATTCCTCTTGTCTCCATAAAAGCCAAAAAAAATGTCGACTTCATCAACACCCACATCATCTGTTGTTTCAGTGTACCTCACAAAATCATCACCGATAACGGCAAGTCATTTAAAAACAAAACTGTCCAGAAACTTTGTGACTCCTTTGGCATCAAACTCAGCTTTTCTTCGCCTTACTACCCAAAAGAAAATGGGTAGGCTGAGGCTTCCAAAAAAATCTTAACTAAAATTATCATAAAGGTGGTCAATGACACTGGAAGGGATTGGCACATTCACATTCCCTTCGCTTTATGGGCCTACCACACTAGCATCCAAACCTCTACAGGTGCTACCCCTTTCTCTCTAGTGTATGAAATTTAGACTGTCCTACCTCTCAAAGTATAGATCCCATCTCTTTGCATCTCTCTACATGACATTATTTTTAATGATGACTTTCATCAAGATTGATTAGCTCAACTTGAGTTACTCGATAAACGTCATCTTGTTGCCCTCAACCATCTCCATGTCTATCAAAATCGCATCAAACGAGCCTATAACAAAAATATAAGAGTATGAGATTTCAACATCAGAGACCTCATTGTCAAAGAGAACCAACACGTGACCAATATGGAACGGAGTAAATGAGGCAAATTTTCTCCTAATTGGCTCGAACCTTACATCATCATGCACAAGTATGGATCAAGGACTTATCATCTATCTTCTCTTGAAGGCTGACCAGAATCTGAGCCCTTTAATGCCTTACATCTGTGACCATTCTACTGTTAGTCAAGTACTCGTTCACTTGACATTTAACTTGAGCTCGTCCCTTGAGCAATCCCCATCCTTTTAATCATCATTCCTTTCAACCCTATTCCCCTTAATGAACCCTCTATAACCCTTTTATACAGTATGGATGCTTTGTCCTAATAAAAGGGAGCCCTTGAACTTCTATAGTCTTATCCATGACTCAAAATTTTGTCAAAAAAATAAATTGATGTCAAAATATCAAAGGTCATAAACTCTAAAGGCAGACTACTCCCTCAAAGGACAACTATACTATCATTGATGTAGCTAATAGACTACTCCCTTGAAGGACAGCTATTCAAAGCCCTCATATATATATAAAGCAAAAATATAGACCACTCCCTTGAAGGATGGCTATGACTAAACTCTTTCTACAAATAGCACTTTCTCAAAAGCTTCCCGCATCGATCAGCTTCACAAATGACCACAAAACAAAATGAAATCTCTATGTAGACTTCCCGCATTGATCAGTTTGCTCAAAAAAAAAAACATTGGGTCATGGACTTGGCTTGTAGTCATCTCAGGGTCTCCTATAAAAAGGGGCAAAGTTATCCCTACTAAAAGGGGTTACCCTCTTCTCACTTATCACATCACCTACTCAAGGGATTTTGAGCTCATTTTAATATCAAAGTGATTTGATTACCTCTCTAACACAACCAATGGTCAATGACATAATGCATGAACAAGGCTTTTGTTTCTAAAAACTCCCTACTTATGTTATCATTATGTTTCTTATCAATGAAAAGGCAAAAATGCCTTTCACTTCCTCCTTACCTTTGGTCACATTCAACCAAATCATTTGCCATCCAACCCAACCTAACCTTTTTCAGACCACTCACATTATCATAACTTATTCACACTAGTTTTTATGGACACCAATACACATGGACACTATTGACCACACAATTTATGTCAAGCATAAACCATTACTTGCTGAAGCATAAATAGACCCATTTCATTTTTAGCATATATCCATCACCTAACATGGACAATTGCTAGGGATGAAAAACCATCACCAATGTTACAGAATACACCATCACACAATATGGAAAAGGCTGTAACATCATCTTTCCCCTCATCATTTCAAGCATGTACCCTCAGACATATGGGAAGTGCTACATCGTTATCATCACCAAACCAAACACATCAACCACTTCGACCCTTTTCCTCCCTCTTAGAAGAACTACATTGGCCTGAGGCCCTAACGACAGGGGCTATGTAGGCAACACTCAATTGACATGGGGTCTTCTGAGGTTAGCTCGGCCATTCCTTCATCCGTCCATCTAATAGACTATCCACCTCGACCAATGACCATGGAGATCATGACTATCTCCTTCAACTACAACCACTTCTAAGACAACGTTGCCTTGGTTGTTTTTGTAAGTATGCTACCTCACCAATGGTTAGCAAAATTATATGCAACCCATATTTTGACCCTCACAAGTATAGGATCGTAGGCAAGTTGATCCCCATTACTTGTGACATTTTCATGTTTTCTAAGAGCACTTCCTGAGCTTGGGATACTTGGAACATGATGACCATTGGAGCTACAACTTGGATCAAATAACTCAATCAGCTACGACTAAATGCTGGGGCTCGATTATTTCAATTTTGGCACTCCTCGACCTTGACCTACAAAAATTTGACCTGGCCATCTCGTGAAGTGGTATGCACGCAATCTCAAACTTTTACAGTGTTCACACTCAAACTTCACCATATCCATCCACTATCTATCAAATCAACACCCAATTTTAGGTTTCCTTCCCTCGACTCCCGCTTTGAGGGGGAATACCTCATCCCATAATCGGGGCAATCTACATTCATTTTTTGTCTTACAGTTCACCAGAATAACTAACAGGATGAAAACAATCTCATCCTATACTTGGGGAAATCAACTCCTACTTTTGTCTTGCAGTTCATCAGAACAACCAACAAGACAAAAAGGGGCAAATGTAGACACCAAAATCATGTCTAACCCTTGGTCATCCTCCCCCTTGGTCCATTCCTAACCCATTCCTAACCCACACACTTACTAATTTAAAATAATAACTTATTTTGAATTAATAACCCCCCTTTGACACATCACCCATAACACCTCACCTAGGACACCTCACCTTGGACCATTTCCCACCCTATGACTCACCCAAGACCTATTCTTACTCCTTTCCAACTGCCTAACCAACTCTCATGTGTATTTGGCCCAACCTTCAACAATTCTCCAATAGATTATGCACTTGGCAGATGGAGAACATGCTTGATAACCCTTTTACTCATTCTCCACCCACTGACATCAGTCAAATGTTAGCTGACACTGGCAGGATCACCAACGTCAGTTTACTTAAACTGAGTTCTAACCTCTCACTCAGGCTAATCATGAGTTGGCTAATCACGAATCTCAAATCTTCTCCCCGTGAAATAGAATTCTCTTGCTCTTGCTTCCTAGCATTCTTGCTTCTCATTTTCTCATAGGTATCAGCATTTTGACAGCATTTTCTAGGCTTAGAGGACCATCACCAGTCATTCCATATAGGGTTAAAGATTGCATGACATCTCCATCACTAGCCACAATGGAAACACAGCTCCTGCAGCTCTGCCAACTCGTGCCATAGCTAAGTATTTGTACTATTTTTATTTCAGTGTCATTTCAAATATATTAGCATTCTGTCTACTGTCCATTCCAAGCATCCTTGACACAACCTTCCCTACTCTTCCTAGAGAGGTTGAAAAGCCTTCTCTCACCCTTATCCCCCTTTTTTGCCTCTGTCACCTATTTAGTCCCTCTCTAGACAATACTCTATGTCCAATCAACTCAGCACAAGCTATCAGAGTCATACAAACCCTCCCAAGACCATTCTGATCGACCTGACTGACCTACAACTTGTTTAGACCCTATCAAAATCCATTGCCCTAATCGACTCTAACCATTGCCCCTACTGACATCAACAGACTAACTGACATCGGTGACCTTGACCTACCGATGCTGGTAGAACCACCGACGTCAGTGACTTTGGAAGGTAGACTGCTACATATAGGTACGCATTTGCTTCCATTTCTTTCATTCTATCTTTATCATTTCTATTTCTAACTATATTCTACTTTTTATCAGTGGACTGTCATCCTCTAAGAAGTCTTTGCACTTCTAGGACCAAGCTTTTGCTTGGCAGTCCACTTTCTAGCCATCTAACAACTTCTGTGTTTTAGTCTCTTTCTTCTACAAGTGTCATCCTCCACAACCAAAGAGGAGTTCCTTCAGTCGTCTAAATTTGGTGCACAAGACTTTATCTAGGTACGTACAAGCCCCTGACCACTTATCTTAGTTTCTCATTTCCTTTTGAATGTGAAAAGCGAAAACTTGTTTGGAAACAGGCCAAAACCTCATGTATCGATGGGGTATATAAATCTAGATCCAACTATTTTAATTGCCTAAATGGTTATGTGTTTTAATCACATTGTGATGTGAGATAATTTCATGCTTCAATACCTAGGGTTTCAATAATTTCCTTGAAATATGATATTACCAATTGTCAACACACTAAAACCCCTATGGCTATGTTGGGAACTTTAGGATAAGACCTAATAGTGTGTGTCCACTCTATCTATTTCTTCCATGGAATCAAGCCTCAATGTATCAAAAGATATATATATTAGAGGAATCCAATTAGATAATCTTTTTCAAATCTTAATCCTAAGAAAACCTTCTTTGTTGTTGGACTTTGGTGCATTAGTTAGTAGTTAACATTGAGAAGTTACCTTACACACACCCTTGAAAATGGACTTAGTGGGCAATGGGAATAGTAAGACCCTCCATGGTTAGTTCCTTAAAATATTAGGTTGTAGCAAATAATATGGATGAGTAAGTGACATTAGAAGGCTTAAACATTATTCACGATCCTTATCCTAGTTTTTCACTTTTTTGTGTAATTGTTTGACTATTTAAAATAGACTTTGTTTGTTTTTTCCTTATATTTTCCATGTGATGCAAATACTTGTTAAATGATTTATTTTTTTAAAGCTATCAAGACATCCTAACATCAAAATTTTCCAAAAATTCAAAGTAATTAGTTTAAAAAATTATAATTTTTTAGTCACTTTGGTTAGTGTTTTAGTTTAAATCTTCAATTTATTTTAGTCATTTTATTTTATCCTAGTCAGGTCACCTATCACTAGGTAAATGGTCATGCTTAACAACCTAAATATAAGGGATGAGACATTCAACAATGATCCCTTTCAATTCACTGGCCAAGAGCATCATATAGAAATATATGCGATAACCAAATAAGGAGGGGCTTACCAAGATGAGAGTAGCCCTAAAGTTATCCAACCTCCATGCTCTTTTGATTAGTATATCATTTCAAATAAGAATGAATTCTTGATTCAAACCTTGGGTTTTGGAGAAAAATTATCACCTAAATTTGATGTGCAGAACTTGCAATACTTGATTATAAATAAAGAACCTTCATCCTCCAATCCTAATAAATCTAAATCTCAAAGTTATTTAGAGGGTGATTCCATTTAACATCCCCACAACCCCATTCCCAAGTATCTCAAGGAAAAGGGTAAACTATCTTACATGAGGATTCATCTTAAACAAGCCATGGATTCTCCACATAAATTCATGTGACCTAAGATAACAAAAATATTATACACTTTCAATTTCATCAACCAACCAATCCTTTTGGTAACCCCAATGTGAATGTGAATCCTAATTTTTCTTCACATATTTATCCAACCAATCTCAGTTTGAACATACCTTAAAAATCACTAATCATTCATCCAACCAATAAAAACATAAATCTTAATTCAAGTTTACCAATCATGTAGTAAGATAATCAAAACTTGAACATGGAAATCACATATAATTCAAGTTTAACTGATTAAAATTTGACTACAATAAATTTAAATGTACATCCAAATTCTTTTAGTTATGGTCAAATTAATCCAATTTTGAATCTTTATTCAAACTCAATAATTAACCCTAATAAGAGTCTCCTAGGCTCACCCATCATTACCAACCAAAATTAAAATCAAATCTTGAATACTCTTTCTAGCTTGTCACATCAACCATCTAATCCTTTTGATTATTTCTTCACATGCAGTCAACAATATAAATTGAAATATTCATTTACCCAATCAATTTTATTCTTCAAATATTATTGGATTGGTTCCATCCAATCCAAGTCTCAATCCAAATTCCAATCCAACTCCAACTTAGTTTAACTCTAATCCAAACCCTTCATTTAACTCCAACCCAAATCCTAACACATTATTAAACAAAAAAAAAACACCAACTAAATCAAACAATCCTAACTTCAATCCTAATTTTAACTTCAAAAAACCATACATAAATCCTAATTTTAACCTTAACCAAAATAAGAACAACCCAAGCCAAAATCCACTTCAATAAAACCAAGCTAACTCTAATTCAAACTTAGGTTCTAGTCCATTTAATTTAAAATACAACATGCACCAAAAATAATCCAATTCAAAAAATTTTAATAAATATAATTTTGGTTACAAAATTAATCCCAACCCCATCATTTGTAAACCCAACCCCATCAATAATAATCCTTCACCAACCAATTCAAGCTTTAACACAAACTCAAATTAACCAAATCCAAACATAAACCTTGTAAATAATCCCAACCTTGGTTTCAACCCAAATTTAAATCAAACAAAATTTGGTTCTAACCCAAAACCAAACCCAAATTCAATAAAATTTAGTTTTAATACAAATCCAAACCTAATGAACCTTGGTCACAACCCCGAATTCAATCCTTTTTTGAACCCTCAAATTGTTAATTTTAACAACCAACTTCTAAACAATTTTAACCAACAACCAACACAAATTTCACAAAACATAAACCCATAGATTGGTCAACCCTCCAGTTTCATTAATCCAACATGTCAAAAGAACCAACTATCTCCATATCTTATACAAGAGTTTCAAAACATAAATGATAGAGTTAAATTCTTACAAGATGGTGCTTATTCTAGGAAAAAATGGTTCAAATTTGAGGAATTTTTTTTGTATCCATATGAATTAAGTAAAATGATCACACCTTTTCCAAAATAATTTTAACTCTCAAAATTTGATAAATACAAAGGTAAAGGGGATCCTAAAGAAAATTTAAATGACTTCTATCATGCATGTGCATACGTTATTTATAGTAACAAATACATGTTGCATTTGTTCCCATGAAGTCTCAGAGGCCAAGCCCTTGAATGGTTTTCATGCCTTAAAAAAGGATCTATTTTCACCTTTGAGGATTTATCTAAAAAAATAGTCACCACTTCTCTTATAACATTGAAAAATGTTTGACCACTTTGGATTTACACAATACCAAACAATGAAATGGCAAAACCTTTACTTCCTTCCTACAAAGATGGCAAGTAATGGTAAGTCATTTCACATGGTCATTTCATAAAACTGAGCTTATGGACATATTCATGAATAATTTAAATTCAGACTTGGGACACCATTTGTTACTCTTTCGCCCAAGGTCCTTTGATGAAATCATTGAAAATGGAGTTCAAGTAGAAAGAAAATTAATTAATAGAGGCACAAACAAAATATTTAAACCAAATAATAATAGTTTCTATAAACCAACATAAAAACTAAAGTTATTTGCCAAGAAAAAAACCTTGTTATATATGGTGTGACTACTGTAAAACAAATTCAAAACCCTCAACATCAAACACAAACTTACACTCAACCAATGAATAACATCACTATTCACAGTGGACAACCTAGATAAGGAAGACATAAGTGTAAATTCACCCAATTGGATGAAACTTATGAGATTTATTTTTGAAATTTAGCTCATACAAACATGATCACATGGCCTAACACCAAACCCTTTAACAAAAATATTCCTAAACCTAACTGATATAAAAAAGATGAGCATTGTGAATACCATAGGATCAAAGGAGATTTTACTAATAGATGTATGCACCTCAAACACTATGTTCAAGCCCTCATTGATAGAGGAGACATAACAATAAAACAATAAACTATCTAATCTATTAAATAACCAATAATTGGGGATATACCAAGATTCATTCCCCAATCACGAGTAAGGGAAGGGAAAGTAGAAACAAAAACAACTAAAATCTAGTAACGTTAATTAGGTAAGTCATAATTTTGATCCTATAGTCAATAACATCAATTTTATGCATAACCATACCAATGTCATTATGTTACCATCAAAAGAGTGCATCGTCACCATAAGGCATGAAAATATTACCATGCCAAGTGTATCATCCTCTAATGTTGACTTAAGTACAACATTATCAATCATCTTGAGAAGACACCATCAAATATTTCAATATTAGACCTTCTCAAGATGTCTCTCCTATATATAAAGATATCTTGTAAAAAGTTATTCAAGATTCAAATGTCCCATAAGAAATCAATCCTACAAACTTCCTAGCATTAATATATTCTTTGTCCACCAATAATCAAGTAACATTTGATCATTCTAATGTGTCTCTTTCAGGATCAGATCATTTTCTCCCATTGTACATAAAGGTTATCATCTCTAGGCACAAGGTGAAAAGGGTTTTTATAAATAATGGTTTAGAACTACATCTATGTACATTACGGCTAATAAAACACATAGGATATCTAATAATAACATTGGAAACACACATTATTACTATAATGTCATACGATAACAATGAGCAATGTTCTATAGGAATAATCTTTCTTTAATGGTGGGGTCCGTTATTAAAAAAATCTCATTCATGTCCTTGATCTTGATTTAACATACAACATAATTCTTGGACATCCATGGATATATTCCATGAATTCCATCCCATCCACCCTATACTAATGTTTGAAAATTTCTCATGTAGGTATGGAAGTTACTATACAAGGTAATCCTAAACCCTTCTAATATTTCAAGCTATTAGAAGGCAAATACTAAAAATCAAACTATTTAGTAGTTATTGATGATAACCTTACACCCATTAAGGATTATCCTTTATTGAAAACTATGTCCATCTAGAAAATTTATTTCAAACACCTACCCTAGGTGGTTGGATTAATACACCAACTACCTCCAACTCCATTGAAGAGGTTTCCACTAGCGAAGCATCCAACCAACCATCTGATTTAATAAACTTCAAATCACCATTATGTTGTGCAAGATTTAAATCCACCACCTAATTCTAGATCATCCTCCTATGTTTTATCCCATTTTAAGATCATTAATAAAATAATGAATGAGTATATAATTCAATATTTCAACTAAACAAGTACAATCTATACCAATACAAATAACTATGGTAAGCCCCTCCATCTAAAGGAAAATAGAATGGTTAAGAAGCTTGGCAAGACAAGATTTATAAAAGGTGGTTTCCTTTTAGATGAACATATCGAAGATTCCAATCCTTACTGGATTTATTCTAATGAACTAACTACTTACTTTTCCAATAAAAAATATCTCATTATTAAGTCCATCATGCGTAACATCATGAAGTATAAGGGTAAAGGTATCGACCTCCATGAAAAAGGATCCATAGAATCAATCATAATAAAAAAAATGAAGCCAAACATGGTATAGGATTTAATATACTTAATGCATATCTAAATTCACTCTTATAGTAAGTTAGAGGATGATTCCTTAGACAACAAAATGGGTTGCATACTTAGAAGCTTTGAATACCTTACTCTCACCAGCCTTTTTCATGTGAATGTCATTCTTACACTTGATCTTGCATATCCATCCATCATAAAGTGGGAATATCACACAACACCTTAGCTTGATCATTTTTATAATGATAAGGCTATTTTTGAAATCTTGATAACAAGGGATCAGATTCTATCAGGTGATCATAAGAAAGGGTTTTTAATTTAGTTAGATGATTCAACATGCTTTGGGGAACAAAAATTACATCACAATATTAGTTTAGACTCTACATGAAATTATATAGACTTTAAGGAGGAGTTTCATCTTCCTTTACCACCCCTAAATTACAAAGATGAATAAACTCTTCTCGTGGAAGAAACTATTCCTGTGAACATTGGTACAAAATAAGTTCCTAGAATTGTTAAACTTGCAATAGCACTTACTCAAGGAGAAAGGAACATATTTACACTTATATTTAATTAATTATCTAATGTATTCACATGGTTTTATGTAGATATGTCAGGGATTGATCTATAATTAGTAGTACATAAACTTTATGGTACATCTAGATACCAAACCAATCAAACAAAAACTCCATAAGATGCATATTAAGATGACACTATTCGTGGCAGAAGAATCAAAGAAGCAATTGGTTGTTGGTTTAATACACCTTATTAATTATTAATATTGGATATCTAATATAGTACCAATATAAAATAAATTAGAAAGGATTAGAATTTACATAAATTTTCATGAAATCAAAAAAGCATGTATGAAAGATGATTTTACATAGCTCAGCATAGACATGATCGTAGATTTAACTGCAGGTCATGAGATGTTATTTTTGATGGATGGTTTTTTAGGATATAATAAAATTAAAATTGATGTTGAATACCAACACAAAATTATATTTACAACACCATGGAGAACATTTTGCTACCAAGTAATTCCTTTTGGTTTTAAAAATGATGGAATTACATATCAACATGCAATGATTGTCATTTTCCATGACATGATTCATGACATCATGGAAGACTATGTTGATGACATTTTTATAAAATATAAATCTAGATAAGAAGACTCTCAAGTGATTTTCCATATCTTTGAATGCATGAGAGAAATCAACATGAGATTGAATCCTAAGAAATGTTTGTTCAGCATGACATTAGGAAAGTTGTTAGGTTTCATTATTTTACAATGCATCATAGAAGTTGATCCTTCTAAAGTTGAAACTATCATGGATATGCCTCCGCCTAAAATTTTTAAACAAATTAGAAGTCTACAAGGAAAAATTCAAGCAATTAGGAATTTTATATCCCAACTTATAGACATTTGTTACCCTTTTACATTTTTGTTGAAGAAGGACACTCCTTTTACTTGGAATGAGAATTGTGAAAAATAATTGATAATCTTAAATAACATATTTCCAACCAACTAATACTAATTCCACCTATTTTTGATAAAATATTTTTTTATAAAATTTAGCTACTCAATTTGCATTGGGGGCATTATAATCACAATATGATGACAATGGAAAAGAAAGAGTAGTGTATTACTTAATCAAAAGTTTGATACCTTATGAAATCAACTTCTCTCAAATATAAAATACATGTATATTAGTTATTTTTTCATCTCAAAAAATATGACATTACATGATCAAAAATCAAACCAAGATTATTGCTAAGATAAACCCTCTTAAATATCTTTTATCCAAATCATCTCTAACTAAAAGGATGGATTAGTGGGTTATGCTTCTTAGTGATTTTGATTTAGAGTATGTCAATAAAAAAATAATTAAATGAAAAGTCTTAATAGATGTATTGGTTGAAGTATCTCTCAATGAAAAATCACCTCTTATTGAAGACTTTGTAGATGAAAAAATAATGTCCATAAACGAGTCTCTAGTTTAGAAACTATTATTTGATGGTTCCTTTACCAATCATAGATCAAGGGTAGGTATCTTGTTAGTCAAACTAGATGGGGATTGCATTACCAATGCTTTAAAAATTGAATTATCTTACATAAATAACATATTAGATTATGAAGGTCTTATATCTATTCTTAAAATGGAAATCTAGTGGGGAATCCAACATATTATTATTTTTAGTAATTTTAAGCTTATCATTAATCAAGTAACTAATGAATTATAAGCTTGTGATAAGTTGATCCCTTACAAGTGAATGGTGGATAGTTTAAATATATCTTTTGAATACATCTAATTTAAGCAAATGCCAATAATAAATAATAGGGTAGTGGATATTATGTCTACCATTGGTTCCCTACTAGACTTAAGCACAAATAATAAAAAATTATTGGTTGAATATGTAATGATATCAAGTTATGATATAATTGATTCAAAAATGGTTTGTGAGGTGGTTGGTCCCACTTATTCCTAGTACTCTAACATCTATACTTACTTTGATAATAATACCATATCATCTAACTTATACCCTAATCAATATAAGTCCTTTATCCAATGTACCTATCACTACCCCATCCTTGGCAACACCCTATACTATAGAGGCTATGATGAAACTCTATTATCTTTTTTAAATTATAAATAATCTACTTTGGTAGTTAGAGAAGTCCATGAGGGAATTTGTGGATCACATTAGAGTGGCATGGTCATTACCAAGAAGCTTATACGAGTAGGTTATTATTGGCTTACAATAGAATCTAATTCATGTGCCTAAGTTAATAAATGTATATCTTGTTAAAAACATGGGGACCTTATCCATAACCCATCACAAGCTCTATAACCTATCACAACACCTTGGTGATTTTACACATGGGGGTTAGACCTCATTGGAAAAATAAATCCTAGTTATTCTAATGAACATAAACATATTATAATAAAAATAAAGTACCTTACCAAATGGGTCAAGGTAGTTCCCCTTAATTATGTAACTGTAAATCAAATCTACAAATTTATTCTCAACCATATTATCTAGCACTTTGGTATTCCTTCCACTCTGATTTTTTATAATGGAAAACCATTCAAGAATAAAGATATTAAGGCTCATTATTAAACTTACTTTATCAAACACAAGTGGTCTACTCTTTATTACCCACAAGGTAATGACCAAGCTGAGGTAACCAATAATTTTTTTTTTACATATCCTTAAAAGATTTGTCAATGAAGTTGGTCATGACTAGCATACACAACTATATCCTGCCCTCTATGCTACCATATTAACATCCACACACCCATGGGGGAAACCCCTTATTCCCTTGTATATGACAGTGAGTCTATTCTAGTAATTGAGGTCAAGCTTCCATATTTTTGTATATCCTTTCAAAAAATCATTGATGAATACTCCTATTTTAATTCATGCCTAAGTGAACTTGACCTTCTAGATGAAAAATGACTTAATGATTTAAACCATTTACAAATATACCATACTCACATTTGCCATAACTATAATATGTGGATAAAATCTAGGAAGTTTGAAATCAAAGATCTCATTCTTAAGGAAATCCAATGTAATACTAATGCTAAAAGAGAAAAGAAAGGAAATTTTGACCCTAATTAGCTGGGCACATATGTTGTCATTACTAAGTATCAAGATCTTACAGATTAGCTATATAATATGGAAAGGATCTTGATGATCCTATAAAAATCATGCACCTTAAGAGATTATATACCTAAAATTTTCCTATATGATGTTATTTATATCTTAGATGTTAAAAAATAAAGAAAAAATAAAAATCCACAAAAAGAAAAAAAGATAAAAAAGAAAAAACAACATAGATAATCCAAACATGAAAACCAATTTACTAGTGCTTTGGGCAAGTACCATGATGAAAACTAGATTTATATCACTATGTGTTAACCCATTGTCTATATTCACCCTATCTACTTGGGGGAATCATGTTTTTAGTATTCCATTATATATTTATATATTAGTCCTTTGTTACTTGTTCATCACTTATCTTATAGTATGTTCTCTTAAGGTTTGATACTTTGAATTGTGAACCTACATCCTTGCTCATTATAGAGGAACATATTTTATATTACCTGTCTTAATATAAGAAAAAAACACAAAAACACAAAAAAATAAATACAAAACACAACAAATGCATCCCAAAAACACATCAAATACTTACCAAGAATATCTATTATCCTAACTATCTTCCCACATCATTCTTTCATATTTTTTGGGTGGGTCAATCATCCATCTTATCATCCAAAATTTAGTGCTTTATCAATCACCCACTTTCTCATCATCTCTTGTATTAGGAGAACTACATCTAGCTTGATATTCCCAAATGGACTATGTCTAGGGTAGATTATGTAGGCATTGATTGGAGACATGGGGTCTCTAGGGTTAGCTAGGCCACCATCTTCCCCATCATCCATTTCTTGAGAATAGATTTGTTCATCCTTATACTTCCTCATCAGTTATTTAGGTACTTAGCCTAGCTCTTGGATACCGCATGTATCAAAACCTTATAGGATGTTAAGCCTTTTATTGTATTTTTTCAAGTATTTATTACTTGCTTATAGTTTTCACTACTTGATCCCTTGTTTGTTTCATTGTTGAATTTTTTTGTCTTATATATTTAGTCATTAAGTTGGTTTTTTAACTTTATCACTATCCTTAACCATTGATTTAGTTTTTTATCTTTCTCTCTAACCATTACTTTGGTTATTTATCCCTTTTTATCCTTAACCATTCACTTGGCTACCTGCTTTTTAATCATTTTATCAATTGTGATTGTTTTACATCATTTTTTAATTTGTTCATCTTTAGAATGTTTAATATTTGTTTGTTTACATATAATTTGTGTTTATTTTACCAATGTCATTTCATTATCATTTTGTGTATGTTTACATTATCTAGAATAATTATAATTTTCATATCTTACTTTACGTGTTTTATATTTGATTATGTGTGTATGCCATATTCATTTTGTGAATTGCATCATAGTATGGTTATTAGTTATCTATCTCATGATGTACTTTGATTTTACATATTTTATTATTATTTAGTTCATATGCCTAAAACATTAACATTCATCATGATTTTTTAATATCATTGGTGGTAATGTGTTTTAAGCTATATTAAACATCATGTTACTCAATACTCATTATTGTTGGAAATCCAATGCAAGGAAAAAATACAAAATAAAGTGCCATCTAACATCATTTTTTATGCATCCATAAATCAAATCATACATACATAATCCATAATAAAATGTTGATTATAATTAATAAATGCTAGTGTGAATCAAAATGCAAGAATTATAACCAATACTCTACATATCCATATATCCATAAACCATGTGTAAATGAATATAATAATCATATAAAGTCCATCAATGATCCATAAATAGTCCATAATGTCCATCCAAATAATACAAGTCTCATAAAACTTGTGTATATACATACATCAAAATCTAGTGTGTCTATACAATAGATACAACTCAAACCTATGTATACATCAATGCAACCCTCATCAACATATTGTGTCATGTCTTACCATGCCCCTCTGATAGAGTGCTTGTTCTTAGACTCATATCATCATGTTATGGTGTGCCTCATGGTAAACCCATCACATCTTGTGTAGCATGCCCCACAAATCTCTATGAATCTATAAGATACACTGATCTCCTTGACATAGATCTCTTAACTAAGTACTCCATAAAATATGGTTCCCTATATGTGTATAAAATTAACTCCTCATATAAAATCCTATAATATGTGGCCTACTCCATGGATTTCATAACCCTATTTAGAGTACCTATCTAACCTTATCTTTTTAATAAAAATATAGCCTCTACTAGCTTTGTCTTAGATGTATCTATCTCATATCTATAATGTTGTGTCAATGATGTATAATATGGAGTCTATGTATCCACATCATGTCTCAAAACTCCCAATGTAGTTGTAATAACATCTCTCTCTATCCTTTCAACCTCAGCCTAGATTTTATCAACCTCAGCTTGTAATCTTTTAATATTAAATACCTAACTACCTCTACTATCTACATCTCCCTATAATATGGATACCTCCATGTGAAACCTTGTAATCTACCCATCATGAGATCATATATCCTCATGAATTTTTCAACTAATGTTTTCTCCTCATAATATCTAGATATGCGTGAAGGACTGACCATACCCCCTCTAACTATATGTGTACCATGTACTAATTTCATAATTATGTCATATCTATCCCTATCACCATCATTGTATATAAAAATTAGTGGAGTATCTTCTCTACCTCCCTATTTTGTATCCACATCTACATCCACACCCACCTCCTACAAAATCTCCACAACCTCAACCTTAGTAATCTCTATGTCATGTAGTTAACTCATCTCTACAACATGCCTTCTATGTCATCCTCATGTTTGTCCCTTGTCTCTTATCATAACTCTCCTAATATGGGATCCTAAACATGTACCTTGTGGTTGTAAACTAAAAATAGAAACCAATATCTATCTTCATGTATGTGGTGGTGCATATGGTACCATCAATTTCAATGACTATTATTAATCCCACATAACCACATAGCCATCTACTACACTACATCAACCACATCTTTACTATCACTCCATTTCACTATATGCAACTATGGCTAACTATGGTTTGATATCATTAGATCAATATTAATCCCCCACTATTATCTCTCTATAATAGCTCATGTAAAGATATGTGGACCTCTTGGAATGTGTTGTTTGATCATGAACTACCTCATCACCTTATTAGGGTGATATCTCTCTATAATGTAATCATGTACCATAATAATATAACATTGGTTCATCATATAGTCCATATTAAAATAATATTAAGGCCATTGAATTATAATCTCTTGGTATGGTCTCCAAGTGATTTGATCATCCCTTAGTTTTTCTATCACCATTGTATAGAAATCTAGATCACCTAAATGTGGCCTAGGATTACCAATAATCATATACCATCCATATACCAATGGCTCATCCATAGAATGAGTTATCATGTGACTAAATGGTCTATTTATCATTATGTGCTCCCAATAACATACCTATAACAATTTTTATGGTATAATCTCCCTCCCATCTATATGTGTTTCATGGTTCAAGTCCCTGTGTAGATGGGCTAATATGCATGGCCCCATGTAAACCTCTCACCCATATCTATCATGTCTCTGATAAAGTCTAATAAACTAATCAAACATGGTCTCCCACTATTTTTAAGTATCATATTGCCACTAAAAACAACCATAGTTACCATGTTCAAGGAATCCATTTCCAATTTTGTGTAATAATCAATATCTACTCCTCCTCTCACAATCAAAATTAATCCATCACATAGGAGAGCTAACATCATGATGTCAAAGTGGTGTCATGGAAATTCCCTAGTGAGTGGATGAAGAGACTTAATAGTCTATGTGACAATGACAAAGTATGTAAGGTGAATGATAAAGTGTGTAATGTGCTTGTTCTATTGTGCTTTTAGTATTATTGGTTAATCTTCAGAATTGAAAAAACTTGAGAGGATCAAGGATGTGTATATTAAGTTAAGAATATACAAGAGGTCCTTATGTTATTATCTATTCTTGGAGATCTTATGTACACAAGTGGAATTCATTTGGTTTATCATAGTTTACTTATAAACACTTTGGGTCTAATGGTAGAAAAATTGATTTGGAAATTTGATGACATCACCATGGCCATGTGGGAAGGATTCAAGGGGAGCTAGTTATATGGTTGTGATCATTTTAGTTCCTAATTTTTATGTACTAGATCTAAATTCATGTAATGAATCATGGTAAAACATATAAGGGTTCAAAATTTTATTCTAAGATAGATTTCACTATTTTCCCATACTTAGCCAAATTTGCAAAGTGGTTAGAAAGAGATGAGTAAGCAGTTTGATGATAGAATATCTCACACATGTGGATATTTTAGGTGAATGTGATAATATGGGTTTGTTTATTTTTTGACCTAGTTTATTTGTGATAATTTTCAAATCATTCAATGTATCATGTCATAAGATATGCTTTTACAAAGTTGGGCTCCCAGGTAGATTGTCTATGTTTTTCCATACTTAGCCAATTTTGTAGTGTGGTAGAAAGAGTTAAGTGATCATTTTAAAGGAATTATATCTTGCACATGTGAAGGTTTCAATATGATCTGATAATATGGGGTTTTTTAGTTTTTAACATATATCATTTGTGCTAATTTTGAGATCATGCATTGAAGTGCAACATAAATTATGGATGCTCAAAGTTAGTCTAGACAGTTTTGGACATGGTTGGTTCTATGACAAAAATTGATGAGAAGGAATGTTAATGGCATTATATATTACACGTGTTATATTTATAGGTTTATTGGGTCACATGGTTTTATTCTCCTATGGAAGGATATCATCTGGTTCAAATTTGAGATCTTACGGGTAAGTGCAGAAGAAGTTATTGAGGTGCAAAAATGACTATTCATGCTTATTGAAAAGGTCCCCATACTTGGTCATATTTGAATGATGTTAAATATTTGGACCTAGTAGAGATATAATGGTTCATGGGATTTAATAATTCTAGATCAAATGGATAACATAGAGTCAAATGGGTTAATGTGAGAGTTGTTTAACAGAGTTAAATTTTAGGACCTAATGAAGATCCATTGGTGCATGGGTGATCATACATATCAAAGATAAATAGTGCATGTTAAGTGAAATTAGGATATGTGAAATATGTTTAAAATTTAATAAAATGTATAGGATAAGGATCTAATGGTGAATGGGTGTTTTTAAATATTGATCAAATGGTGCACAGTGCTTGATAAGGACCTGACTGATTTACAAAGATCAATAAAGCACATGAAGTCAACATTTCAAGATTGCATGAGATGAGGTCAAAGTGACCAAGGTTTAATGTTTGGCTTTGGTGGAATATGTGTTAAATCTCAAAAAATATCAATGGTGCAAATTTGATCTCATAAGTGAGGACATTGTATTCGAGCATTATGTTTGAAGGTTAACTGTGACCGTTTGAATTCAAATATTTTGATTTAACATAGGAAAAACTAGATCTCTCTATTTTAACCACATATTTTGATAGGAGATGAATTTACTCATGTAGTAAAAATAAAAGTGGTAGAGGAATCCAAGATGTATGTGGATATATATATTTGAAGATCTGAAAGTGAGTAAAATAAAATTTATTGGCCCTAGAAGTTGATTTTGTATTCATGTTTGCTCTACAAGTGACCCGAGAAGGATATTTGATCTTTTTTTAATGTTGTTTCAATGTCTCATGATGAATTAGCTATTATAGTGTGATGTAGACTCTATGAGGATACTCTATGTGTATTTTGAAAGTATGATCAATCTATCTTGAGTATGAAAAATGCTTAATAAGTTGACTATGTGTTTATCTATGATGATTGTATGCATAAGGTCTATGTTTGAGTTGTGTGAGCATATGCATAAGCAAGCTAAGTTGACTGTGATCATTTGAGGATTTCCTAAAGGACATAAGGAGTGGAAATATGTAATTTTAAATGGTTTTATGTTTATGTTTTAATCAAGGGTGAGCCTTATGAGTGAATAGGTATCCACGAGACCTATAAGAGCTACAAGTGCCATGTTAAAAGGTGTAGCTGCTTAAGGGTGGTGCATAGGTGTTATGTCTAACCAATGTAGATTTCATTGAACCTTATATTCATATTATATATGTCTTAAGTTTTAAGACATGACTAATGGCTGAATTAGATGGTGTTGATCAATATTGCTCTGTAAATAGTAGAACTAAAGTTTTGGGTACTAGACTTATATGAGAGAGACTAAGGAGTAAGTCTTTTATGTATGTGTTGGGTTGAAAAGGAAGGGTAGAGTCCCTAAGGATGAGATAAATATTAGATCAGTTTAAGGACTATTGGTATGACTTGTTGGCCATAATTTTATTAGGAGAATAGACAACTTGCTATCTGAGTGTGAATGAAGATGAAGAGTGATAATTAGTGAACCATAATTAGGTGTTAAAGACATTAGTATAAAGGTGAAAGTATTTCAAAGGTGATATTATGGTATATCATCATCTAAGGTGGTTGTATCCTCCTTGTAAGGTTAAACTTTTTAAAAGGTTTGGTTGTTATTGTAACTCAGCTAGATAGGTGTAGTATCACCTTGTGGGATTAGTGTCTCACTAAATAGGGGTTGTAGTTCCTTGATCAGTTCTAGCTAGTCTAAATTGGATCTTTTTAAATAAGATAGTAGTCTAGTTATAGGTTCCAATGGGTTTTATTCCATAATAGGGTTTCCTATGTATCTCATGTGTTATGTGATTGCTCTTACATTATCTCTCTTGCTTATTGATTTGAATGATATGATTTCTTCATGAATGCTTATGGTAATTGGTTAAGTAATTTTAAAGATTAGAATTAAAGTTTGAATATTTGGGTTGAATATTGGGTTCACTAACTCACCCCCACCTCTCAGTGATTGTACCTTTAAAAATTGGTATCAAAGCAATGTCCTTTGGCAAAGTCTTGATAGCTTGAAGGTGATCTAAGGTACAATGGTTAGTAAGAACATGCAAGGTGGTTTCTCTACTAAGTAAGAATTGATGCTCAATGGATCCAATTATGCATTTTGGAGTGCTAGGATGAAGACCTACTTTATGTCCCTAGGGTTTAATGTATGGCAATCTATCCTAGATGGTTATACTACTCTTATTATTCCTTCATCTAGTGTTTTAGACAAGAAGTTGTTCAAGAATAACTCTAAGGAAATGAATGCCATTACTTATGGTCTTATAGAAACTAAGTTCACCAAAGTAATTCATTACACATATACCAAAAAAATATGGGATAAAGTGAAGAATATTTTTAAAGGAGATTTAAAGGTTAACATTGCTAAGTTGCAGACTCATAGAAGGCAATTTGAAAATCTCAAGATTAATGAAGAAGATACCATGGCATCCTTTCTGTAGAAAGTTGATGAGATTGTGAACATCATCAGAGGGCTTGGAGATAATATTAAAGAGAATACTATTATCCAAAAGGTATTAATGTTTCTATCCCCAAATTTTGATCCAAAATTATCTAATATAGAAGAAAGTCATGAACTTACTTAGTTAAAGATGGATCAATTACATGACACTCTTAGTGTTTATGAGATGAGGAAGAATGATGACATACCACCAAAGAAGGAAGTTATATTAAATATAGATATGAAGTCTAAGAAGAAGTTATAAGGTAATAAATCTAAAGAGGATGAAATATTTGACATTTATGATGATGAACTAATTGCTTTGATTATTAATAAATTTAACACTAGCTCAGGGAAGTATAAGGGTAAACTACCCTTCAAATGCTTCAACTATGGATAGATAAGAAATTTTGATCTAAATTACCCTAATAATAATGAGAATAAATATGATGAAGAGAATAATGAAGGACAAGATTAAATAGAAGAAGACAAATAAGAAGAAATTATTTAGAAAGTATAAAAAGAATATGAAATCCTTCAAGAATAAGAAGAGTCTTTACACCAAAGAATATTGTAGCTCATCAAAAGAGAGTGAAGATATTGACTCATAATATGATCATGAAGATAATGTTTCTACTATAGATGAAGATTTTTTCATGGTTTAAGAAGGAAGTTACTCACAATAAAAGGGGTCTACTTAGAGTGATTTAGATGATGATGAATATGAGATGGACTATGAGACTATATTGATGAATGCTTATGAAGAACTAAATATTGAGAAGAAGATCAATAAGATGAAATATAAACTCAAATAATTAGAGGATAAATTTAATGTGTTTGAGGAAACAATGGATGAAGATGCCAAGGAACATGAAGATATGGTCAAACATCTTAGTTGTCAATTGGAATTCCTATCTACAAGCCGAAAGTCTAAAGAATATGAATATGCAAGGTATGTAAGTGAAAATAAGTCATTGAAATATGAGTTAGAGAAGGTATCTAGTAAGGTAATGTCATTTGTGAGATTTGAAAAGAGCTAAAGTGATCTAGACAACATTATAAATGATCAAAATCATGTAATTCCTAATATTGGATATAAAAAAGAATCATAGACTACAACTCAAGATAAGGTGAAGACTAATATGAACCAAGAAAATCATACTTTGAATACAAATCATTAGAAAAATAATGAAGGTATTGGTATAGTAAAGTCAAATTAGATCAAACAACCAAATTCCATGAGGTATGCAAGATTTAATGGTTACTACTATACATGTGATCAATTTGGTCATATGGATAGAGAGTGCAAGAGATCTATTGGAAATGAATTTACATGGGACTATGATAGGGGTCATCAGTCAAAAGATGTGAATAGAATCAAGTGATTTAACTATCTTGATGTGGGATACTTTGCAAATCATTGTCCTCATAAGAATATAAAAGGTGAGTGATCTTAAAAAAGGGGAGGTTATTTTGTTTGTCATGATACAGGAAAAACTACAAATCTCTATTCAAATAAGATAAGGAAAGATATGTTTTTTGTAAAATATATGGTGTGCTACAATTGTGAATAGAGAGGTCACACTAGTAGGTTATGCAAGAAAAATCCTACAAGACAAATTAGATTTAATTAGGATCCTATAGTTAAATAAATAAGGCAAGTTAACACATTGAAGCCAAAGGTGAAAAGCGTGAGTCATGATGAGACTGCAAGTCCAAGTAATTTATTTGCTATGGTGGGGAATGTTTTTGAATTTGAAGAGTCCTAAGAGGTCTCTTTGTCTGCTCATGTTGAGAATAAAGAAATCAAGCTCAAGGATAAGACCAAGTTATTAATTGAGGCTAGTCCTAAGTTATGTATGGATCCAAGTGAACATTCTACTATTGTTGAGCATGTATCTTTCAAAGAACATCAGTTGTCTATGCCTAGTAATGAGGTGCTAAACTACAAGGAGGATCCTTCAAATGAAAATGTATGTAGTGAATATATGTTGTCTTCATTTATTATCAATCTAATTCTATAATAAAAGGATAATTATGTAGTGGTTGAGAATTTTTTCCTCTTAAGATAAATAATAATAAGAAGAACAAAAAGTATCAGTTGAGCAAGGAGGAGATGGAAGATGAGGATTTGTTCTTGTTTTTAACATTAAGGTATATAAGGTGTCTCTATTTATGCTTCTTAAGAGACTCTTTTCCAGTGGAGAAGAAAGTGTTGCTATATTATTTTTAGTTGGAATAGTATGCAAGGTTAGATTGAAGGTTTTGAAGTTAATAAATTCCAATCATAGAATGTCTTTTGTTGAGAAGCAACAAGTTCATGAGACCATTTTAAAGGTTTGTGAAGGAGTTATAGTATAAAGTCAGAATGGGTGGTTCCAGGTAGCTTAATGAGATTGATGAAAAGAAAGAATCATTTGGTGCTTATAAAGGTTTGTGCATCTCTTTGTGGTGTGATCTAAGTATTTTTGAGGTTTTAAGGTATGTATGTGCCAATTGAGGATTTTTAAGTGTTCTCAATTTTCTCTATTTTTGGTTTAAGGGCAAGCCAACCTAAAATGGGTTATAGGATGTATGGGTTTCAAAAGGTATAAAAGCACAATTTTTGGTCCAAAAGTGTGTGATGGGTGCCTCTAAGTGTGCAAGAAGTTTTAGAAGTGTGTGTTGAGCAAAAGAAGATTTGTTGACCCTGCTTATTTTTAAGATTCTAGGGTTTTGGGTTATGCTAGAAAAGTGGTTTGAATTATGATTTGAGATATAAGGCTTATTAATATTTTTAATGGGCCAAGTGGGTGGTAAAATAAATATTCACATATAATTTAAGGTTTATGGTTCTCAACTTATTTAAATTTTTTTCAATATGGAGGGTTAATTGGCTAGTAGGTTTGTGAAGGAAGTATGTTGTAGAGGATGAGCTTGGAGATGAAAATAAATGTGATTTAGGGGGAATATGATAGTAATCCATATATTAAGTTTTAGGTCTTGAAGATATGTATACTAAAAATTATGGGCTGTACAAGTTCCTAGTAGGGCTATAAGGAGGCTAGACAGGCCTAGTTTGAAGAAGAGTGTCTTTTGCTCAGTTTCTCAAAAAGAGAAAGGATTGTGTGTTTCAAGGTGAGTTATAAATATTATTTAAATTAGTTTTATTATCTGATGAGTGGCATGAATTTTTTTTGATGGTTCTTCTGGTAACTTGAGAGAAGAGGATAGTATGTGTGATGGTTCTTCATGGTGTGTGGAGTTCTGAACATACTCAAAAGGTGATTTTACTTAGAGTTCTTAGGGGGATTCCATATTATATGGTTCTTGGTGAGATATATCATATTTAAATTCTTTTTGTGTTCTTTATTCATTGGTTACAGTGCTTGATTGAAGAAAGTGTTGGCTTAGAGTAGGTGAAAGTTTGTCAAGACAAGAAAAGGTGGTTCAAGGTAAGGGGGAATTTGTATCATATTCCTCAAATGGTCCTTTCCTATTTTTTTTAGTATTTTTAGTTCTTAAAGATTAGTGTGTTCCCAATTTTTCATTGTGTCAAGGGGGGAGAAAGTTCTTGTTGTAGGAGTGCTTTGAAGAGAAAGACGGTGAGCTATATATTACTATATTGATAGGTGTTGACATAAATGACAAAGGGGGAGATTGTTGGAGAGATATCATGATGATGTCATAAAGGTTAATTTTTGAGTGGATGAAGATCCTTGACAATATATGTGACAATGCCATAGTGTGCAATGTGTTTGTGTTAGTGTGCTTTATGTATGATTGGTTAATCTTCAGTATTGAAATAACTTGAGAGGAACATGGATGTGTATGGTAGGTTAAGAATGTGAAATAGGTCCCTATGTTTTTATCTATTCTTGGAGATCTTATGTGCATAAGTGGAATTCGTCTGGTTGATCATAGTTTACATCTAAACACTTTGGGTCTGATGGCAGAAAATCTGAATTGGCAGTTTGTTGATGTCACCATTGCCATGTGGGAAGGAGTCAAGGGGAGATGATCATATGGTTATGATAACTATAGTTCCTAGTTTTTATTCAATAGATATTAATTCATGCATTAAATATTGACAAAAGATATGTGGGTGCAAATTTGGCTTCTACAATAGATCTCACTATTTTCCCATACTTAGCCAAATTTGCAAAGTGGTTAGAAAGAGTTGAGCAATAAATTTGATGATAGAATATCTTGCACATGTGGATGTTTCAGGCAAATGTAATCATATGTATTTTTTGAGTTTTTGACCTAATTTATTTTCACTAATGTTCAAATCATGTGATGTAGTGCGTCAGAAGATATGCTTTTACAGAGTTGGGCTCCCAAGAAAATTGACTATGTTTTTCCATATTTAACCAATTTTATAGTGTGGCAAAAAGAGCTAAGTGAGCATTTTAAATGCATTATATATTATATGTGTTAAGCTGTTAAGATAATTTGATCATATGGGTTTTTTTAATTTTTGAACATAGATCATTTGTGCTAATTTTGAGATCATGTGTTGAAGCACAATAGAAGTTATGGATGTTCAAAGTTGGTCTTGTAGATAGTTTTGGACATGGTTGGCTTTATGAAAAAAATTAATGAGATGTCATGTTAATAGCATTATATCTCACATGAAAAATATGTATAGGTGTAGTGGGTCACATGGTTGGATTTTCATATAGAAGGAGATCATCTGATCCAAATTTGAGATCGTATGAGTAAGCACATAAGAAGTTATTGAGGTGTAAAAATTGCTACTCATGCTTATTGAAAGGGTCCCCATAGTCATATTTTCATGTTTTTAAATATATGGACATAGTGGAGATCTAATGATTCATGGGAGTTCATACTTCTAGATCAAACAAAGTGCATAGAGCTAAATGGGTCAATGTGATAGCTATTTAGCATAGTTAAAGTTCAAGACCTAATAAAGATCCAATGGTACATAGGTGATCATATAGATCAAAGATCAATGGTGTGTGTTAAAACAATGAGGACATGTGCATGATTTTTAAAATTTGATAAAAGGTGTAGGATGAGGATCTAATGATGAGTAGGTGTTTGTATAGATTGATTGAATGATGCATAGTGCTTGATAAGGACCTGATTGATCCACGAATATTGACGGAGCACGTGAAGTCATCATTTCAAGATTGCATGAGATGAGGTAAAAGTGAATGAGGTTTAATAGTTATCTTTGTCAAACTATGAGTTAAAGTGCAAAAAATATCAATGATGCACATTTGATCTAAGTAGTGAGGACATGAGATTAAAGCATTGTGTTCGAAGGTTAATTGTAACCATTTAAATTCAAATATTTGAATTTAACATAGGAAAAAATATATATTTGTATTTTGACAATATCTTTCGACAGAAGATGAATTTTCTCATGTAGTAAAAATAAAAGTGGTAGAAGAATCCAAGGTGCATCTATTTATTTATATTTAAAGATCTAAAATTGAGTATAGTCAAAGTTATTAAGCCTATAATTTGATTGTGTATTCATGCTTATTATGTAAGTGACTCGAGAAGGATATTCAAGCTTATTTTAATGTTGTTTCAATGTCTCATTATGAATTCTTTATTGGAGTGTGATTTAAACTCCATGAGGATTCTCTCTGTGGATTTTGGAAGTATGATCAATCGATCTTGAGTATGAGCAATGCTTAAGAAGTTGACTGTGTGTTTGTCCATGGTGACTATATGCATAAGGTCTATGTTTGAGTTGTGTGATCATACGTAGAGGCAAGCTAAGTTAACTGTGATCATTTGAGGATGTCTTAGGGGACATAAGGAGTGAACTTATGTAATTATAAATGGTCTTGTGTTCATGTTTTGCTCAGAGGTGAGCCTAATGGGTAAATAGGTCTTCATGAGACCTATAAGAGCTACAAGTGCCTTGTTAAAAGGTGTGGCTTCTTAAGGGTGATCCATAGGTGATATGGCCAATAAATGTATATTTTATTGATCCTTATCTTCATATGATAGATATATTAAGGGTTAAGACATGAATAATGGATGACTTAGATGGTGTTGATCAAGATTGCTCTATAAATAGTAGAACCATAGTTATTGGGTTATAGACTTATGTGAGAGAGATTAAGGAGTGAATTGAGAGAGTATTTTGTGTGTGTGTACTGAGAAGCAAAGGAATGGTAGAGTGCCCTAAGGATGAACTAAATAGTAGATCAATTTGAGGATTATTGGTATGACTTGTTGGTCATAATTTTATTGAGAGAATAGAGAGATTACTATTTGAGTATGAGTGAAGATGAAGAGTGATAATCAGTGAACCATCATCAGGTGTTGAAGACATCAGTATAAAGGTGGAAGTGTTTCATAGGTGTTATTATGGTAGCTCAACATCTAAGGTGGTTGTAGCTCCTTTCAATGTCAAACTTGCTTAAAGGTCTAGTTTTTATTGTAGGTTAGCTAGACAGGTGTGGTAACACCTTATGGGATTAGTGTCTCACTAAATAGAGATTGTAGTTCCTTGATTAGTTATAACTGGTCTAAATTGGATCTTGTTATATAGGATAGTAGTCCAATTGTAAATTTAAATGGGTTTATTCCCAAAGAGGGTTTCCATGTATGTCCTTTTTTATGTGATTTATCTTGCATTGTCTCTATTTCTTATTACTTTGAATGATATGACTGCTTCATGAATACTTGTGATAACTGGTTAAGTAATTACAAAGATCAAAATTGAAGTTTGAATATTTGGATTCATTGATTCACCCCCTAGTGATTATACCTATAACACATCACCATAAATACTATATAGTGTAATATCCTATGGACCCTACCCCTAATATACTCATCTCCCTTTTATTTAAATACATATGATCTAATACACAACATCTAGATTCACTGTCATCTCTCCCATTAGTAGTTGAAAAGTACTCATCTCACTATGCCATCTCTTAATAAGTGCTATCAATAAATCCATAATTCCTCAAATCTCTAGCACATATGCAATGTATGATAATCTAGTAGCATCTAAACCTTGAACTTATACTCAATGAAAGCAACAATCCACTACAGCATATCTGGACTCCACTCTCATATAATTAGAATTAGTAATACCTCCTACAGAAAAAACACATTAGCATCAAGTTAATTATATTTATCAGCATAATAATTCATCTATCACTAATTTAACACATTCAAAAATCTCAACCCAAAAATAAAAATACCATTTTCAATCACATAATTCATCATTATACTTATTTATCTTTACTAATTTCCTATTTTCCTCTTAAAATCATGTTTTCACCTCTAAAATACATATTTTCAAAGTATAACTCAATGGAATCAAGATTAATTTCCTCCATTTTATCCTCTATTGAATTTTTTCTACCCATTTTTATGATTTCATTGCTCACTTTTTAAATTTCTCTCCTCACTCTTTCAATTTCACATTTTCCTATTCAAATTTCCCCCTAAAATGATTTTGTACCTCGTTCTAACAATTTTTCAACTAGTTCTCATGAATTTGCTGATCTATTGGATGATTTTGTAGCTATGAAATCATGAATTCATATTTTATAAACTATTTCTACTTCTTTATGATTTCACATTCCTATTCTATGAATTTGTTGTTACATTTGATGAATTTATAGTTTGTTATAGCAAATTCATAACATTTATTGCCGAATTCATAGATAGATCATCTATGAATTTTTTTAATATACTTTAAGCCCTAATAAATTACCATAAATGCTCAAATTAAATCATAAAACATCACTTACCAAAGGCTTTCTCCTCTCAAGTCTTTGATGTATCTTCACTTGCTTTGCACGGTGCTCATGGTGTCAAATGCAATCTATTTTTTGGTAACCTCTCAGAGTGAATCTCCTCAATGACCTTATGCTCATAATTATCTTTAAAAATAAAAATGTATAAATTAATTTCAAAACCCTAATTCTTCCATTTATAGTGCCAAACCATTCCAAATATTTTTACACCCCCATCCTTATATTATACCCAATCTTTATCTATTTTCATCCAAATTTCACTACAAGCTTAATCAAATTATTATGAATTTATTTTAGTCACTTTCAACTATCACCCTGATAAAATGTTCACTATAATTTAAAAACCATTATATTTTTCCATTTTTAGATCTATAGATTACTATCACTAGGATATATCATTCCCACATGCACTCCATTGACCCATGCATCATGAGAAGCAACTAAGATTACAATCTTTGAATGATTAAAAATATTTCTTTTCTGATCAACACTCTAGTTTTCATCAACTAGGGCTAACCTTTTTACACAAAATTAAATATTGCAAGTTTGATATATATTCTAATAAGTTATTTTATCACAAATCCAAACCACTTCATCATTATCTTATTTTCATTTATTTTGAGCATTTGTCTATTTTATCACAAAAAACCTTGAGGGGGCATCATCACACTCATTCTCATTCATTTGGGGTAATATTTTTTATTCTTAATCATAAACACTCTACTTCTTTTACTATTATTCAAAATAGTATTGTTTTGCAACATATTTCAAAAAGGGGAAAATGTAGACATCTAAATTATATTTAGTGTCAAAATACACCTAAAACCTATTAATTATTTTTCTTAACAAAATTTATGACATTTCTCTCTTCTTAAAATACTTAAATAAATCAAATTAATTATTTATGCACATTTTAAATTCATATTTAAATATTAAATCTAGATTTTATACCTCACCCAACATCTTCCACCTTAATATCCCTCACATGTTGACCCACTTCAACCAAACCCATAACTTCCTCAACCTCTTTTGATTCATCTCTTGAGTTATCAAACAATTTAAATCATTCTTGGTGACTCAGTTAACCATTTCCATATTTCTGTCAACCATTTGAAATGGTCATCATCTTCATGGATAGGGAGTCATTGGCCATGGTAGATTATTTGGATTATTTAAAATATTCAAATAATCCTCCACTGTTGGATCTTTCCTTGAGAAATATATAAACAAGCATGAAATCCATCACTTTCATCATCTTGAATTATTCTAATGAAGTGATATCAAAACACAATCATATCCAAAGAGAATCAAAGTGACCAAAGAGAATTTTACACCAAAATGATACCCATTTTACTTTACATTAGAATAGTGAGAAACGAAATTTAAAAGAGACCTAATCGAGTCTACATTACAATGGAAGAATATTTTACAACCAAAGTATAAGTTTATGTTTGTTTCTTTTATTTGTATCTCTAGATTAGTTTGAGATAGTTTAGATTAAGATTTCTTAGTTTAGTTTATATTTCTAGATTTTCTTCAATACATCTACCAAATTATTTTTTCTTAACACAACAATACCAATCAATAATAACAATAATGAAGACCACATCCACAATAATAATTAAAATAGCAAAAATAATAATGTCAACCATAAAATGGATAGAAACAAGTCTAGAATGAACCCAATAACCAATAGACCTATCATTAAGTTACACATAACTACAATAAATTTAAAGGTCATATTGCAGGTGGTCATGTATATACCATTACCATTAATCCTAGACCAAATACCAACTGACCAAGACTATTACATAACAATGCCCATTAGCCTACCAATGATAATAATCCATCCTTGACATTTGACCATAGCCAAGAATAATAACAACCAAGGATTACCATCTTAGGTCCTTATATCAGTAACCCTTCATTTCCAAGTGACCTTAACCAAGTGCACTAGAAGTCAAGAATTACTCTCAATCCCATATTTACCATTTTCTAATTATGATGGTCCTTTACCCAATATAGATTGCATAATCACAACTCAATAGTGTAAAGTCACCATCCTAAGCCTATAACCCCTACCAATGAGCCCATCCAACCCAATATAATAGCTAGGATTAATCCCATTACCACTATTAAGGAAAAATGTATGATATTAGGTAAAAACTCCAAAAGACACCCACATAGATTTCTATCCTAGATTTGTTGCATATGTCTACCATCCATAAGAATATCCTTACTAAACTTCTAGGCTAGTACTAAGTACCCAATGACATTACACCAAATAAATTCTAAGCTTTGGTTGGACACCTAGCCTTAGGCCAATAATTTACCTTTAACTAAAGTGATATGCCATCTCTTGGCCCTCTCTATAATAGCCCATTATACATTGAAGTTTTTATAATGCAGCACAAAGTTAAACATGTCCTAATAGATAGTGGATCAATCTTGAATATTATGTCTCTAAAGTTAATCAAACATCTAAGATATATAAAAAGTAACCTTTAGCCAGAGATTATTACTATCAAGGCCTATGACAATGCAAATAAGGAATCATAAGGGGCCATTAGCTTACCAGTGATCATTGGGAATTTAATTCATGATACACTTTGTCATGTGCTAGACCTAGATTTATTATATAATTTAATTTTAGGTAGACCATGGATACATGAAATAAATGCAATTCCTTTAACCTTGTACTAGTGTATCAAGTTTCCTCACTCTAGGATGGAGGTAACTATCCATGGATATTTACAACCATATAAACATTGCAAGCATTTGGAGGTTGAATATGAAAGTTAGAATTATTATTTTAGTCTAAATTAAGTACCAAAGAAGGATAAAGATAAGGAGATACTTTTTGAATTGCTAGAAACCAATTGCATAGACCTTGATAGCCTTGCCCCAACTTCCTATACACCTCTTGTTTAAATTTATAATCATTTTACCATTTTAGACAATGGTTTAGGATAGTATTTTACCTAGAATACCTTCCATATAGCTAATATTACATAAAACCCCAAATCCTATGGAAGGCTATAGCTAAGCTAATTTGAATGGAATGACAATAAAAGGGAAAAGGAAAGCTTTATATCCCAACACCTATTATTTTAACACCATCCACTAGCCTAGAATATGACCCACTTACCAATGATGATTCCTAGTTCTATAATGAAAAATTGGCTACTTACTACTGAAGTGAAATATATTCCATCCCGTATATGATTATGGATAACCAAGATTATGAAGGTAAAGACCTAAGGTTAAATCAACAAGGTACTATTGAGCCTATTTCTATGACCAAATACAATAGAACTCATGGTCTTATATTTACACCACCTAGGGTGACCCCATGTATCTTATTTGTGTCATGACACCAATGACTAGTGAGGACAATGTTGTTAACAAAGTAGAGTTTGATCATAACATATATGAAGACCTATCCAATACCAACTTATTCAACCCATATACTATTTACACCATTACACTAGTAATCCAACTTTCCCTACTTACCCTTTATCACCCTCAAATCATAGACTGGGACCAAAAAGAATCCATAGTACCTTTGGACAAGTTTGAGAATGATGAGGCATTTTTTGATTTTCTAGACCTGAGAGATAATGTTACTTTGGGAGACCATAAACAAGGGTTCTCTATCAAATTAGATCTTGTTGCCTATTTTGGAGAGTAGGTGAATACCCTTATCCAAAAAAATTAATATAAAACATTGAGGTCCCAAAGTGAAAACCTCTTTAAGGCACTTTTGGACTAGGGTAAAAGTAAAGAAAAATTCCAATCTCTTGGTGAAAAACTATTTCAGGCACCACTAGATGGGGATGTTCACCCTTATTCAAATGAAGCTCAGGAAACCACCAATGGTGAACTTGATTTTATGTCCAAGATTAGTATAGATGGGTAAAATGCCTTTGATAAAGTTGTATGAGAATGTCCTATAGTGTTTTTTACATGGCCCTTGCCATCATTAGGAGATTTAGATTCATATTGTTTGGGGGAACTTGAAGAACTAGTCTGACCAGAGGACTTTACCATTACTGAATAATTTACATCTTTACCAACTATTATAGAATATGGATTGACTCTCCTAGTAAAGGATAATATGTAAGTCAACATTGGGACTCCATAGGACCTAAAATCAATCAATTTAGGTGCATCCCTCACTAAGGAGGAATGGAAGTTTTTATATCCCTTTTGAGGGAGTTTGTTGACATATTTGCATGGGCTTATTTAGACATGCTATGTTTGGACCTTGCCTTGGTTATACATCCTGATGCCAAAAATTTTAAGTAGATATTTTTAAAAATGCATCCTTTTATTATTGTGTTAGTCAAGAAAGATTTGGAAAAACTCTTAAAAGTGAAATACATCAAGTTGATCGACTATTCATAGTGGATTTAAAATATTGTGCCTACCATTAAAAAGTTATAAGGTATTATAATATGAATTTATTTTTGAGACATCAATAAGGATTGCTCGAATGAAAAATTTATTATCATGAACAATAACATGATTATTGACTCCACAATTGGATATGAAATGTTTTCCCTTATGGATGACTTTTCCATATATAATCAGATCAAGATTGCACTAAAAGACTAACACAAAACAACATTCACCATTACTTAGGGAAAATTTTGTTATAATTTCATGTTATTCAATCTCAATAATTTTGGATCAACATACCAAAGGGATATGACTATTATATTCCATGATATGATGCATGATATTATCACAGACTATGTTAATAACATACTGGGTAAATCTAAGACTTGTGTAGACCATCTAACTATACTACACAATACATTTGAGAGGATTTGAGAGTATAAGGTTTGAATTAATCCTAATAAGTGCATATTTAGTGTTAACTAAGGTAAAATTTTAGGATTTATTGTCTCTCACTAAGGCATTGAAGTTGATTCTACCAAGGTCCAGTCCATTACCAGGATGCCACCACCTTCCAATTTGAAGTAGCTCCATAGTTTGTAGGAAAAGATTCAATTTATTAGATGATTCATTTTATAGTTGGTTGATAAATATCATCCTTTCACTCATTTATTGAATAAAGGTATTACATTTATTTGGGATGAAGAATGTTAGAAAGCCTTTGAGCACTAGAAGGAATACTTAGCCACTCATCCTATTCTATTACCACCAATGCTAGGGAGGCCCTTTTTTATTTACCTATCTACCATTGAAAATGCCCTGGGGACACTTTTATCCCAACATGATGAACATGAGAAAGAACATGCAGTGTACTATCTAAGACATACACTAATAACATATAAATATAACTATAAGCCAATTGAAAAATATTGTTTATCTATGGTATTTTCATCCCATAATATACATCATTAAATTTTCAACCACAAGACCATAGTAATTTCCAAAGTAGATTTTTTCAAGTATCTACTATAAAAAATAACTTTACATGGTTGCATGGCTAAGTGGATCATGCTTCTGAGTGAGTTTGAGATTGAACATGTCAATCAAAAGTCCATTAATGGATAATTACTTAAAGATCAGCTTGTTAAATCTCCCATTTTAGATACTTAACCACTTACATTGACATTCATAGATAAGTACATCATTATTTTCATAGAAACACTTCTTGAGGAGTAGTAATGAAAGATGCATTTTGATGGGTCATTCACATCTCATGGATCAGGAGTAGGACTGTTATTTATTACACCATAGGGGGATCTCATTCACAAATCATTTCATATTAGCTTTCTTTGTACCAATAACATGGTTTAATATGAATAACTCATTTTAGGGATTCATCTAGAATTATAATCAACATTTAATGGTTCATGGAGATTCCCAACTTATTATTAATTAGGTTATAGACTAGTTATAGACCAAAGATGATAAGCTAGTACATAAAGCCATGGTAGACATTCTCAAATAATAGATTGCTCACATTTATTTTAAACACATACCTCAAGATAATAGTAGGATCTTGGATGCTATTGGTTCTTTGATCTATAACACATATAAGGTAATATCCTATCAATTCCTTGTTGAACATATTTTATCACTTTTTCATGAACCTGCAACCACTAAGATTATTTGTGATATTTTTATCCCAATTCTATTTGGTATTTTGACTTATATAATTACCTCCATGACCAAGTCCTTTGACCAAACCTACATAAATAATAAAAATATTTCACACACCAAGCCTCGATATACCTTACTTGGCCTAACCCTTTACCACAAAAGCTTTGATGGAAAATTGATTCATTATTTGAATTTGGTAAAAGCCACATTAACATTGAGGGAAGTTCATGAAGGATTTTTTGGAGACCAAAATAATGGGGCCATACTTTCTAAAAATCTCCTACGTACTCGTTATTATTTGTTGACCATGGAAGTAGATACAATTGCTTATGTAAAAAGATGTAAACAATGTTAGAGATATGCAAATTTGATGCATGCTATGGATATAAAACTCAAAATAATGACAATATCATGGCCATTTTTAGTATGGGGACATGATTTCATAAGGAAGATTAATCCTAACTCATCAAATGGATATAAGCATATCCTTACCACCACTGATTACTTTACTAAGTGGATTGAAGATATACCCCTCACTTACATGATAGGAAAATAAATTTCCAAATTCATCTTAAACCATATTATTTTCCATTATGGTATCCCATCCAACATTATATTTGATAGTGACACATTGTTTAAGAACAAGGATGTCAAGGCACTTTGTGTCAATTTTAATATTACCCAACATTTTTCCACTACATATTACCCACAAGGTAATGGCCAAGTAGTGGCATCTAAAAAGACCATTGTCAATCTTCTTAAGAAGATTGTCAATGATGTTGGCCTCAATTGGAACCTATAGATCTTCCATGCCCTCTGGGGTTACTGTTAGCCAATTTCACACCCATGTTTTGCATCTTTCTTTTTGGCTAAGTGCAACATCCTTATTGGTTTATCCCCGCAAAAAAAGACCAAGTGTTATTTCCTTCAAAAACCTTTATTTGATCTTTTTGTAAGTGTTATTTTGGTATTTTTGCTTAAGTCTTATTTATTTTAGCAAGGTTTTGCTTTGGGTTTTTTTTCCAAGTCTCAAATGAATTATTTTAGGGCTTTTTTTCAAATAAAAAGTCTAAAGGAATTGGTCCATTTCAATATTTTTGAAGGGTCACTTAGAAAAGTCTGAAGGGTCTTTTCTCATGGAAGTGTCCTTTGCAAAAAGTTTGAAGGGTTTATTTAAATATTTTTAAAGGGAATCTTCAAGATTTCTAAAGGAAAATTATCCTTTGTAACATTTTTTAAGGGTTTGTTGTTTCAAAGAATTGGTCCAGTTCAAGTTTCCCAGAGGGTACTTTGCAACTTTTCTGAAGGAATTATTTCAAACATGTTATTTGAAACAATATTTTCAAAGGGTATTTTTCTCATGAAAGTGTCCAATCCAGGATTCTCGAAGGGACATTTTAAATTTTTCTGAAGGGTATTTTCTCTTTCAAAGGGACACTTTCAAAAATTCCAAAGGGACACTTTCAAAAAGTCTAAAGGGACACTTTCAAAAAGTCCAAAGGGTTTTCAAGCAAAGGGATGCTTCTTTATCTTGAAAAGGGAAATTTTAAATATTTTTGAAGGGTATTTTATTAGGAATTGGTCCTTTGCATTTTTTTGAAGGAACTATTTCAAACATTTTATCTAAAAAAATCTTTCTAAAAGAATTAGATCTTAAGGGTTTTTTGATGGAATTTTTTCTCATGCAGGAGTACTTCAAAAGGTTCGAAAGGTCCTTTGCAAAAATATTGAAGTAAAACTTTCAAAAATTTCAAAGGGTATTTTTCTCTAAATAAGCTTTCCAAAAGGTATAGTTCAAATTCTATTAAAGACACTTTATAAAATCTCGAAGGGGCACTTTCAAAAAGTCTGAAGGGTCTTTTCTCAAGAAAGTGTCTAGTTTAATATTACCAAAGGGTATGTTTAAGATGGTTGAAGGGCATGTTTAGGCCTTCTGAAGGGGAATTTTAAAATTCTTGAAGGGTAGGTCAATCAAAGGAATACTCCACTTGTAAATTTAAGAAGGGGCCTAAGAGGTTATTTCTTTCAAAGAAAAGGGACCATGGGAAATTTTTTTGGGGAAAATGCCGAAGCAAAGGTTCAAGAAAAAACCCTAAGGGAAATGTACCAGTAGAATGATGGTTATGTGGATGTCAAATTTAAGGTGAGGAGTTATCCATTTGCATTTAAATAGTGGGTCCCAAGTAGATCGATGGTCCTCATTCAAATACTCAAAAATATAAGGGCTCATGTTCTCCATTTTCTAAAGTAGATCAGAGGGTTCATCTCACTATTGATTAGGTCATGATCAGAGTAATTGTTGATGGCCAATCAAAGGAACAATTGGATATACATTTAGAATCCAAGTGATTCCTCTCCAAGGCCAACAGAATGAAAGTGACTCTTCCCTACATTGTTGCATACCTTTGCAAGCTAGTGAGAAGCTATTAGCATCAGGATAAATCTACAAGTGGACTCTCATTTTCATAATCGATTGATGTCATTACTCAACTTGAAAATATCTTATTTTTGATAGTGCAACCATTAGAGAAGTATCTTTGAGAGACCAAGCTATCTTTGTAACCATTTGAGGTGACATGGATCAATCTAATGGCCCAAATGAGCATCATTTATAAAGATAGTTGTAGTTGAAGATGGAGAATCCTAACATATTGATTCCTCTTTCTGGCACCAAAGGCCTTATCCTCTTACTTCATTTATACTATATACACATCCCTTGGGCTAATGTAAAAAATAACTTCATAGTGTATGGTAAAGCCTTGCTAGATTGATGTTACATTTTACCTTTAATCATTAGTATAAGTCTATTTATTTCAAGTTTATGGGAAATTATTTGGGTATTTAAGAGATGTATAATGATAGTAAGTGATGATTTTCCATCCTTATATCCTCTATCCTTCATGCCTGAGCAAGATCTCTGAGTCTAACAAGTCATATAGAGTGTGTTTAATTGATGTAAGTGTATAACTATTCTTAGAATGTGCAAAGTTTGCCTTTTATTTCATTTTCCTTGTGTCATTTTACGCATCTCACCTCTGTACTAAAATAATTGTGTTATAAATCCTTAGAGCTTGGGAATGATCTGTGCATTTTTTTGTATTGTGCACTAGAATCTGATAATCATGTGGAATATAATCTTGGTGTATCATCACTCTTAGAGTAGGTTTTTCTTTTCTATAATCTCTAACTCTTTTCCTATTAAGAAAACTAGTTTAGATAGAAGTTGTTTTATAGAGATACATTCAAGGAGCTAGCCCTTTAAATCTATAGGTTCATTTTCTATATAAGCATACACACATGCGTATAAATGTTCCAATGTTGCCCAAATTTTGAAGAGGATTGAACACTCTCTTCTAGGGTGCAAGATATAGAGACAACAGTTATGGCATGCTCGGTGGGACCAATTATTTACATGTCAAGGTGAATATTAGTCTTGAAAAGCCTAAGGTTTTAGAAATATTCTTAATCCAAGATTTGGTGACTCCAAAAGGTGAGAATCTCTAGTTGTAGATCAAGTTTCCCACATTATACTTCATGGTCCTCACTAGGTCATCTAGGATTTTTGACCAAGCCCCTTTAGTTGAAGCTCTTCTTGAAGAAAAACACCATGAATCATTCCTAATGCTTAGAGATCTTAGACAAAGAGGTTTTGAAGAGGAATAATTTGAAGAGATAGGAGATCAAGAGGAAGGAAGAGAAATGGATAGGTAGTAACCTTTCCTAGCCTTTAACACCCAAAATCCAATTGACATTATTGCATATGACCCTATTCCTCCTAATGCTACCTAGAGTCCCCTTGGTTTCAATGGAGAGGGTCATATTACCACATCTGAGCATATTAGGGACATCTCAAATTTTTGTAACTTCCATAATGTCACCCGAGTCAACATAGACATTATATTACTTTTCATGTCTTTAAGAGGTAAGGCAATTAACTGGTATAAGACTTTGGAAGGTGGTTTCATTACAAGTTGGGATGGATTTAGGGAATTATTAGTAACTATATTTGAGAATAAGAGTGAACACAATTCATTGATCCATAAACTGAACATGATAAAGAGAGGTCCTAACAAATCCATGAGAGATTTTAATGAAATATTTCAAAGGACATGGCATAGGTTACCACCTATCATGAGACCTCCTTTGAGCTTTGTGATCTCCACTTATCTCAAGGGTATTGGTACTAATGTGGTGGTAATGTTATAATCATTGAGAGGATTCACTCTATCAGATGCATATGAGATAACTATTAAAGCTAAGAATAGCTTGATATAACCTAGAAAGCTACCTCTAAGAGTTTCCATGCCTTTGTTATCTCATATTTCATTTGAAACTCTAAGCATATCACAAGTTCCTAACACCAATGTCAAGCCAAGAATCTTTCCCAAGAATATGGATAATGTTGTGGATAAAGATGAAGAGATTTGATCATTATGAGTTTAGCTCAAACAAGCTCAATTCTAGGTAAGTGCTCCACTTAACCCTCAATATTATCCTTAAAAAGGCTATAGAGCTCCACCCTAATATAACTACAAAGGAAGAGGACAAGGTCAACAAGGTTTCAACAAGAAGCCTAATGCCTATAATCCTAATTCCACTCCTTCCATGAAGGCTATTGTTCGAGTGTATACTAACCTAGTCTAAGGGGAGGATCATTTGGACTAATGGGGATAGCCTCAAGGTTAGTTTATGCATGATGGTGGAAAAAACTACCAAGATTTGGTAACAAAAGAGTAATCTACTCCTTATATGACATCAGAAGAAGTGAATCTCATGCAAAGAGATACTCATGGAGAAGGTAGCATCTAGAGTGTAGGTATGATGAAATTTCAAGTGAAGGATGATTATGTGTTGAATCAAATAACATCAATTGTAGCCAACACAAGAGATAAAAAGAGAGCTCTATGAGATGTTCCAAGAGTACATGTGACTCCAACTGATGACTCTTCAAGGCCACAAAGTGTGACTCTTAATGTAATACCTATTACCAGTCATGCTCCTCAACAAAGTTAGAATGCAAGTAAGGTTGTCAAGCCTAAAATATAGCAGGTTCAGATTCCCTCACTACCTTAAAGAATAAAATAAAGAGTTAATAATTCCCCTCTAAACATTTTTTATTCTTTGAAGAATACTAAGACAAGCATATCTCTTTAGGAAGTTTTGCATATGCTTGGTCAAAAAGAGCTCTTACAAGAACAACTCATGAGCATTCATGTAGCCCCTCAAATTTCAAAACATAATAGTGTGGCCCTTACCAATTATCCAAATCATGTCTTATATCCATCCAACAAATATAAAAATCATCCACCTTTCTACCTCACACTCATTATATGAGACAAATTGGTTCACAATTGTATTGTAGATAGTGGAGCTAGTACTACTGTCATGCCTAAGGTGGCCGATGATAAGCTGGGATTGAAGTATGAACCACATAGTAAAGGTGTGTTGTAGCTTTATGGGAATCCAAAAAAGATAGTGAAATTGGTTAAAGTTCTGAAAGTCTTTTTACATGATTTCCCAAGTTTCCCCATTTTACAAGACGTTGTGGTGGTAGACCTTCTAGCTCATTTTGCTATCTGCTTGTCAAGGGACTTCACCGCCAAGATAAGAGGATACCTTTATAATGAATAGTATTTTATAGATTTTAAAACAAGATATGTAACTAAGGTGACTATAAGGACTCAACCCTTAGCAAGGTTTCATATTGAGCCATATATGGAGACAAGTTCAAATCATAATTGTATAATTAGTAAAGAAGAAAGTGTTATGGATGGTGAAGCATCCTCCCCCTTTGAAGGTATTTTTTATATTTTACTTACTAAGTACAAAATTTAAATTCATGGAATTGATCTATATACATTCATATAAGAGACTAATTTGGGAGTTTATTATATGCATGAAAAATATGTTTCAATCCCTTCACTCACTAATGCAGACCATGAACTTGAAGGAATATGGGAAATGTTTTTTGATGGCCCAGGAATAAAAGTAGGTGTAGGAGCTAGTATTATGTTAGTTTCTCCATCAAAGAGTAAATACTACTCCTCATATAGATTCCACTTTAGTTGCACCTTTAATATAGTAGAATATGAAGGCCTAGTTCACGGCCTCCAATGGGAAAAAAAGAGAGGGATCAAGAATTTGAAGGTTTATGGGGATAGTGAATTGGTCATCCACTAAATGAGAAATAAAACTACAACCAATAATCCCTTACTTAAATCTTACAAGCATAGGTTATGATAACTAATTGAAGATTTTGATGACTTCAACATACAACCCATACTAAGGGATTCAAATAAACATGCTGCTAGATTGGATGCCATAGGAGCACAGTTTGACGTAGTTATTGATGTAGGGAAAGAGAAGGATCAATCCCATATCAAGGTCATTATGAGGAACTCTATTATATATAATGAAGTGTCATGGTAGGTATTTAAAATTGATGAACACGTTACACACTTATTAAAAAATGAGGTAGAATTCTCCTCAAGGAACCAAAAGAGACTACATGATCAATATGAAGAACAAGTTATTCAGCTAAAGACAAACAAGATACGTAAGGAGATGATTAATTTAGAGAGTTTTTTTTAATGAATATGATAAAAATAATAAATAAAGAGTGAGCATTCCAAAAAAAGAAGAAAACTATGAGAGAGTCATGATTTACAAGGACAAGCTCCTAAAAATTGGAAAGGTATGTTTTTTGTCTGAGAGGCAAGCCTTTATTGAATTATACAAAGAGTTTCATGAAATATTTTATTGGGAATATAAATATTTAAAAATGATTTATCCAAGTATAGCTCATCACACCATTGAGTTATAACCTGAAGCTAAACTAGTCAAGTAAAAGCAAAGGCCTATCAATCCCAAGATAGAGGAACTCATGAAGAACGAGTTGACCAAACTGATTGAGTCTAAGATTATCTTTCCTATCAAACACTCAAATTGGGTATCTAATCTTGTACCTATCCTAAATAAGAATTGAGAGATCATACTTTGTGTGGATTTTTAAGAACTTAATATAGTGTCTCTCAAGGATCATTATCCACTACCTTCCATGGAATAAATTCTGCAAGTTGTTTCAAGTTCTCAATGCTTCTCACTTCTTGATGGTTATTCCGGTTACAATCAAATACTGGTGAATGAAGACAATCATTTCAAGACAACATTCATTACAAAATGGGGGAAATTTTCCTATAAGAAGATGCCTTTTGGTTTATCCAATGATAGAGCTACATTTCAAAGGTTAATGGACATGGATTTTAAAGGTTTGATCAATAAGTTTCTACTTGTGTACCTTGATGATATGACTATTTTTTTTAAGGATGCTACTAATCATATGGAACATCTAAGGTAGGTGTTTTAGAAATATAGGGAGTATGAAATATCCCTTAATATAAAAAAGTGCATCTTTGTTGTCTATGAAGGTAAGTTATTGGGTCATATTATTTCAAAAAAAGGCTTGTCTATTGGCCATAAGAGGATTAAGGCTATTATAAGCTTGTATTTGCTTCAACATAAAAAAGGAATTCAAAGCTTCTTGGGGAAATTAAATTTTGTAAGGAGGTTTACTCTAGGATTTGCAATTGTGGTAAAGCCTATCATAGTTATGCTAAAAAAGAACCAAGATTTTGCTTGGACAAAGGAAGGTAAGAGTAGTTTTGAGGAAATAAAGAAAGCAATTTCAAAATATCCTACTCTTTTGAACCCAAACTTTTCTAAAGATTTTATACTCTATACCTTTTCTAACCTTGATACAATCTCAATTATGCTTATGCAAAAGAATGATGAAAAGGTAGAGCAACCAATTACATTTTTAAGCCAAGGATTTGAATATTATGAGGTTAAGTATACATTTGTTGAGAAGCAAGCTCTAAAATTGATAAGAGGATTGAAAAAATTTAGACACATGGTTTCAAACAACAAGATACATGCCATGGTTTTTCATCCTAGCACCAAGGAGTTTCTCCTAAGCAAATACCTTAATGAAAAGAGAGGTGGGTGGATTACAAAGGTGATGGAGTATGATGTGGATATTAAGGTTACAAACTTGGTAAGAGGAAAAGGGTTATGTGAGCATATAGCTTCAGAATTCCAAGAGCCAAATGAGGAAGTCTTGATCAACCAAGTTCAACCCCAACTAGATAATCACATACAATTTCAAAGTTGGACACAAGATATCATTAGTTTTCTTCAAAATTGTGAGTGCCCCAATGGCTTGAAAAAGTCTTAAAGGAGGTATTTTAGATTATAGACCATTCCCTACTATCTTTTAAATGGTGTTCTCTTTAGTAAAATTGTGATGGTGTGTTATTGAGGTGTGTTAATAGTGATTAGTTTGATATACTACTAGAAAAGTTTCTCAATGGTGTAGATAGAGGTCATTTCTCTCCTAGGATGATAGATGAAAAGATAATGAGAGCTAGTTACTATTAGCCTAGTATTTTTAAGGATTATTACCACTATGCTAAAAAATGTCCTCAATGTGCCTTATTTCTAGGCAAACAAAAACTTGTAGCCCTTCCATTGAATCCTATCCAAGTAGAACAACCTTTCATGCAATGGGGTCTTGATTTCATTGGTCTGATCAACCCTCCATCAAGTACTGAACATAAATGGATATTGACTACTACTGACTACTTCACAAGGTGGGTAAAGGCTATTACATTAAAGGAGGAAAGTGAAAATTCTATCTGGGAGTTCTATGAGAGCATTATAACAAGGTTTGGGATTCCCCATGTTATCATTTTTGATAATGTACTTGCTTTCATAAGTGCTAAAACTTTTTATTAGGCAAATAGGAATGAAGTTTACTTGAGTACCTATTTTAACTAATACCCTCAAGGTAATAGGTTGGATGAATCTACTAACAAGAATCTCATCAAGATCATCAAGAGGACATTAGAGAGTAATCAAAGAGCATGGCACAACAAGTTGAAGACAACCTTATGGGCTGACAGGATTACTCCTAAGAGATCAATTGGTAATTCTCCCTTTGTGCTTGTTTATGGGAGAGAGGATAGGTTATACATATTTCAAGAAATATTTGCTTAGATCTTGCACATCAGATGGAACTACTTGAAAATAATCCAATGGAAGTCAGATTGATATAGCTAATGCAGCTACAAGAAGTAAGAGACAATGCACACAAGGCCATGGAACACCACCACGTACTCATGAAGAAGTCATTTCCTAAGAGAGTAAGTGAAAGAGTGTTCAAGGAAGGTGACTTGGTTCTAAAATGGGATGAATATAGAGAAAAAATAGGTAGATATATAAAGTTTGATGCTTTGTGGAGTGGCCCTTACATCATTAGCAAGTACAATCAGAGCAACTCTTTCCAGCTAACCAAGATGAATGGAGAATAATTACCTATCCCTATGAATGGATTACATCTAAAGTTCTATTATTAGTCATTTCAACTCTATTTTTTAAATATTATTTTAGGTGTATGTGTTTCCTTTGGTTTTTTTTTGTGTTCCCTAAGTGCTTTGGATCACAAGTGTGTTTCCTTCCTTTTGTTTGGTGTGTGTCTCTGCCTTTGTGCATGTGAATCAATCCAACATGTTTTTTTTTTAGCTAAGGGGATGTTTAAGTCATTTTTTGTGTGCCTATATTTGTGACTCCATTCCAAATGGAAGGAGTTAGGAAACTATTCTTAGGCATAACATGCATGCCTCCCTTTAGAATTGCCAAAAATGTTAGCCAATTTTTACACCCAAGTTTTGCATCTTTATTTTTGGCTAAGTGCAACATCCTTATTGGTTTATCCCCATAGAAAAAATACCAAGTTTTATTTCCTTTGAACCTTTATTTGATCTTTTTTCAAGTTTTATTTTTTTCTTTTTGCTTAAGTGTTATTTCTTTTGGCAACGTTTTACTTTGGGTTTTTTGTCCAAGACTCAAAGGAATTATTTTGAAATTTTTGTCTGAAACAAAAAGTCTAAAGGAATTGGTCCATTTCAAGATTTTTGAATGTCCACTTACAAAATTTTGAAGGGTATTTTCTCATGGAAGTGTCCTTTGCAAAAATTCTAAAGGGTATATTTCAAGCTTTTTGAAAGGCATCTTCAAGATTTCGAAAGGAAAAATGTCCTTTATTCTTTCAAAGAATTGGTCTAGTTCAAGTTTCTTGGATGGCACTTTGTAACTTTTTTGAAGGAATTATTTCAAAAAATTTGTCCAAAATAATATTTCTAAATGGTATTTTTCTCATGAAAGTGTCTCGGTCAAGATTCCCAAAGGGACATTTTCAATTTTGCTGAAGGGTCTTTTCTCTTCCGAAGGGACACTTTCCAAAAGTCTGAAGGGACACTTTCAAAAAGTTTGAAGGGATTTCAAGAAAAGGGATGCTTCTTTCTCTTATGAAGGGAAATTTTCAATATTTATGAAGGGCCTTTTCTCAATAATTGGTCCTTTGCATTTTTTTCAAGGAATTGTTTTGAACATTTTGTCTAAAACAATCATTTTGAAAGAATTGGCTATTAAGGGTTTTTCGAAGGAATTATTTATTAAGAAAGTACCATTCAAAATTTTTGAAAGGTCCTCTAAAAAAATCCTAAAGGGACACTTTCAAAAAGTTTGAAGGGTATTTTTCTCTAAATAATCTTTCTAAAAGGTACAGTTTAAATTCTCTGAAAGACACTTTGTAAAATCCCAAAGGGACACTTTCAAAAAGTCTGAAGGGTCTTTTCTTAGGAAAGTGTCCAATCAAGATTACTAAAGGGTTGTTCAATATTTCCAAAGGGAATGTTTGAGCCTTTTGAAGGGCACTTTTCAAAGTCCTAAAGGGTAGGTCAATCAAAGGAATAGTCCACTTGAAAGTTTAAGAAGGGGCTTGAAAGGTTATTTCTTTTAGAGAAAAAGGTCCACAATAAAATTGTTTGGAGAAAATGCTAAATCAAATGTCCAAGAAAAAACCCCAAGGGAAAGGTCTTAGTAGAATGATGGTTATATATACATCAAATTCAAGGTGAGGGGATAGCCAGTGGCATTTAAATAATGGGTCCCAAGAATATCAATGATCCTCATTCAAATGCTCAAAGATCCAAGGTCTCACATTCTCCATGCACTAAAGTAGATAAAAGGGTTCATCTCACCATTGATCAGGTCATGATTCGAGTCATTTTTGATAGCCAATAAAAATAACAATCAGTTTTACACGTAGAATCTAAGTGAATCATTTTCAAGGCCAATAGAATGAAAGTGACTCTTCCCTATGCCATTGCACACCTTAGCAAGCCAATGAGAAGCTATTAGCATCAGGAAAAATCTACAAAAAGTGGAATCTCATTTTCATAACTAATTGATGCCATTACTCATCTTGAAAATATCTTGTTTCTACTAGTGTAACCATTGGGGAAGCATCTTTGAGAGAGCAAGCAAGTTGTGTAACCACTTGAGGTGACATGGATCAATCAAATGGCCCAAATGAGCATCATTTGCAAAGATAGTTGTAGCTAAAGATGGAGAATCCTAATAGATTTATTCCTCTTTCTAGCACTAAAGGCCTCATCCTCTCACTTCCTTTCTACTATATATATAGCCCTTGGGCTAGTGTAAAAAATAACCACGCAGTGTATGGTGAAGCCCTACTTGATTGATGTTACATTCTACCTTTAAGCATTAGTATAAGTCTATTTATTTCAAGTTTTTAGACAATTTTTTTGTGTTTGTAAGAGATGTATATTGATATTAAGTGATGATTTTCCATCCTTATATCCTCTATCCTTCATGCCTTAGGAAGAGTCTTAGTCTAATAGGTCATATAGATTGTGTTCAAGTGTGTTGAATTGTTATAAGTGTATAATTATTCTTGGAATGTGAAAAGTTTGCCTTTAAATTCATTTGCCCTACATTAGTTTACACATATTGCCTTTATACTAAAATACAAATCCTTAGAGCTTAGGAATGGTCTGTGCATTTTGTTGTATTATGCACTAGAATATGATATTCATGTGGAAGATAATCTTGGTGTATCACCACTCTTAGAGTAGGTTTTCCTTTTTTGTAATCTCTAACTATTTTCCTTTCAATAAAATTGGTTTAGATAGAAGTTTTTTTGTAGAGATACATTCATGGATCTATCCCTTTAAATCTAGAGGTTCATTTCCTCTATAAGCATACCCACATACCTAGAAATTTTCCAACATTGCCCAAATCTGGAAGAGGATTGAACACTCTCTTTTAGGATACAATATTTGGAGACAATAGTTACCATACTAATTACCATAATCCAACAAGAGCCACAACATATTCCCTTATTTATGAAATTGAGGACATTCTTCCCATCGAGGTTGAGTTGCCTTATCTACATATCTCATTGAAGCACATCATTGATGGCAAATATTACTAGGTAGATCATATATAAGAACTAGAGTTATTGGATGAAAATATATGGCCATTATAAATAACCTTCAAGCATATTAAAACTAGTTATGTGGTCAGTATAACCAGCATGTCAAGCATAGAGATTTCAAAATTAGTGATCTTGTCCTCAAAGAAAAAGAACACCACAACTGAGAAAAATAAGAAAGGCAAGCTCAATCTTAATTGGATAATACCTTATGTAATTGTTGTTAACTATGGCTCTAGGTATTATAAGTTTATTGCACTATAAGGAGATGAACTTGTTGAACCCATGAACATAATACATCTCAAACATTATTTCACTTGATAGACCCAAGGTATTGTCTATGAGGATAATCTATGTTGTATCATAATATCACCTTAATTGTACCATACCATATACTATTCTTTCCATAACTTACCTATTTGGCCATAGTTGTTTCTCCTTTATTACCCCACCCTTTTGATCTTGGTTCTAATACATTGGTTCTTTGGGCACCTTTAGAGAGTGGATTTAGATGAAGTTTCATCAGTTGATTTAGTATGGTGATTCATTGAGCCAATATTTTTTAGAAGAAGATAGTATCTTGTGTTAGTATTGAAGGAGCCAATACAAAGACTTATTTCATGCACTAGAGCTATTGCTCTGAACGTAGAGACAAAGATAATATTTAACACACACAACTATTATTTAAATCCCTCTGATCATTATTCATATGAATGATTACAAAGTTATATAGGAAAACTCTTTCTTTCCTATAATTTGGGAGATCATATCTCCACCAATATCTCTCACATCCCCTATAATAACTCAAACTAACAAACTAACTATAAATAAATATATTTTTACCAAAATATATTTAAATAACCAAATAATAACTAACTCAACAATATATTATTTACCTTTTGGGTAAATATCCCAATGTAATAAACTAATTCCTAACATTCCCACCTAGATTTTACATGGTCCGAAAACATTCACACTCTCACCTACAGTATGCTCACCCCTATGTCATGCCCTATTTAAATCATGACCTTGAAAAAAAGAAAGGTTCACTCCTTCCATAGTTTTAATCAAGTTTATCACAAAACTTAACATGAATAAGACACATCAACTATTCACCTCTAGTAGTTTTTTGGATCTACCACAAACCTTTTCAAGATCTATTAACTGACTTACATTGGTTGGTTTTTTGTCCTTTCACTATGTTTTTCACATCAGGGAACTATGCTTATAATTGCACACAAATTACATTAATTGAACATACATGTACTTTTAATTCTTATTTTTAAACATATAGTGAAAACTTAAAAACACATCACACTACATATGTCACCAAAATCTTTTAGGACCCCATCATTGGTGGACTAATGAGAGGTTTTGGGAACCTATAGCATCCATTTATTCCTTCCTTTAGTATCTTGTTACATACTCATCAAATTTTAATTTGATAATAAAAATAGAAAAACTCCCCCCTACAATATTTAAAATTAAAATACCACTTTACACAGGATGAGATTTGTGTCCTTCTACATAGGATGAGATTTACATCCTTTATAATTTTGACAAATTCAATACACTTTTACACAAGATGAGAGATTTTTACTTCAATACACTTATATATTTTTTAATGACACACATGAAAAACCAAACTAAAATGACTCATTACAATACTAACATTAAATTTGGATGAGAGTGACTCTCAATATAAATAATATACACTCATCAAAGTGTTGGCCAATGACATCACCTCCATTATACAAAGTATTTTTTATGGAATATAAACCAAAACTAATGAAAGAATTGACCTATCCTAATTTACAATGAGATCCCACTATTTGTCTAGAGTAATAAAAAACTAATTTTGGATAGAAACTAGAAAAGCAAAGATGATGCAGAGGCATTAAGAATAAGTCTTCAATCTCATCTCTCTCTAGTTATTAATATAATAGGTCACACTTATCTGATGGTTTTCTCTAGCAACAATTCACTTTCAATGCCTCAAACTTTTCTCAAGATTCCTTCTTTGAATATTTTCCTTTGTCCTTGGGCTTAGTAACCTTATTTTCAATATACTTTTCCCTTGAAATATTTAAACACACTTTTTCGATTCAAAAATAACTATCATATCAGCTAAACATTTACCCCTGGTTCAATTCATAAGACTGATCTCACTTTTCCATTCATGTCTCTTGCTAGCTCTTGGTCTAAAGGATAAATCTTTGATTATTGATCTAAAAACTCAATCCTTTCTCATGCATAATCATATAATGTCATTTCACATATATTATAGTCTTACTCAAACATTCAAACTTACTTTAACCCTCATTCCCACTTTCAAATTACTCTTGGCATTATAGGGAGGCTTGCAACCCTTTCTTGAGGTTTTCCATTAGGTTAATTAAATATAAGCACTATTTGGAGGAATAATCAGCTTTATTAAACATATCTTATTCCATTTAAGATGTGTTCTAAGTTCCAATACTTAAATCCCCATCTAGATGACATTTCCTTTGTAAAACCACCCTTCTTTAGGCCTAATTAGGCCTATTCTAAACCCTTGATGGTCAAATACATACCTGTATAGATCATAAAACTTTGAAAACACTTCCAAAAGTTAGGGCACATGTAATTATCCTAGAT